>JAVJAQ010004230.1:0-392686 GCA_032362365.1 Zygogramma bicolorata
TCTAGTATTCAAAATATTGTCAAGTAGGGGAATGTCAATGGTACATAATGGAATGTCATACTGATGGAGAATATTAAAAAAGATTTAAGTCCCAATTCCATTGCCCTTGAATAACATGACAGAAGAGATACGAATATATTTTCAAATCGGGGCAAATCTCTGCACTGAATTTCATTTGAAAAGTTTTTTTTGGTGTCAAAGACAAAGTGTTGTTATAAAAATTCCACTATATTAAATTTTCCTCAAGTTATTCAGCCAAACATTTGAAGTAAACTAGACACAAAAAAGGGAAAATTGCTGATATTTTGGTGAACCCTTCATACAAGTTTTCAATTCAAATTGAATGACAAGTTTGACAGATACGACAATCCAAAAATAGCACCAAAAAACAAAAGTGATTCCATTCTGAGATAACTAGAACATCAAAATCATATCATGATCAAATAATATTTATAACCATCATAATTACATTTAACAATTAGACAATCATAAATAATCATCAGAAATGTGAAAATTTTGAATCATTTCAAAAATAATAGGGACGATTTTCCTTGCTTGGTAACATGTTGTATAATGCCATCCATAAGTTAAGAAATTTCTATTCGAAAACCACTTCATGGCATGGTAAATTATTAATTACCGAAAACTGAATGAAAATATACTGATACTGTACATATATCAGCTTCAAGGAAAAATAAAATAATGAATATCCAATCGAATGAAAATTCTTTTGTTGCCAAGACAATAGGAATCTCATTCAATGTTGTCGAAAGGCGAACCGTGCTAATACCGAAGAGATTCATCGGAGCTTAAAGATAACAGACCAATATCATGCTCGAACACGTATTATAAGATGTTAACACCCATCTTGTACATGCGAGCTCTCCACACAGTTGACCCGGTGTTCGATGGATATATGAGTAAAAAAATTCAACGAGAAGTTCCGCGGGCTGTAAGCAGAACTTGCTGATCGATGAATGTATCACGCAGGACTCTGTGCATTATAAGCGGAACCTTTCTATGGCCTAGATCGACCATCGCAAGGCATCCGATATATCAGATAGGTTGTACTTGTTTGAATGCCTTGCGGACTGGTCAAATTGTGAGATGCATCAAACAACTGATGCAGGTGAAAGCAACGTCCAAACAGAGATAGTCATCTTGAGAAAAGGTGTTTTTCAGGACGAAATCCTCAGCCTTCTTCTTTTTTGCATCTCACTAATGGCATTGTTCGTTACGCTCAGGTGAAACTGAGGATATTACTGCGGCACAATCGGAGACCGAAAGCACAAGGTCACCCATCTTTTTAATATGGATGATCTCATGCTATATGCTTCTGTAGTAAGGAACTTACAGCAATCTGTCAGTTGGTTTGGAATTTGGGAATGACGAATGTGAATTTGAATGCCGGACAGATATACAGCTTTTTGGGTGTGGAACAACGCCACACCCATTCTTTCCGTGACATAATCTGGGGCAGATCTGGTTTCCAGAAAACTATCCAGCAAGAACCGAGTTTCTGCCACCAACATGCTAGCCATTCCGATTCTACTCTACTCTTTTGCAGTGATCAAATGAAGTTGCGGCAACTTGACGTAAAACTCGTGGAATTATGCATATGCACAGAAGCTTGCATCCCAAATCATCCGTTCCACGGTTATGTCTCCTTCGACAACAAGGCAGCAGTGGACTTTTGAGTTTCGAGTGTCTCCTTAGCAGAATGGTTCTGGATGGAGCGTCTGAAGTCATTTGGAATTCGGATCCCTTTCATTGCATGGTCCGAGACCATCAAAATGCAAGAATTTGAGCCTTTCTGTTCCAGGCAGCAAGACGCGCTGCTGATGAACTTGGTATAGTCTTCGACACCGAGCAGCCTAACTAACTCTCTGTCACAGGGTTGGAGCCCGCGCGGAGAAAAGCTCACGTCAAAGCTGAGGGGGGGAATCTCAAATGTTGCAGCTGCATACAGACGAGCCAATGCGTGGAGCCTTCTTTAAGAACATTAAGTACCATAGCTTGTCTGTTGCCTCCCTCAGTTTAGGTGAGCTGGTGTCGAAGACTGAAGGGTTCATCATGGCGTCTCCAACAGCCTTGTCTACAGGAGACATGTGTTGGGTTCAGAGGTCTCTGACACTAGTTGCAGGACCTGCCGACAGACGCACGAGACTTTGATGCATTTGCTGTCATCTTGTACAGTTCGATCTATATCCATCGCCATAACGCGGCTTTACGAGTGCTTTATCATTTATTTCGGCACTCGTATGAAATAGGTAGGACACCGGTATTGCCTTATGCTCTAGGGGATATTGAATCCGCTGTGGAGAGGTGGCGTATTTTCTGGAATATTTCATTTCCCACCCTCAGGCAGATGAAAGGCAATGAGCCTGATATAAATTAGGACACATTCAGACATATTTATTTCGTAAAAACAATTAGACATGTGTACATTCGTCCAGGAAGTGATATAGATCAAACAAGATAAAACAGTTTATATACGCTTTACATGAAGACATAACAAACAAACAATTACATATCGCAATTGATATCGTAGTGATATCAATGATAATAGAATAACCTACTTACATGCACATGTAACTACATAGTCCAGATAATCATCTACAGAGTAAAAGCAGTGCTGTGTTGAATATTTACGGATCTTAAATTTGAATGAAGCATAGGACATATTGTCATCTTTGAAATGATGTAGCAAAGCATTATACAGTTTTGTAGCCGGATATCTATAGGAATTCTGTGCTTTTGTGAGTTTGAATAGTGGAGGACAGAGATCACTTTTTTCCTAGTATTATAAAAATGAATATAATTGTGCTGAGGTCTTTGACGTATTATGTTTTTTTTATATATAAAGGAGGCACTCCAAAATGTTGCAACATGGTGAAGGCAAGATGCTTGATTTTTTAAACAATGGTTTACAGCGATCATCATATTCACTGGATGCTATTATTCGGATGACTTTTTTTGCGCAGTGAATATTTTATGGCTGTAACATGAGTTTCCCCAGATTATCAAGGCATACGTCATTATGCTGTGAAACATAGGAAATTATGTCATTTTTGGATGGTCTGTATCAACTTTCAGCTTTATTTTCCTGAGAGCATCGGTGACTTTCGCAAGGCCCTTCGATAAATCCTCAATGTGCAGAGCACAACTTAATTTGTCATCCAATATCAGCCCCCAGAGCTTAATGCTGTCTTCAGATGGGGAAGTGTTGCTCATAACAAGACGTGTTTTTGATTCATTGAGGAATGAATATTTACAATTGAACAAGTTTTTTGATAATTCTTCTGCTTGGTTGAGACTTTGTGCTGCATTATTTTCGTGGGATTCTCTAGATATATAGGTTGCATCATCAGCATAAAAAATTGATGTAACTCTCTGGTCCAGATTTGAGGAAAGGTCATAGAAATATATTATAAATAGTAAGGGTCCTTAAAAGGATCCTTGTGGGACACCAAAGTTGACCGCATGACACGCAGACGTCTGGTGTTCAGATTATACAAGCTGAGAACAGTCCCTGTATAGTCTCTCGGATCACTGAAGTAAGACGATATTCGCTAGTGAGTTTTCGTCCCCAGCCGAAACGAATATCGTCCGAGTAGAGAAATGAAATGGTCAAAGTATCAGGCTGGACTATTTTGTCAATGGTTCAACGCTACTATCGTAACTCAAGATCATATCGGCATGCCGAACTGTGGTGGAAATCTTGTATGGTCCCACGTGTTCAGTTATTGTTTCGCAGTCGTACGCTCAACAATGTCTCTCATGAAAGTTATTCGTGATTTTGATGTGAAACGATTGGTTCAGTTGGAAGATATTTGCCGACATTACAACATTGATATCAAATATGACCAACGGAATGCATCCTTTCAGAATATCAATGTGATCAAACATATGAAATTAAGGGAAGCTATACTGAAACATACCACCGGAAAAACTGGCATGTAACACGATTATTGAAGAAAATACTTCGAATACATGACAGTGAACGACAAGTTGGACCCCAATAAAAGTTATTATGTTTTGGATGGCATAGATTCAGTAGGACTACTAATGCAGATGCGATCACCGAAAACTATCGAATTACGAGAACTATTTTCCCTGATGAAATTCATCCTCATAGTGAGGGTATGAGAAATATTTTGAACAGAAGCGGGCTGAATTTTTAAGTATGCAAAAGTCTCAATTCCGTCAATGAGTTGAAGGACATTTTAAAGTTGGAAGCGCAAAAATCAGATCTTGATAGGAATTTGAGTTCCTAGAGATTTGCAGAACAGCAAACCGGAAGCAAAGCAACTGAATTGAAGCGAGAAAGAGCGGAACACACAAACTGAGCAAAACATTTTCATTTTGCGGAAAACAATTGCACCAAAATTGACTCCCCCTCCAATTAATGGAAAGGAAAGAAGGATTCTGAGAAAGGTATAGTTCCAGCGAAAAAATGGACAAACGTCTTGCACCCTGTGGATTTCAGTAACAATAATTATAAACATCATTTGCAGAAAGACAAATTCTTCAATACTTTTGGTAACGAGATCCGAGTGAGACGAGAAGAGGATCAGAAGCTCAATGAGTAAATTGTACATATTGTTGAAAATACTGCATATATACTTTTTTATTCGTACCAAACCTGCTATTTCTACCCCAAATATATATTTTTTCAATACTATAATAATGGTTGATAAAATCATTTCGCCTGCGGATAAAAATCTATTTTTGTTACATTCTTATTAGAAGGCTTCATCGGGTGAACACTGAAATGTTCAATTTCTGAAATCTTTTCTTTGAATTCATCTACAATTGTCACCTCAATTTTTGTGTTTCTGTTGCTCTCTGATTTCATTTCGAGTAGTGACACCTCGGCCCCGAGTCTCCAGCACATAGCGAAGCTCGGGGTCCCCCTCTGATATATCTCAACTCAAATTTTATACCTATATGGCTGAGAGGCTCACGCTGTTGCCTTGGCGCGTAAAAACAACTGCAGAAACTTCTTTCGGAGGCGAGGGAGTTGGTGCTGTGGTTCCGTATCCGCCTGTCCATCTTACTGCAGATTGAACTATTAGCCGGGATATACCCGCCAAGTGCGCCAATTGCGGTGGGAGGCACCCGGCGAACGCAAAGATATGCCCGACATACACGAGGAGGTTGGAAGCCTTGCAACTCCGTAAGGAGGAGAACAACGCGCCACAACCGAAACAACAGAAATATAAACCGGCCCCAGAATCGGGGGTCAATGTCTGGCAAGCGCGCCAGAATGCTCGCCAACGTCAACGAGAACAAATTTCGCAGCGTGCGACTTCATCTGTGGTGGATTCACGGGAGCCGTTGTTGCAGAGATGACATGCGACGCCGCCGGGCACACCACCGTTCCTGGTCTCCCGTTCACTGGAGCTGGTATCGGAGGCACAGGGCGGAGAGAGATCGGCCAGAAATGTCGGCTTTGTTGAGCGTACTGAGAGATGCGACCGCATCTTGCGTATGTTTAATGTGGCTGAGATGTTCAGGGCGCTCGATGATCTGGAAAAGGTAATGTCGGGTGCGAAAGATAGTGGAGAAAAGCTGAGGGCTTTTCTCATCTTCTGAAAAAATGTCCAAAACTATAGCATCTAAATGCTAGTAAGGGCATGTATGATCAATGTGAACGAAGATAATAATAAACTCCCTACTATTAATAACTTCATTAACTATCACAAGGTGGATATTATGTTTCTGTCCGAGACCAAACTCGAGCAGGACCATAGGCTCAATATTAGGGGTTATACCACCATCAGGGTTGACAGGCCGAATGCAATCCCGAGGTGGGGTGTGGCTTTACTGATAAGAAGCAATATTCCTTTCACTAGAGTGCCACAACATCGAAGCTCCATCGAGCATGTTGGAGTGAAGCTTGTTGATGGCACTACTATCTTTGCTATCTATAATCCACCCGATAACAGGTTTACAGGGCATGATTTGGACAATCTGTGTAATGTTAGCCAAAAGGTACTACTGGTAGGGGATTTCAATGCCAGGAGGCGGGAGTGGAATTGCAGTAATCAATCAAATTAGAATGGTAGGACGCTCTGGGAATATTCGATGGACAATGATGTCAACATCGAATATACGGATGATCCAACGTTTTTTCCATGGAATGGGGGTACTCTGACCACGATAGGTTTGATCATGAATAAGAATGTTCGAGATTTGGGTAAGCTGAGCGTTTTGGACGAGCTAAGCTCCGATCATAGACCAGTGATGTTTAGTTTGAACAAAGAAAATCCTCGAGGAAATTCGACTACATCACTGCTGATTGGTAGGATCAAAGCTCAGCTAAATCTCAATGAGATTGATGTTTCTACTCGTGAACTAATCTCGAATATCCAGGCCGCCCGTGACAGGTCGATTGAATCGGTCTTGGTTAAGGATGGCAAAGATATACTGCCACCTGATATTGTTGAACTTATTAAAAGGAAAAACGGAGCTCGGAAAGAGTGGCAACGCTCAAGAAATCCGGCTCACAAAGATTCGTTACTTCAGTTAGCGAATCTTGTGAATGCCAAAATTAGGGAGTTCAATAATAAAAGGTGGCAGGATAAACTTGCCAACTTAAACGCTCAGGACAACTCTCTGTGAAGGATGGCGCGTCGGCTCGATGAGAGGTTCGAACCCATACCCACCATAGGGAGTGGCAATGAGCGTGCGGTTACGGACCCCCAGAAAGCCAGGATGTTCGTCGATTATTTTCAGCTAGCCGCCAGGCTAGTGAAATCAGGAGCATGGCGCCAGCGTCGATCTCTCTACCTGTTTATGAGAGATTGATGACGGACCATGAGGAGATTACTGAGACTATCAGAAGAATGCCAAAAAACAAAGCGCCAGGATGCGATAGGGCGGCTTCTACTGCGCAACCTGCCTAAGAAATGCACCGTCCAGTTAGGGCATACAGTGAATGCAGTGCTAAAATGGCAGCATTACCCGGATTGTCTGAAACATGCCGAGGTGGTGCCTATTTTGAAAGCAGGGAAGGATAAGGCTTCTATCACTAGCTACAGACCCACCTCGCTGCTGAGTGCCGTCGCCAAGGTGGTGGATAAAGTAATACTGAGCAGGCTTGTTCGAGTCGAGGGAAGGATGAAGCTGATCCCTGAGGAGCAATTCGGATTTCGCCGAGGCCGTAATACGGCACCACAGGTGGTACGGTTTGTTCATGGGGTGAAGCTATCATTCAACCAAGATGAAAACACAGTCATGATTCTGCTTGACATGGAGAAGGCCTTTGATAAGGTCTGAACAGAAAGATTGGTAGTCAAATTGTGGAGGGCAAACATGCCATTACACATGGTGAAGCTGATAGATTGCTACCTGGTTGATAGGACTATTCGGGTGCGATTTAAAGAAAGTATCTCGCCAGCTCGTCCAATCGAAGCAGGTGTTCCGCAGGGATCTTGTTTATCCCCGCACTTGTATTCTCTATATACGCACGATTTTTCAATGTTCCAGAATACTGCAATATATGCACATTCCTTTTCTAGTGAGGTCGCGAACAAACAAGTTCAGACCCACTTGGATCGGTTAATCGTCCCGTATCTTGAGAAAAACAAGATCCGTCTATATCCGCAAAAGACGGAGGCGATCAACTTTTCGAGAAAGTTCACGAATGTGAAAATCTTCGAAAAGTTGAGAGTCAGAGACAGACGAGTGGATGAACAAAAAAACGTCAAATATCTGGGAGTTTGAACAGGCGCCTGAATTTGGCAATTCAGAGGGCGGGGCTGCAATAAAACGCAACTACCCCCTCATTGCACGAAATGCCAAACATAGTGTGGACAACAAGCTGCTGATCTACAAACAAGTGATCAGACCAGTTATGTTGTACGGCTCGAGAGGATGCAGAACAAGGTACTTCGTATCATCACGAACAGTGATAGATACATTCGATTGGGCGAGTTGCGAGATATGACAGGAATTGAAACGGTCACAGACCATATGAGGAAACTGGGCTATGAATTCTTTAGGTTTTCCCTCCCGGAAAACCCTCTAACACGTGGAATCATCGGTGTTAGAGCGCATCATGGTCAGCACCTGGAACATGGGCTGATCTATGAAGCTTTGGACATTTTCCACGAAGCAGATTGAAGTATCCAAACAACTTGCCACCTTTTAATTAGGGTGAGAATTCTCTTAAGTCGTTTTTTTCCACTGTTTTTCCGACCCGTCGCCTTCGCCAGATCTGACGCGTGACCATCATATCTATGCCACATCAGAATTTTCTTACGCTTTGACAACGCAACCTGCACATAAGCCCTTGGGCAGGAGGTGCGGTTTCATCCCTGGGTGAGTAAAACTCAGCCGAGAACAGCTAGAGCAGCGCATGACATCAGCGCGTACAGCTGCCTGACCGACTTCTCTTGGTTCTGTGCTGCTGTAAGAGGGTAGAAGCGGACCGGGCACCCACCGAAAGAGGGGTGGACGGCCCGTGGATACGCTTCCCGCTCCAGGACTCTATTTTATTATGTTGTCCCGTCCTTGTATAAAGTGTTTATAAATTTTTTAGCATTGTATGTGTCCTGTATTTTATTTATACTTGTATACGTTATGTGTTATTTATTTATGTGATGTTTTGATATACAACTCTGTGTTATGTTTAAGGTAGAATTGTGAACAGAAAAGGGGATAATAAACGTATTTTTGTTTTTTTTGTTGTTGTTGTTTTGCATCCGCCTGTGGACTGAAAGGTCCCAGGATCGATTTCCCAACGGGGCAGAGGTTTTTCCTTATAAAAATTTCTCTGACGTGTTGGCGATTGACTTCTGCCACGTTTCATGGTTGACGGGTCCGCGAGTAACCATGCTACTCCTGAGTAAGGCGTAGGGAGTTAGTAACAAGCCTGATGCCGTTTAACGTGCAAGCATAATTCATCGGGAATAAGTAATTGGGGCCCCCATATCACTACGAGTGAGACGTTGGGGGTCCACGGACGAAGCCTCCATTGCTTTGCGATGGGGGGAGACTGGCCATAATGGTGCCTAAATACGAGGCCGGGGTCAATAAATGCAAGACACACACACAAACTTCTTTCGGAGACGTAATCGGCTCACAAGTAATAGAGAGATATCGGCCTGAGATTACCGTTATGTCATATGTTAAATGAAATAACACATGACAGTTGCATCGATATCATGTTTGTATTGTAGTGCATGGTATCGCACGTATAAATATGAGCACTACGTCTTCTCTGACACTTGGAAAGCTCAACGTAAACAATTTTGAGACGCCCCTGTACTGCATCAACGCGATTTTTTTCTCCGACGAATCAACACCCGTTACACTCCATGACCACCATGTTTTCCTTTAATGATGCACACCCCATTAAACGTCATGGTCGCCATGTTTTTGTATCAAAATCTGCATACCCTGAATAGTGTATACCAACATGTCAGCCATGTATTATTTCCAATGTTGACGACATATTATGATTTTTTCATGATATCTCTCAAACCCTATGATTAATATTACAGCTGGCAACACACCCCATACGCCTCATTGACATAACTATTTCTTCAACTTCATCCTATTGACTATCCTGTATTTATCTTTATTATTTCTATAGTCGGGCTGTTCAAAAGATAGAATGATCACGTGAACGGCACGCACTCTTTGAATGTTCCTCTCCCCAATGTTACAAGTCCGATTTACACCACTCAACAAAAACACACACACAAAAACGTAACACACGTAAATACAAGGGACAAATGAGTACAGTACAGTGTAAACCGTTCTTCATTTATTTCAGTTCAGAAGGCGTGGCTACGCCGGGCAGGCTATATTTAGATGCAGGCATTCACTGATCACGCGTCCTTGAATTCTATCTTTTGAACAGCCCGACTATAGTAATTGATTTTTATCCGTATATTGATTGATGGTCAGTTTCTTGGATTCGGGTAAATTTTTGTTACGGGATTTTGTTCTGATATATACTTCTTTTTGACCTTTGAACTCTGGAGCATCTGATCTCTTTTTGTTTATTTTGGATATGACCTAAGCTTCAGTTTCCTCGTTGTTGTTTCGAATCTTTTCGTACAGGTTTTTACTAGTTTCCAAATTTTTGAACGTAGCTCAATATGATCAGGTTATCATTTAAATCGAATGGATCCAATTTTTTTTTTTTTATTATTATTGATATATCCTTTGATGACTTCAAAAGGGCATGAATTTGGTCACACTATTCATTGAATTATTACAGTTCAAAATTGCCTACTTCATTCTTTGATCTGGGATTAGATTTTTATTTTTCCCTCTCAAGCAGCGAACATGCTCAACCAGAGTGGGATAGAAACGTTCTACAGGCGAGTTACAGTGGCTGTTTTCCGCGCTAGTAAAGTGAAGTTGAATAAGTAAGTAAGTAAGATTTTATTTCCTTTATGACAAAATAATTTGTATAGGATTAGTCAATGTTCTAAAAATAAAATACCTAACCTAAATTTAAAACTACATTCATATCACAAAAGAAGAACATACATATATCACAAAAGTCTGAGATCAGTGCAAAAAATATTCATCAACAGAATAAAAAACCTTATTCAATAGAAATTCTTTCAATGCTAATTTGAACGATCTCAATTCAGGAATAGATTTGATGATCAATGGTAATTTATCAAAGATCCTTTGGCCAATTATAGATGGAGAATTGAGAAGAACATTTTTTGTCGAAAAAGGTACATGTAGATCATTATGTTGCCTTGTATTGACTGAGTGCACTTGAGCATTAGTTTTGAAATGTTTTAAATTGCAGTATACAAATATACAGACTTCGAAAATAAACAGCCATGGCAGAGTTAAGATTTTTAATTCTTTGAAATAAGTCCTTACAACTGGTTGTTCTCGATACACCAGCAATACAACGAATTATTTTTTTGGGAGATAAAAACATCATTGAATTTTGATGACATTGCCCAAAAGACAATGCCATATCTCAAGCGAGATTCTGCCTGAGCAAAGTACAGCATGGTCAACTGGTCATGAGTAAGAACAGATCTTAGATTACGAAGCATATAGATCACAGAATTCATATCTGAAACGACTGCCTTTCAATGTTTTTGTTTATTGTGAAAGTGTACTATATGTGTTTTTTCCGAGTTAAGATAAAGGGAATTTCCGCAGAACCACTCATGAAGATTCGACAATATATAATTAGATTGTATTTCTGAAGCGGCATTTGTTTTGTTAGATATCAGAATAGAAGTGACATCTGCATATATTGTAAAGTGTACTGATGAACTAAAAGATGTTATATCATTTATAAAAAGTAAAAATAAAACGGGCCCCAAAACAGATCCTCGTGGGATACCCATAGTGATAGGAATATAATCAGATTTGCTGACATTTACCGATTGTTTCGTAATATTGGGAACACTAACGTATTGTTGACGTCCAGATAGATATGATATAATCCACTTCAAGGACTGACCTCGAATACCAATTGCTGTTAGTTTACTACATAATAAAGTGTCATTGACACAGTCGAATGCCCGGCTGAGATAGCAGAAGATCTCAACCGGGCACTCACCTGAGTCCATAAAATTTGTCAATATACCATAAAATGAATGAATTGCAGTACTTGTAGATTTCGACGCCTGGAATCCATGCTTTTGTTTGATGATTATATCAATCTGACACAGATATGAATTGAGTCTGTTGAGATAGCTAAATTCAAGAACTTTCGAGAAAATAGAAGGAACAGTTATAGTTCGGTAGTTATTAATATTATAATGGTTACCACGTTTGAAAACGGGAATCACTTTACCAGTTTTCAGATAATCTGGAAAGTTGCCATTACAAAACGATAAATTAATTAGATATGTCAATGGAGATGATATGAAAGGAATAACCTTTTTTAGCAAGAACTGAGGTACTTCATCAAATCCAGCTGATTTCGAATTTTTATTTTACTAAATAAGAGTTCACTTAGTTCAGCTGAGGTATAGGGATATAAAAATAAATTGGTTTGCAATTCGTTGATGTTATTAATTGGGATGTTAGAAGTAGAAGGCATTCTAGAGATCACATCCTTTGGGGCATTTTCAAAATATGAATTGAACATATTTGCCACTTCTAATGAATTTTCGATCAAGCATCCTTTATCCATTAATGATATATTATTCGCCCTACTATTATTATTTGTAAATTCTTTAACAAGTTTCCAGGCACCTTTGGTGGGATTATCTGAAGAAGCAATAATATTTTGGTAGAATTTCTTTCTTGTCGATATCTTGAGTTTATCATGTTCCTTCTTTTTTTGATTGTAGTAATCGCGTAATTGAGGACATGCTCTAGACAGAGCATGTAGATTTTTTAGGTTTTCACTCGATTTACAAACTTCACTGTTGATCCAGTTTTTATTATTTTTATTTATAATTCTTTTGTTTGTCAAGGGAAAGTTGAGATCAAAATAGTACCTACATGAAAACCTCAATGAAACTGTTGAATGCTGAATTGGTGTCATACTTACCATATATTCGATTCCACTATGTAACTAGCGAAAATTTTCCAAATCCTGTTTTTTTAATTCAGTACCGCTGTCACTGGTTATTTCAAGGGGTAATCCGTGGTGGGTAATGAAATTCAATAGACCTTTCACTATCGATATACCTGTGATTGAGTTCAATAGCTATGCTTGATCATATCGGAAAAAAGCATCGATAATTGTCAAATACGCATGAAATATCTCACCGAGTACGACGCCTTTCCGAAGAAAATGCGTATCGTCTTTCGAACAAGATGTTAACATTATTCTTTCTGTTCGAATAAGTTGTAATTCAGGTCTCAAACAATTCACATTGGTTTTATGTTCTTTCATGTCTTGTAATATTTTTTTTTAACTCTTGAGCTCTCCGAGAACTCATTTGGCGCAGTCAACAGGGATATCCGGAACACCGCTTATCGAACGTGAAGTTTTCGTCTTAACGATTTACTGGATATTTCGAACCTTGGTGATTCGTTGATTGAAGGTGTTTCATTCATCTACCCACCATCGACGAGACATAGAAATTTGGGACAGCATAGTTCAAATTCACGGAGAAGACACACCCAGTGAAGACCAAATAGCAGATCTGTTGGTTATCTTCATAATTAGGCAGGAAATGCTCCTAGTCGCTTCGATTTTAAGTGAGTACAATTTTATAGAAGAATAATCGATTTATTTCCAAAATTTGAATATTGATAACACTTCAACAGATTCTTCACCCAATTCAGTACCTAATATGGCCTTACAACAACCTGAACTGCAATCCTGAATTTGGCGGAAACTCTAATGAATAGAATAGATATATATCTACAAGTGAATCTTCAATCACAACATTTTTCAATAAAGAAAATATCAAAAGGTTTCAAAATAAATACATATTGAGTTGTATCATTTCCAAATTGGGAAGTAACGCCAAATTGATAGTAAATATTCAAAATATCTCTTCATGGGACTATCTAAAAACTGCATTGATTAGAAACGTTGCTGATCAGAGAGACGAAGTCTGCCTCAATAGAGGACTATGTAATGTTAAGACAAGCTCCCAGTGAAACACCCCGACAATTAAATGATAGATGCTGGAGTATCCTATATTTATTGTGTACCTTTACCGATATACATGAACTTACTGCAGAAGCCAAAAAAGTAAAACGAGATCTCTATCGAGATCTAGCTTCAAAAACTTTTTTAGCAGGGTTGAGAGGACCCCTAGATACGACACTGAGTTGCATGAAAACAGCAACTTTAAGCGAAGCCCTACAATTTGTGATTAGAGGGGACAATATTTCATATTTTCAGACTTTCTCTAATAGAAATAACACCAGAACTTCACAAATTCAAAGGCAAGCTATTCTACAACAAAGATTCAATAACATATAGAGTATTCCTTTTCAATTTTCACACAAATAACAATCAATTCAGACATCATCATCATCATCATCAAGTACATTCCCATCCCAGCCAATAAATATCCAACCGAGAACAAATATTCAACCACAGCGATATTTCTCGAACGCTCAAGCATTCAAACAACCTGAGAATAGAAACGTTTTCAAACCAAATCAAAATCAAAGTTTTCATAAACCAACACCAATGAGCGTATCAACGAGAAACACAGCTAGCGTTTGGAAACAACTCCCATCAACCTCATATCAACATCAGAATCAATCATATAGGCCAATTCCTATGAAAGTCTCAACAAGAAACACCGATAATCATGTCAAACCTCGAAGAACATTCGTTTCAGAAGAACTTTCCAATACTGAAATTGATCAGGATATTGCCAATAATTATCAAAGTGATTAATTTCCCAATCAATCGGAAGTAGATCAACACTGTTATGAAAATAACCAATATTTTGAGAAAATTTAAGATTCACAAGATGTTGATCCGAATGTTGAAAACTAGGACGAAAATTTTTATAGAAATCCCTCAGGGCCACCAAAAGACTTAGAACCACAAATAATTTCACTTAATAATACTCAACTGAGCGAACTATCCTACATTTTCCGAAATCAATGCCAAAATTGGTGACTCTTTATACTAGAATTCGACTTTCATTTCAACCAACAAAACAAGATGAACCTCATTTCAGTAAACTCTAGAACACAACAGATCATCAAAATAAAAAGTTCAATTGCAGATGCTAAAATCATAATTTCCCATCAAAAAATCCATAATTGTGAAATACCAGAAAGTCTCACTATTGCCAAAAATTATGGAGCTTTCACCACAATTTTAAATACTACCGAACGAGTAACAAACCAATAATAGTCGAGAAATTCCATAAACAAAAAAATTCAAAATATCGATTTGAATTTTATTGATGATAGTCCAGAACAAGACATTGACCCCCAATAAATTCGAACTGGTCATTTAAACGACGAAGAAAACAATTCAATCTTGAATCTTTGTAAGGAATATTCAGATATATTTTATCAAGAAAATATTCCATTTACCTCTACCAATCGAATAAAACACCAAATTAAAACAACCGATGATACCCCAGTTTATTCTAGAACATATCGCTACCCCTTTATATTTAAAGTAGAGGTAGAAAAACAGATACAACAAATGTTGGATTCGAAAATCATCCAGCCTAGTAACTCGCCCTGGTCCTCACCCATTTGGGTAGTAGCTAAGGAGCTTGATGCCTCCGGTAAACAGAAATGGCGAGTGGTTATCGGCTACAGGCAGTTGAATAATAAAACAGTAGACGACAAATACCCATTACCTAAAATAACTGATTTGTTAGACAAACTTGGTAAGTGTCAATACTTCTCTACGATTGACTTAGCAAGCGGTTTCCTTTAAATTTAAATGGCGAAGAAAGATATAGAAAAGACAGCATTTAATACCGTATGCCATTCGGGCTCAAAAGTACTCCTGCTACCTTCAAAAGAGTGATGGATAACATCCTTAGAGGAATCCAAAGCGAACAATGTCTTTTCTACCTAGACGACATTATTATATTCTCCACATCGCTCCAAGATCACATTGACTGCCTGAAAAATGTATTTCAGAGGCTCAGGAAGTCAAATTTCAAATCCGGTTGGACAAATCGGAGTTCTTGAGAAGAGAGGTAGCTTATCTTGACCATGTTGTGACACCCCAAGGAGCAAAACCCAACCCAGAAAAAATTGGAGCGATTAAACAATTTCCAATTCCCAAAACACAAAAATAATTGAAAGGTTCGCTAGGACTACTAGGTTATTATCGAAAATTCATCAATAATTTCGCAAATCTCTGACTAAATGTCTGAAAAAAGGGGCAAATATCGTTCACGACTAGGAAGTTGTAACGTGTTTCGAAACACCCATTACTCATGAATGAACCAATATTGCAATACCCGGACTTCTCGAAACCATTCAACCTCACTACGGATGCAAATAATGCCTTGGGAGTATTTCTCGCACAAGCACCAATTGGGTGAGATTTGCCCATTGCCTACGCATCTCGTACTCCTAATGAGCCGAAACAAAATTATTTAGTCATAGAGCTTTTGACTATTATTTGGGCCACCAAGTTTTTTCGGCCCTATATTTTCGGAAGAAAGTTCAATATGGTGACCGATCATGAGGCCATTGCAATGGTTCTTTTCATTGAAAGACCCCAATTCTAAATTGACTCGTTGGCGCATCAAATTGGACGAATATAACATCATATATATGAAGGGTACCCTAAATACTAACGCAGACGCACTATTGAGAATCAAAATACATACTGAAGAGGCAGACCCCTTTTGGAATCGAATTGATGAAATTTTGAAAGTAACCGACAAATATAACGAATGGCAATTAGACCTTTTCACAAATACTGTCAACTCCAGTTCTGAAAACCCTCCGATTGAATTATATACCGAAACTATCGCCCTACCACCAGAAAACACCGACAACACCAAAAATGACGTATACAACATTTCGACCCAAGTTCAACTAGACCCTGAACTCCGAAACACTGAACCTTCCAATGACGTAGAACGACCCCCAAGCAATAGAAATATTGAACTCGACGATCAAGAGGACCAAAATGAAAATATAAATAACACTGATCAAACCGTTCAATCTAACGCCGAACAGAACTTTGAAACACCCATAATAGAAAAGGAGGTAAATTATGGATTGAATCAAATAATAATTAGCTCGGTATTACATTCTCCTAGCAAACCAAAAATTAAAATCCTTTTCGGAAAAAGAAGCGAATTCACCTTCAACTTTCAAAAAAAAAATAATCGAGAGAGAGGTGATCGACTTTGTTAAAACATATATCAATCCTGAATATTACTATATTTTGACGATCCTGAGCTTTACGACCATTCACAAGAGTCCTTCAACTCTTTTTCCAAATTCTCTTCCTCAAAACTTAAGAATAGTAATAATAAGTTGTGGTGATTTCATTTAATGTATAAGGTTTGTCATTTGTAACTGTGTTGCGCTAATGAAGATTTGTAATGTATCTATAATTCTATTTTATTATTGGAAAGAATATTATCAATTAATTTATTTATTTTCAATTTTATATATTTCGAAGAACTAATAAAACATGTTCAGGGGAGAACCACTTCATCGTTTATGAATGGTTGATACATGTAACAATTTTGTACAGCACTGATTGGAGAGTTTAAGAAAATGTGTTCTGAAGCTTCTTCTGTTCTACTTTCACAATATGGTCTTTTACTTTAGGTCAATATAATTTTTTTTTGTTAGACAATGCCCTCTTTTCATCCTAATGATGGTTGTAATATGCCGTATGTTTGTATAAGGTACATGATGATACCATCTTTTCTCAGGATATTTTCCATGTACCTACTGTTCCATATAAGTTTTACCTTTCAGTTTCATATCTAATTTTCACTGGTTTCGAAAGTCTGACTGTATTTTATGTTTGAGAAGAGGTAGAATTACAAGTTTATCTGTTTTTATTTCCAATGCTTTTTCATTTCCGTGTATTTTCAAATTACTTGGTACTGATGCAAGTGCGATTTTAATATTTTGATTTGCTCGATGTAACATTTCATGACTGGAAGTGAAATAAATGTCATTTTAATTATGTATATTTATCTATTTTAATGTTTGCGAAAGTGACTGAAATCACCCCCTTACCTCAGCGACATGCGCAGTCTATTAGCTTGGTCAGGTGGTAACCTTGTTTATATAAAATGACCTTGGTTTTTCAGGTAACCGCTGTCAAAAAATCTCGGTTAGCCATTGGCTGCGTCTAACAGAAATTTCCAGTTTTGTGACGCGGCTAAGAAGCGCTGTAAGCTGTTAGACGTGGCCACAGTCTAAGGCTGAATTCAGACAGATCCGAAATCCGATCGTACGACGATCCGATAGCTTTCTGATTCGTCCAAATTTAAACCAATCAGTAAGCTATCGGATCGTCGTACGATTGGATTTCGGATCTGTCTGAATCCAGCATAAGCTATACGTAAATATTCTTTGGTTAGGTTAGGATGTTTTGTGGCAAATCGTGAAGCCTAATCATGAAGTTAGTTATAGCGTTTTGTATTCTATTACAAACTCTAATTTCAGCAAAATCTAATTTAGAAGTAGTTCAAGATGAAGAGTTGATGAACCTCATTAGAACTGAAAAGTATGTGGTAGTGTTATTCTCCAGGAAATACTGTGAATTATGTGATAAATATGAAGATGAATTGGCTGCTTCGAGGGAAGACTTGGTGGAGACTCTCAATGCATGGGTTGTGAAGGTTGAAGATAGCCAAATTACGAGATTGTACAGTCCTAATAATGAACCTGTGATAGTATTCTTCCGCCATGGTATCCCTCTGCTTTATGATGGGCCAGTAAATGATGAGCTCATTTTACATACCTTCACAGCGAATAAAGAACCGGTTACCAAAGAATTAACCGATGAAACGTTTGAACATCTCACACAGGCAGCTACAGGTGCAACAACTGGGGACTGGTTTGTTATGTTTTATACTCCTGAATGTGTTGATTGTGCTCGTTTGCAAGCGAGATGGGAGGCAGTCGGAGCTCATCTAAAGTCAAGGCTCAATGTTGCTCGCGTTAACAAAGCTAGTACTGGAGCAGTTACAGGAAGGCGCTTTGAAGTTATCAGTGTTCCATCTTTCATTCTCTTCCGTCAAGGCAAAATGTACCGTTATGAAATACAGAAGTATGATGTTCAATCTTTCGTAGATTTCGCACAAAATTGGTATAAGAATGTTCGTCCCGAAAAGATACCCTTACCAAAATCACCATTTGATGATTTTGTGACACTTGTTGTTGATTATATGCGGGAGAATCCTTGGTTGTGGCAGCTTGGATTCGGTACATTTTTTATTGGCCTGTTTGGTGCCTTGATTGCTAGATTATTGCGGAAGAATCCACCAGAAAAGAAAAAATCAGATAAGAAAGAAAAGGGTAAAAATAAGTGAAACTGTTACGTACTTGTTGATTTGTTGGTGATATATATGTTTTCTGAGAAATATGCTTGTTTACTTTCCCAAATAACCTCAACATCTAGCGATCTCGTAAACGATAAGAGATAGAGTGTCAGCTAATTTGTGGCAAAGTTGCGTATTTTAGAGACCTATCCAATGATGTGAGAAAATCGAATATAGCCATTTTACTTCTGGAGATATAAAGGAAATAACAAAAAAATCCCAAATAATTTTTTTGTCCTTTATCTTCTTTATTCACAGACATATTGAAAATCTGTTCACATTTTGCTATTGGCACTTAATGTGATCAGAATATGTCCATGAATCTTTTATACGGGGTGTCATCTGATTTGGGCCACCATTATCTTTGAATTTTTGAATATGGACCTGTATTTTTTGTTGTAGTTTTTGGATGTTCGACGTTCACTTCAGACTGAGAAATTAAATTTGATTTGATATTTAATTCGATTTTCTGTAAATAAAAACAATAGCAACTTTCACGTCTCCCCATGTGCCATTGTGTTTTTCGAGAGTATTTTTTTCATTTTTTGGTACCAATTCATATTTCTCCACATTTTCAATGCTCTTTCGAGGGCTTTCTACAGTGAACTTCGAATATCAAAACCTTTTATGATTATCTGAAACATATCTACAACAAAAATAGATTATATGAATTTTGTTTGATAAGCTGGAAGAGAAATGCGAGGTGTTGACCACTGAGGGAAAATGTGTACACTGGAATTCCCAACCGAATTTCCCTCGGAATTCCCACAGAAAAAATATGTTAATTTGAA
Source organism: Zygogramma bicolorata (assembly GCA_032362365.1). NCBI lineage: Eukaryota > Metazoa > Arthropoda > Insecta > Coleoptera > Chrysomelidae > Zygogramma > Zygogramma bicolorata. The sequence goes on from JAVJAQ010004230.1 coordinate 19,718, forward strand.
GAAATATCGATAAAATTTTAAAACTAAATGAGGGAAAAAGTGGGAATTCCGACGAAACCCGACGAAATATGAAAGATATATTTCAGAACATTCACACAAAAGTTTTTTTTGGGATTTCTGGGTGGAACATAAACTTTGGACTTTTAAGTAGATCATGATATGAATATGACACAATCTCAATAATATCGGATTATACATATCGAAACTTGTCACATTTTCATTGAGGCTGGTATTTATTATATCGGAAACAAAATGAATCATCTATATAAAATGCAACGTCACAATCGGAAAATAAAGGGAACGGATCGTCTGATTCCACTCAGGTTTGTTTTATTAGCATCATTTTTCCTGAGATTTTTCCTTATAGAATCAAGTTCTGAATCCGTTAGAATAAAAAAGTATCAAAAAACTACAATTTTTCATTGAAAAAAAATACGGTATTTTACGGTCTTTTGAGAAAGTTCTATTATTTTCAACAGCCTATTTGTGCTAAATGATTACAGGATACTCAATCTGTGGGGAAAATTCTTTTTATTTATTTTTATTTTTTGTCATCGCTTACAAAGCGAAAATAAACTGTTTCCCAAAAACGTAAATTCCATATTATCAGAAATTATTGATGAGCCTTCAACATTACCTACCAGGAAAATAAAAAAATATTTCTCATCGCTGTGTAAACTCAAATTGGACAGTTGACTCTGAACAACAATCTATCCCATCATCTTTTTATTACAAACCGATAAATTATATAAAACCGTCCGAATAACATGACGGACCTGAAAAAAATCTCCAGAAATCATACAAAGACTGCAGTCATTTATATAACTCGCAGATCGTATAACGCGAGCTATATTACCGTTTTATTTCAATTTCGGTAACCGCCGGCAACAATGTAGACAACCTGTGTTATGATCTAGTCTTGTAGAGTCAAATTTCAAGACACGTCATTTTTGAAATATTGAGGAAAATAATGGCAGAAGCAGAAATGGACCTCAAAAACCAACACGCAAACTACGACACAAAGTTTTTTTGAGTTGTTTCACTTGCCCAATTCATATATATTCGAATCAGAAAGAGGTACTATTCCATTTAAAGAAGTTATTGAATTATTTTAAAAAACTACCCCCAACCACACCCCTCTCGAGGCCTCATAAACTACGACACAAAGTTTTTTTGGGTTGTTTCGCATGCCTCATTCATAAACTCGAATCAGAATGAGGTACTATTCCATTGAAAGAATTTATTGATTTATTTGAGAAAACTACCCTCCATCACAGCCCTCTCGAGGCCGCACAATAAACTATGAAACAAAGTGTTTTTGGGTTATTTCACATGCCCAACTTATATATTCGAATCAGAATGAGGTACTATTCCATTGAAAAAAGTTATCGGATTATTTGAAAAACTATTACCCCCAACCACGCACCCCTCTCGAGGCCGCACAAACTATAAAACAAAGTTTTTTGGGTTGTTTCACATGTCTTATTCATATATTCGAATCAGAATGTGGTACTATTCCATTGAAAGAAGTTATATCGGATAATTTGAAAAACTATCCCCAACCACACCCCTCTATCGAGGACGCACAAACTATAAAACAAAGTTTTTTGGGTTGTTTCACATGTCTTATTCATATATTCGAATTAGAATGAGGTACTATTCCATTGAAAGAAGTTATCGGATTATTTGAAAAAACTACCCCCAACCACACATCCCTCCAGGGACATATCAGATCATGAAGATTGTGTCATCAGGCTTATTTGTCGCTAACAAAATGTATTTCAAATCGGAAATTCGCCATAAACTCTTTCAAAACGAAGGTCCCAACTTTCTTCGTCCAGTGGAAGTGGATTACTTCACACCGGTGTTTTGTTTTTGAATTATGATTTTATATAAATATTGAAATTTTACTGTATGCTTTTTTATTATTGCGCGAATAAATTGAAGTTAACTAAAAATAATCCCGAAAATAAGTTTCTTCAAAAATTTCTCGGAAATCCTATCAATTGTACACCGGAATTCCCATGTGGTCAACCCCTCGGAGAGATGATAACAATAGTTACATCCAAATAATCGAATTGGTATCCTATTTTTCAATATCCCCCCGAAAAAATAATGAAAATATTGAGATCTGGTGATCTTGAAAACCTTCTCATTGGTCCATTATTCTCTATCCATCTGTCAACAGGTATAATGGAAGCAATACCCACGTTTCTCTATGCACCATAAGTGAATCTTGGAGATAGAAAGATCATAACTCCATATTTTTGCTAGGTACCTACCATAATATAAGAATATAACTTGCTGATGTCTTTATTCACCATGTTTAATACCGATGTAGACTATGAGAACAATTTTCGATATTATTTTGACAATTGTCACATTCGTTGTTTATCTTTGAGTTTATTGTTGTAAAAATGATGAATTCCGCTAAAGAAAAACGGGGCATGATGCAAATTCATTATGAAAACCATAGAAACAGTTATATAGTACAGCCTAAAGGTATTTTATTATGGAAATTCATCCCGAAAGGCGTCAACCGCATGAAACTTTGTTCCAGAAATTAGACAAGAACCTCAGCGAATTTGGATCATTCATTAATTACAGTGGCGGATTAACGTATAAGCACTACAAGCACGTGCTTGGGGCTCCTGTTCTCCAGGGGCCTCCATTCTCTGCTGGCGTTTCATTTTATACCTACATTTATAGAAGGTGATATTTGTTATTGATGCTAATAATCTACATTAAAAATGAAACGCCATCATCTCAGTGGCGCACAGAAACGCAAACAGGCAAAACTGAAGAAGACAAAAAACAGATGCACTTCCAAAATTGACATCGTTTTTTTCAAGCAATCAGTCAGAATCTGGCAAAGATAATAATTTATGTCAAGAATCTCAATCTTTATCATCTGTTACAACACAAATTGATAAAAACAGTACTATAGGCCCCTCACATGAGCATTCTGATGACGATGAAATAACTGGCGAAATTAAAACACCTGTTCCTGTTCCCGATAAATCTGAACCTGTTATTGTTACGATTCCTGAAGTTTCAGAAATTGAACTCGTTAATTCTAATAAAAAGACAGATGCTGGGCTGTGGACGGAATTTTCTAAGGAAGATATTTGCCATTGGATTGATCACGATCCAGAAAGTTGTCAGCACCATCAGGGCCAATTTCATGAATCACGCCGTACATATGCTAGTGGTAAAAGTGTCCGTTTTTGCACACCACGAAAATTTTTCGGTAAAAAAGCCAACGGTGAAGCATATAAACGGGAACGGTTATTGTATTCACAAACAAAAGGATCTTTGTATTGCTTTGTTTGCAAGTTGTTTCGTAACAAATGCATCGCCACAGCGCCGAGCCAATTTTCAGCTGATGGATTTAGTGATTGGCGAAACGTAAAAGCAATTGAGCACCATGGAAACAGTTCAGCTCATAAGGACTTTATGCTAACTTATTTGAGTCGAAGACAAAGTCTAGGGATCACCACAAGTCTAGAGGCACAAGTAAAAGAAGAAAAAAAAAATTGGCAAAATGTATTGCAACGAGTTATTGCAGTTATACAAACGCTTGCAGGACTTGGTTTGGCCTTTAAGGAACATGATGAGTCTTTTGGATCTATAGACAATGGTAATTTTTTGGGTTAACTTGAACTTGTGGCTCATTTTTAGCGAGCAATATTTCAAGATATGGAAATAAAGGGAAAGGCAACCCATCATATCTATCGAAAACAGTATGCGACGAGCTTATCGATTTAATGAGTAATGAAGTTCACAAAGTGATTGTCGAAGAAATATAATCAGCTGGATACTTCAGCCGGATACTTCAGCCTCTCAGTGGACTCTACGCCTGATCTATCACACACGGATCAACTAAGTATTATTTTGAGATACGTATCGCCGTCTGATGGTAAGCCCTTGGAACGATTTCTAACTTTTTCAAATTTGAAAAGTCATACCGGAGAAGAGATGACAAATATGGTACTCAGTTATTTAGAGGGTTGCAAAATAGATATTGCAAAGTGTAGAGGACAATCATATGATAATGCTGCTAATATGTCAGGACGATACAAAGGGATGCAGCAAAATATTTTAGAGCATAATAAATATGATGCATTCATACCATGCGCTGCACATACTCTGAACTTGATTGGTCGCAGTGCTGTTGATTGTTGTACGATAGCAGTGAATTTTTTTTCAACTGCGCGGCTTCTACTCACCGGTGGGCAGTTTTAAAGAAATCAATAGTCTTGCCAAGTACCTATGTAAAATTCGAAAATGCCAACTAATACCTCCTGAGATGGGTATGTTACCAGCCCAGCGACTAGAGTCGTTTGTATTTCCATTTTCGTATGTAGGAATCGATTTCTTCGGCCCAATGACAGTATCTATTGGTCGAGGATCAGAAAAGAGATACGGAGTGTTGTTCACTTGTCTCAGCATAAGGGCCGTGCACATTGAGAAAGCTGCTTCATTAGATACCAGTTCGACAATACTTGCGATTCGACGATTCATGTCCAGGAGAGGCCAACCGAAGCAATTCATCACTGATAATGGCACGATAACTTCGTTGGAGCTGAACGTGAACTGAGGGAATGGGTACAATCCCCAGATCAAACAGAAATTTTGAATGAATTGACTTCAAAAGGAGTTTGCTGGAAATTCAATTCCCCTGCTGCACCGCACATGGGAGGTATTTGGGAACGTATGGTACGTTCAATCAAGACGGCCCTAAAAATCACCCTCAACACTATCAATCCCAGAGAAGAGGTTCTAAGCACGTTTCTGAGTGAGGCAGAATATACTATAAACTCTAGACCTTTAACACATATATCTGTCGATCCGTATGAACCAGAAGCAATCACGCCAAATCATTTTCTCCTCCTTAGACCAGGTGGTATCAGGAGCTATCATGAGAATGAAATCCTCAATACTTCAAGTAGAAAACAGTGGCGAATAGCTGAAGCTGTAGACAATTCATATTGGAGACGCTGGGTCCTAGAGTACGGACCTACCTTGATCCAACGACAAAAGTGGCATTCAAAAACCAGCCCAATCCAGGTAGGCGACGTGGTTATTATTGTTGATGAGAAAACACCAAGGAATGAATGGCTCATGGGCAGAGTAGAAGAAGTGTACCCAGGCAAAGACGGTACTGCGCGGGTAGCGAAAATCAAAACGAAGAGGGGCCATTTCACGAGACCTGTTGTGAAATTATGCATTTTACAAACAATCGACCACTAGAGAAGTTCCCAGTTCTTCACGGGGTGGAGAATGTTAGAGACACACTGTATTTGAGATTGGTTGTTTGACAAAATACGTCATTGAAAAAGAAAGTTGAATAATAGTTAGTAGTTGTTTTAAAAGTTATTATTCTGATTGATTTGCCAATTGAAGACTGAATGAAAATCAAATCGAAATTTCCTTTTTATCGTGTCTAATTTATTGGAAAAATTACAAGGATAAAGTAAAATGCGTTTTCCCAAACATAGAAGTGGCATTTAGAATCTTTCACAGCTTAATGATTACTAACTGCTCTGCTGAACGATCCTTCACAAAGAACAAAAATCTGTCAAGACAAGCCCAATTCTTTAGCATTGATGTTTATTGAGGCAGACATTCTCCGTCAGATAAATTTCGACGATGTGATCTGAGTTTGCTCCCAATAAGGCAAGGAAAAAAATGTTTCAAGTTTTAAATTGAACCTACTACATTTTCTATTTTGATGAACTTTCATTTCATACCTCCTTCCAGCAATGGAGGGCCTACACAGCCTCTGTGCTTAGGGCCTCGGAAACTTTTAATCCGCCACTGATTAATTATTAAGCCTCGCAAAAGTTATGGTAACAGAACTCCTGCCGAGATAGAGGAAAGACTTATTGAAATTTATTTTTTTATTCTAATTCAGTAATATCACCGAATTTTAGATTAATGAAAGTTCATCGAAATTATCGGTACAAATTGCAGATGAATTGAATTTGCCACAAACGACAATTTGGCGCACTCTCAGGAAGCATAACTTTAAATGTTACAGAATTAAAACGGTTCAGAAATTATATCCAAGTGACCCCGAATGAAGAAGAAATTTCTGCAACTGGTTGCGTAGACAAATCGTAAGGCATGGTAATTTTTTTGAATAACATCATTTCGATCAATGAGAGTCGTTTCACAAATTGCAGTGTAGGTATTCAATAGGAATAATGAACAATGAAAATAATTTCATAGAAGTTCGTCCTCGAGTGCGATTTGGATTTATTATATGGGCAGATTGGACAGGAATTTTTAATAAAAATTCTTGGGCTATATATTTTCCAGGAGACATGGTGAACCTTCGCTGAATACCTCGAAGATATTCCAATAGGTAGGTTGAATGGAATCTGGTTTGAACGAGATGGAGCTCGTCGTCATTGTACAAGAGAGGTTAATCAATTTCTGAATACAACATTCAACAACAGATGAATAGCAGATAATGGGCCAATGAGAGATGACCTGCAAGATCACCAGATCTTACTATTTTGGACTATTTTCTATGGAGGACATTGAAAAATAGGATTTACGCTGGCAGAGAGATAGAAAATGTGGAAAACTTGAGATTGAGGATGTAGAATGCTTTCGAAACAATGCAGCAAAGAAGTGTATTGAGGGCAATAAATAATATGAAAAAACGAGTTCAAAAAGGTCTCAATATGGAAGGACTCCAATTCGAACATTTATTGCGCCATTAATTTGTTGTGTCTATAAATTACTTCATTTCAATCTTCATTACAATTATAGTATTCGTTTCGGGTGTTATTATTGCCACCATTTCTTTTTCTGCTTATCAAAACACATATAATCTATTTTGCTGTAGATATGTTTCAGATAATCATAAAAGGTTTTGCTATTCGAAGTTCATGAGGAAAACGCTCAGGGCAATAGAAATGTGAAAAAATATGAATGGTACCTAAAAATGAAAAAAACACCCGAAAAATTATATGATACATAGGGAGACGTAAAAGTTGCTATTGTGTTTTTATCTAACCCAGTCAACCAATTTCCAAGGCCGTAATTTAAAAAGGAATAATTCTCCCAATTTCAATAAAATATTACCGCAACATCCCGAAAAATAAAATAAAATTTAATTTCTCAGTATGAATTGAACACCGACGATCCAAAAACAAAAAAAAAATACACAGGTAAGTACGTATTTAAGAATTCAAAGATGGGGGTGGCCCAAGTCAGATGACACCTTTTATATAAGATTCATGCGGACATATTGTGATAACCCACATCAAGTACCAATAGCAAAATACGGATAGATTTTCAATATGTTTGCGAATGAAGAAGATACAAGCAAAAACATAATTTAGGATTTTTTGGTTTTTCCTCTTTATCTGCATAACCAAAAGAGCTACATTTGATTTTTTTCACATCATTGAATAGGTCTCTGAAATACGCAACTTTGCCACGATGTAACCGACACTCTATCTCATATCGTTTACGAGATCCCCATTCTCACGAATCGTATCACAGGAGTGTGCATCAAAGATTTTTTTATAAAATGATTTCGAATTGCTTCTACCCTGATGAGTTAAATTACTGCGAATATTTCCCTCATATATAAAATGTCCCATAAGAGCAATGCAATTATCGAAAACTTACAGCGGTAATTGCATTGTATCAAGTCACCATAACAACACATTTGAAACCGTATCTCTAGACGTCCAGTAAACAACACAACTTCAAAAATAGAAAATTATTTCGCGTTTTGATCTGTTTTTTCTTGTTTAACCGCATTCAAGTTTGATTTCGAACCGCTTTCAATCGTGACGTAAACATTCATGAACTCAAGAAAACATACCATTTTGAAACTAAATGATAAAAGTGTCAAAATAAACCGAACCGTTCTTGTAGAAGCTTTCAAAACATAATGAACCGTATTCATTTTTGACGTCACTGATTCAACAACAAAATGTTTGGTTTCAAAACGCATTGAAAACGGTTCTTCAAGAAAAAACAGCTTTTTGTGAGTGCTCCATACAATCTATAGAGGAAAGTATAAATGAACAAAAAAACATTTCCTTGAGAATTTCTTTATTCGTGAAATATTCCAATGAATTACATTCGTGTATAAAAAAGACCAGATAATTTTGCATTCAAGCGTGATATCTTATACAAATTGCATTCGGTTATTTTCATATTTTGGCGAAAGTGACCGAGTCCGAAGGACGAGGGCTCTTTTATAAAATATGAAAATAAACTCTTGCAATTTTTAGATATCACGCTTTCTTGCAAAATTATCAGTAATTTTTATGCACACGTGCAATTATAACCGATAATTCAAAAATAGTTCCTTCTGATGGGAACAGGTTGACGTTTCGTTTTTTGTAAATGTCAGAAAAACTAGGATCTAGAATCCCTCATCCATCCACCACAAAGTAAGGACATTTAAATAGAATGGGCGAATCGCGAATCCTATATATGAACGTTGGGGCGAATCCAGCAACCAAAATTGACAGCTTTGTAGCAATTGGGTTGCAATCACTATTATCCAGATACAAGTGTAGAAATAGTCTGTAATACATACCTGAGAACCTCTTGTTTTCCTATGCACAAGTAAACAAAAGTGCCACGCTCTTTCTGGCAAAATATCAGGTCTTTTCCTTTTTTTACCAAAACGCACAAATAAATTACATTTTTTTGCACTGGACTCATTTGCAACGTTCAATTTTTTTTGCAACGTCTACTAGATAAAAAACATTCTAATAATTGGGATAGTTTCTTTGCATAATCCTCTCCTTATAGTTTACAATATGACATTGAGGGATAGATAAGTCTACTATGTAATATATGAAAAATATCCTATATTAGCTGATGGTGGTTGTATAATTTTTGTGTACTAAAAACAATGATGCTCGGAAAATTCTAGGACAATATACCTTGATTTTGAAGCTGGAACTGTTTCGGCTAGTGAAAATAATATTTTCCAATTCTTTACATATTGCTTCATAGAAAATAGTAGACATACATTTGTAATTCCTCAAATCACTATAAGAATTTCATTAACCAGCACAAATATCATATCTGTATTTTTATTATTGACCAAACATGGTTATTTGAAAATATGTGAAATATGATACAAAGTGATCTGACTCGACACCAGTCAACTCATGACAGTTTAGAAACGAAAGCTTATTTTGAACTGTTTCGACAATGGAGTAAGCAAGTTAAAAATATATCTAGAGGTTTGAGGTCATAACAAAAAATAAAATAAATCACGAAAGAATATCGTATGTTAACATATACACGTAGGTAACTCCACTACAGTAAGTACAAGTTACTAACGACTATAATGGTGGATTAGATGGATTCATGCAGCAATCGTAGGTCAGAATTCGGAATTCGCAAGTCGTGAGAAGTTTAGTCAATGTCAATAGAAAGTTATTGCAAACTTGTAGAATGTATACCCGTACCACAGATCACCCTATCTACACAGAAGCGCAACTTAAAGGCGGTCCCTTTGATCTTTTGGGTCAATTTTTCGTAACCTTGATTTAAAGCTTGGCTTGTATAATGTCATTTATTGGCGGTAAATTCAAACTGTCGATTGATATACAGTTCAAGTGATACACCTTTGTAAACTTTCTAGACTGAGCATTTCTGCTTCTGAACTGAAATTGGGGCAGTTTTAATTTCATTTGAAGATACGACCCTAGGAAGGTCTTAATAATTCAGAACTTACATTTCCCCTATCAAATTCGTCTAAATGCTTCGTTGATCAGCAATCTACATTCCCTTATTCTCAACAAATATAAACGGAGAATTTGGATAATTACCAAAATAATTTCAGTGAATAGGCTTACTGTTTTTTGCACCTTTAAAAAAAAGTAGATATAAAAGTGGTGTAGGCAGCTATTTGATGTTCAAATAGTTTTAGAGTAATCAACTGAATTTTGCAGGAACGAACGTTTAAAACTACTCTGATCTTGCTTTCATCCGATATTAATAAAATTTATCAGTAGTAATAACCCAAGGACATTGATAATTGTTCGAAAATTTTATAACACCCTAACAACACAAATGTGAGGTTGACAATATACAAGCCAAGCTTTCGATTCGGTCGGAACGCTTCAGTTGCGCTTCTGTGTAGATAGGGTGTTCTGTGCCCGTACCGTATACTTTATTCCTTAGGCTGGATCCACATGGATACGTGATCACGGATCCGTTGTAACCACGTGACAACTACCAACCAATCAAATTGCATTTTGTAAAACCATCCAGCGCTTTGATTGGTTGGAAAGTAGTCACGTCGTTACAACGGATCCGTGATCACGTATTCATGTGGATCCAGCCTTAGCGCTATATCGATATATGTACGACTAATACGACGTTATAACTTAGGGTATGGTCCAAAATTCCAAAAGAAAAAGTAACCGGTACTATAACCGAGATATTTTGACAGCGGTAAGACAGCGGTTGTGGTTACCTGAAAAACTGAAACGAGTGGTTACTAGATGAAGTGCTGCCATGAACGTTAACGTAAAAGTACAAATTGACAGTTATTGCGCATGCGTAGTTTTGCCTTGTTTACGTTTACGTCGAGAACTTATTAGAGTTGAAGTGACTGCAATACGTAGACCTCAACGTAGACGTTAACGTAGGAAATATAACGTTTACCGGTTTTCGTGAAAACTGAGTTGAAGGCGCTACCATACATGACGTTATTGTTAGCCGTTAACCAGTGCTGCTGTTTTGTGAGTTATTTGTGTACATTTGGGAGCATTTTCATCGCTGCGAAATACCCGTGGATAAATAGGACGTTTTTGAGGATTTTGCGCGGATTCCGAGATTTTGAGCGTTTTGACTCCTGACCAAAACGTTACTCCAAGCAAAAAGTCCGAGATTGGTACCTTTATTAGGATAATTTAGTATAATTTTATTTGAAGGAAAACACTTGAGTTTGGAAGGTGGTAACTTCCAAGCTCCAAGGTACCATACGAACATCGATATGGATTGAATAGCGATTTAGAGTAATAATGAAATAGAACTCCACCGAGATAAACAATTCAGGTAATCCAATTCTACTTGAATTATGTGGATTTTCCATATCATTATATTCAGGTCTATTCAGGTGAATCTTGAATAACTTTCAATATTGAATATTGCAATAGTTATTGAAAATAATCGACAATTGTTGTAGAAGAATATGAATATATATCATAATATTTTTGAAATATCTTCGAGAAATATTGTCTATTGAAAAATTTTGATTTGCACCATAATTATTGCATCATTGGTCTCATTCTTGAATATTTTCAATAATCTACTGATATTCAAGAATCAATAGGGCACCGCAGAATAGACCTGATTGGGAGTCTACAATCGGCTCTTAGCCAAACAATGTAATTGGGTTTTTGTATAGTTTCTGGAAATCATAATCAAATACCAATACATATCTTACTATTCACATTGAATTTCACTTTCAAGATCATGAAAGTTGATTCCTACTGATGAAAACAGTAGATACTTGAATCTAGAATATTCAAGAGAATGCATTTTCAATCAATATAATTATTCAGCCTAAGCTGAATGTTTCTTCATCAATTTTGAAATCATCTAATCGTCTAATGCTGACACTTCTTCCTGTAATTTGGATCATGTTGATCTTAATTAGAGTCCATCTCTTCGGATCTTGATAGGGATAATGGCCATATACCTCCCTCGCCAAAAAAAGTTTCAAAATTCGGTCATTCGCAACTCATCGGTGTGATTCGTATATTCTTCGGATTACGTACGTAATCTTTACGTACGTTAATCTTTAACGTATCCATTAGCGCCCGCAAGATAACGTAGGCCCGTAAACAAGTTCTCTACGTAAACGTAAACAATGAAAATCTGCGCATGCGTAGCTGTCAATTTGTACGTTTACGTTAACGTTCTTGGCACCACTTCAACTCTCTAGTGTCTATGGTTGGTTGTATGGCGAAACGGGCGAAATTTTGACTGCGGAATTTTGCGAGTATCGTGTTCCGTGATCACACAGAACCATAAACTCCGATATTTCGTATCCGAGTATAACCGGGCAATGTGAATCGCCCATTTTGTCCGATGATACGAATACGAATTGGACGTCGGATATAGATCTGTCTGAATCCACCTTTACGAATTCTATGAAGTACGTTCACGGTATTTTAATGTTCTGATTTTGTAGCGTAAAGTACTTATGACGAAATACGTTCTGATAATGTGTATTATGACAAATTACGTTATGGAAGTGTAGCTTCCGGTTACTGTACGTTTCTATTTTCTACTATATGATAAATTACGATTTCTATTCTGTATATTATGACGAATTAAGGGATCCCGTTCATTAGTTGTCTAACAGCTCACAGTGATTAAAGCCCACAGAACTCATAATTATAACTATGAGTTCTGTGTTAAAGCCGCTCCACAAACGACACAAACTTTGACATTTAACCATGGAAAGCTGTCAAATTATGTGCAGCGGCTTTAAGCGCTGTCAAGTCTATGATATTTATTTATATATATATATATATATATATATATATATATATATATATATATATATATATATATATATATATATATATATATATATATATATATATATATATATTCTATGGTTCTGTGTCGTGTGTTGAGCAAACATTCGGATACAGTCGTATCATTTCGGATCCTGACTCGAACAGACCGGTAAATCTTTGTTCATATCTATTCTGAAAAATAATTAGTGCATCCCCTTACTAAGTATACTTTGTACAAGAAAACAAAATTGCTGGAAACTAATCATTATGTAATATCCATGTCGACTGGCAACTAGTGGCAACATGAAAAGAGTGAAATAATATTTAATATTCACAAAGAAATGAATCCACTTTGAGACAAAAATGAATTTCGCGCGTGTTCATGCGCAGATTTCTTGCGTTTGCCCTTGCGAACCCCGTTCCCCGACTTTGTTTGAGCGTTGTTGTGAATTCAATATGGCGATAATTAGTGTAATGTCCGTTTTCGAAAAGGATTCAGAAATGTTGTGCTAATAATATAAATATATGATACAGAGTAGTGCTAAATTATATTCAGTGTTTTGTGAACTGGATGACATGTAATAAATTGTAATTGATTGATTTTCATTGTTCATCGCGAATAAGCGTGTTTGCATTAGTAAATTAGAAAATCTTTATTCAAAGATTGTGAACTGTTGCTAGGAATCAGGGATTTATTTAATATTTAGGTTAGTATGTTATTTTGATTTTTGTTATTGGTTGTAATTGTAGTGGCTCAATTGTAGAATAAATCATCTGACATAAATGTTATGTTTATGCTTACATTATGTCAAATTTAATATTTTGTTATTGCAGGCGGAATGTGGGAAATTTGCCAGTGTACTGAAAAGGATTAAAACTTTTTAATCATGACTGATACTAGGAGAAGAGTGAAGCTTTATGCTCTAAATGCTGATAGACAGTGGGACGATAGAGGTACTGGACATGTATCTTCTTCATATGTGGATCGGTTGAAAGGAATATCTCTGTTAGTGCGTGCAGAAAGTGATGGTTCATTATTATTGGAATCCAAAATTCAGCCTGATACTGCCTACCAAAAACAACAGGATACATTGATAGTGTGGTCAGAAGGGGACAATTTTGATTTAGCTTTAAGCTTCCAGGAAAAACTAGGTTGTGATGAAATCTGGGAAAAAATTTGTCAAGTTCAGGGCAAAGACCCTTCAGTGGAAATTACTCAGGACATTGTGGAGGAATCAGAAGATGAAAGGTTTGATGACATGTCAGATTCTGCTCCTCCAATAGAATTACCAAGTTGTGAACTCAGTCGATTAGAAGATATAAGTGAATTAATTAGCAACTGTTTGAGTTCTCCAATGAGGAAAGAAAAATTGGCTGCTGCTATTGAGAGTGAAGGATATATAAGAAAGTTGATAAGTCTGTTTCATATGTGTGAAGATTTAGAGAGTACAGAAGGTTTACATCATTTATATGATATATTCAAAAACATATTTCTACTGAACAAAAATGTTTTGTTTGACGTTATGTTCAGTGATGATTTGATTTTTGATGTAGTAGGTTGTCTAGAATATGATCCATCATCCTCAACACCCAAAAGACATCGTGAATATCTCAAACAGCAAGCCAAATTCAAAGAAGCTATTCCTATAAAAAATGCTGAACTTCTTTCTAAAATACATCAAACCTTCAGAGTACAATACATCCAAGATGTTGTTTTACCAACTCCATCAGTTTTTGAAGAAAACATGTTGTCCACGTTGAGCAGTTTTATATTTTTCAACAAAGTTGAAATTGTGTCTCTTGTTCAAGAAGATGAAAAATTCCTGACTGAACTTTTCACTGTGTTAACAGATTTGAGTACGCCAAACTCTAAGAGAAGAGACTTAGTTCTATTCTTGAAAGAATTTTGTAATTATTCCCAGAATTTACAACCTCCAGCAAAGGAATCATTTTACAAAACTCTAACTACACTTGGAATATTACCGGCTCTTGAAATTACACTTGCTATAGATGACCGGAAGACAAAAACTGCGTCCATTGATATTCTTACATACATAGTGGAATTTTCTCCTTCTGTTGTGAGAGAGTATACACTCCAACAGGCCAGCAACACTGATGAGGTAAGATTTGGAAAACTTTGTTCTTTAATTAACTATTTTCTTTCAGTACGCCTTGTGATTGTTTTAGATTTTATTATTAATTAGTCATCAATAGGTATGAAAATTAAAGTTGTTCTCAGAAATATGGTGTCAATACCTCATAAATTCATATGTTCCACCTCGAAAAGGAAAATTTTTCACTAGGGATAGATATTTTCTTTTTATCTATAAAAAGTCAATACTCAGTAAACTATTATGATCCTTGTGTCTACAATGAATTTTCTGTATACTTAAAAAGTCTTCCTTTCTTTCAGTTTAAGAATGATATTGAACATATGTTGATACAAGCAAGTTTTAATTCATTTAGCAAATTTTTTAACGCAGATCTGGTTCAATACCACTGTAAGGATGTTGGGTACCAAGTGATGAATTGTTGAAAATTAGTGGTCATATTTAGTGTGGACGTGAAAACATCCCTATCACAACTCTTGATTAGATGTCGAGAGTGCACTCCCAATTTTTTTTTCATAGGAAATGTAGCTTTGATTCCTTGTTTTATCGGGCTTCTTCCAATTCTCCACCATCCAACTCTGGTTTACTTTTTACGATTGGACTAGTTGTTCCTGAGTTATTAGCAGTTGTAAGTTGAAAACGCCTATAGGTGATGAGTGATGTCAAATTATTCATTTTTCCTTCAGAAAGTATTAAAAATTATATTTTTTGTTTGAATTTTGTCTGGCATTCAAACCTAGGCCTGGTCAAAGGAGGTGGGGGACTTTTCATGTCCACACTACATTACTTAGAAGGCTAACATTTTTAATTTCAGTAGTGTTCAAAGAACCAAGTCAACCAAGGCTAGGCTCCAGAATATAATTTGAAAAAATATACAATTGTTTCCAGTTTTTTGAAAAAACACTTTTTTTATTATTTTCAGGATCAAATGCTCCTGAACATCATCATTGAACAAATGATTTGTGATACTGATCCAGAATTAGGTGGAGCTGTGCAATTGATGGGAGTATTGAGAATTCTTTTGGACCCAGAGAATATGTTAGCATCTGTCAACAAGTCGGAAAAAACTGATTTCCTAAACTTTTTTTATAAACACAGTGTCCAGATACTCATAGGTGAGTTAATGGTTATTTGTAATTAAAATTTTTACTCATTGTTATCTGCAATAAAATATAGTGCTATCTTCAATTCTCAACAATGGAAAAACATGTCAAAACTCTATAAGCAACAAACTTTGTAGTTGAAACTAATAACTTTGTAAATAAATGAAAATTAAAGGAAACAATTTTTGGATAATAATGGCCATTAGAAAACTAATGATACAAAGTTGAATTTAACTGACTGATACTTGATAAAAGCTATATAATCGGTTATTGGATATATAGTTAGCCAACCATATGGAAATACTATTTGAAGGAATGGATACTAGGGGTAGATGGCACTAGTGATTTCGTTTCCAATTTTTTTACGGATGTCATAGGTTGAATTCCATATTTTCTTGATCACTTATACATAATGCCAATGGATGGCAATCAGCTCAGAAAGAGAAGTGAAATTTTTTGTCTGTATCATAGATTCATATTTTGAAGATTATTTCAATCCCAAACTTTCATTTCCTGTATAAACTCCTATTGTTAACTCTATTTTGAAGCTTCTTAAGCTTTTTTTCAATATTTCAGTCAAGCTAGCACACAGAAATCTGCATCTATTGTACCCGCCAGAGAAGGAAACTTTGTCATGAATTGTCAAATAAAGGAAATTTCATCAATATAGTGTAGATGGTATAACAAAAACTCTTCAAATCCGTTCTACACAGACATTGACTATCCTATTTCTCTAAAAACAATGTCCATATTTGAAGAAATACTACAGTTTCCTGTATGATTCTCATTAACAGCATCATTTATAGGGATATAGTTAGTCAATCATATGGAGATATATATCATTCGAAGGGATGGATACAACGGGTAGTTGACACTACGTATTTTTTATCAAGTCATGTCTTTTCTTTCGTTTTTCTTACGTACGTCGTAGCTTGAATTACACATTTTCTTGATCAATTATGCTTAATACTAGAAGATCGCAATCAATTTATAAACAGAAGTGGATGTCGTAGATCATGTTTTGAAGGTTATTTAGATACCTAAAATTTAAGTTCCTTCAGAAACTTCTATCGTCCACTCTATTTTGAAGCTTCATTACCTCTATTTCAACATTTTAGTCGAACTGACAGATAGAACTCTCCACCTAATTTTTCTTCTCAGAGTACAAAAACGCTTCAAATCCATTTTACACAGGCATTAACTAACTATATATCTATAAACAATGCTAACGGGGAATCGTGCAGGAAACTACTATTTTTTGACAGCCAAATCAACGGAATACCATATGCATTTCCATAACCAATAAATGGGTAGGGTACATTTTGGAAATGATTTTCGTATACTAAGTACAACATTTTTGTTGCAAATATAGATCAGATTTCTTGGAGGGACCACTTCGTTTATATGCACTTAGCTGTTGCCTTTGTACAAGTAACTGGATTCCCATTTTAGACTGAATTTCCTGATTTCCCTTCCAAACCATTTCCATCTGGACGCCGGTAGCGCTGGACACTCGCAGAGTACGTGGATTACGGGTTTCCTTCTCGTTTGCTTCACATCTTTCACAATCATGAGATTTCGCTCTTCCTGTCTTGTGTTGAAAATCTCTCAGATTTCCGTGTCCTGTGACATGCTCTACGATTGATCTGAGTTGCCACTTAGTAAGAGTGAGCAGTCCATTGCCCCACCTATCTCCAGTTGACTCCCACAGGGCTTTGGATTTTTCACAACCTCCAGATGCTTGCCAAGATACCTTGCCTAGATCTTCCGCTAAAATGTTTATCCTATTCCGACCTTGGTAATGCATCCCTACTGGCCATACTATGGGGCCTAGCGTGAGACACCCCATTTCATACTGCATTTGCGCTTCCATTACCTTTCCATCTGGAGTGACAATGTATCCAGGTAATATAAGGGAGTACCTGTTTTAGATGCACTTTTTCCTCCTTTTTGGAATGAATCAAACATCTTTGGATGATACACACGTACCCATCAACAGAGAGTGTTTGTAATTTTTTTCTGATTTTACTTCTTTCTGAATCGGAGAAGAAAAAAGCCAGAAAATAATTCATCAAATTTCATTCTATCCACAAAAATACCTAAGTTCCTAATTATCGCTATAACAATGGCTGGTTTTCACATGATTGTCACCGAAATGTCAATTGAACTGACTGATCAGAGAGCTTTCTGATTGGTCTAAATTTAAATTTAGACCAATCAGAAAGCTATCTGATCGTCGTACGATCGGATTTCGGATATGTCTGAATCCAGCCTATAGCAAGGGCTATAGTCCATACGAAATCACTTGAGACAGCAGAAAAACTGAAATTCCATTTACAGTTGGCGTATTTTTGACGGAATAGTTTTGGCAGATAATTTTTTCTTCGTGGTAGAATAAATATTCATAATTACTAATCCTACAAGATGGCATAGGTTTATATAAAAATTGCACGAGTATAAAATGACCTAGCTCATTTCAAAAAAATATTTATAATATAAGAGCTTCCGGTAAATACAGGGATGCCAGACGTGAACTGAGCCCTTAATTGCGCTCCATTCGATTTTTTTGAGGAAAATGAAATTTCAAAGTAAAATCCTGTTAGAAATAAACAATCATTTCATAAAAATGAATTGAAATTGTTTTCACTCTAAGAAAGGAAGAGTAAAAACTGTAACTATCACTTTCAAAAACACTTTTTGTTACATAAATTACAATTTTGAGAGAAACAAAGTGCGTGATAGATTAATCATCCTAGGAAGTTTTACTTCACCATGTTTTTCAGTAAGTTTATCAAACACATACTCCTTGAAGTTTTATTTTTTTAACCCAATAATATTGTTTTACTTTCATGAACTTGATTATATCTGCTTTCAATGTACACTTGTTGCTTTTATGTACCGAACCAATTTGGACGAAATCATGGGAGTCAAACTACGTCTCGTCAAGATATATCATTTCTCTGCTCTCATTTCTTGCCGACTCCGATATAACTAGTTTATTCAATTTTCATATATTTGAAACCGTAATCAAGTGAATTGATTCGCAAAGTATCCTCTAACGAGTTTTAAACATAATCCGGATATTCTCGTAATTTATCATGAATCATTTCTTATGTCGACACCTTATTTACTTGAAAAAATTTCATAAAATAAATGTGTTCTTTGGGAGCTGAATTAATTTTCTTGAGTTTCTGTCTGTCTCTCTTTCGTTTGACAGAATGGTCGCCTAAGTCTCCAGCTTGAATTACCCTAAACACAGTAGCTCTGCTAATCTTGGTTCACATATCCTTTCACAATTTCATTTTCTGAAGAAACACTACTATTCTCATATTTCTAACGAGAATACATATTCGAAATAACCCTTTGAGTTTGAATGTGAAAGGATTTATAACATAATTCCTTACGTTGCATCTCTGGATCAGCTTCTATTTGCTGCGGTTCTGAATTAGTATCAAAATCTTCTTTTTCTACGACATTGACATCGAGAGGTGTCCAGAATGCCATAATCAATCTAATTAAGACAACTGAAAAATATGATATATAAATATGCCTGTGAGTCTAGTTGCACGGCACTGTCTGGCAATAGATCTTCTAGCTAACTGGAATTCGACACTGCGGCAAGTCAAAGCCGTCCTGATTTGTGAAGTTTATAATATTTTGTTGTTTCATATGTAGGTTTAGATTATTTTTATCTGTTTTCTAATTAGATCCACTGAACAATCAAAGATACGAGAACTCTACTGAAATAATAAATTTATATACACGTATGGTTTGTTTTACTACTAGTTAATCATACACTTTTTCCGAGACTTTTTTTCTACTGCAATTAGAACATTATTGCATTTTATTTAAACAATATTCATGATATACCAATTTGATAATCATACAAATTTTCTGATTGAATTTATTGACCAATACCATTGCATATAGTCAAGAATTTCACTCGTCCGACACATATGAGGTAGTATCAATAATTCTTGTAGTAACTAAATTCACATAAAATCAGAGGGGCTTTTCGATTTTCACCTTTAAGACAAAATACTCATGACTTGCTTGATCCTGGTATTGGAGACCCTTTTGATGATAAATTTTTATATCCATATCTACACCCCTATTATGGAGATTTGAATAGTAGATAGATAGATAGATAGATTTATTGATCTCTTTGAATCACATACATGACATGAGACAGGTCTTACAGTAAGTAGGTTTAAAACGAGTAAAGACATTTTTGCCGCGCAGTGCAATACAATACAATTTAAAACAAAAGTATATGTGGACAACAACATTGTATAGTTAGTTAAAATAGGTAATTGTATATAGTTTATATTTGAAACAACCATTCAAGATATAAAAATATTTGAAACAAACATTCAAGATATAAAAATATTATGAGCATTGGTTTGTGAATTCCTCCAATGAGTAGAAGCAATTTTCAATCAGAAAAGATTTCAGAGTGGATTTAAATTTATGTATGTTTCTAAGTTCTTTTATTTTATCTGGTAGCATGTTATAGAAGTATCCTCCTGCATATAGTGGAGATTTTTTAAGTTGCATGCGGTTAAATTTGCTTAGGTGGACGTCATTCTTGGTTCGGGTGTTGTATTCATGGATGTCACTATTTTTTTGAAATTTATCCTTGTTCTTGTGTGTATAACTCAGTAGCTTGTGAAGATAAATACCTGTACAAGTCAGTAAGCCATTATTCCTGAAAGTATCTCTACAGGACTCCCTATAGTTTAAGTTGAATATTAGGCGAATGAATCGCTTTTGCAAAATGAATACCCGCGAGATTTCCGTCGATCTGCCCCACACAATTATGTCGGAGATTATTTATCTTTTGGATGCAACAATCTGGGAAAGTACTTTCCAGAAGAAAAAATTAATTATACAATGGTGATTAATATGACCTTAATACCTAGTGTAAGCAGGAATATGTGTTGGACAATACTGCTGTATATAGCAGGTATAATAATCATAACTGATGAAAGGCTGACCTGTTGTTTGCATTAGAAATATCTTAGAGAGGCAATTTGAACAGATTGTGTGTGTAAATGTCGTAAACCGATATTTCTCCTGACCTGATTGTTTGAAATATTGTATTAGAAATATCTAAGCTAGGGAGTCTCGAACAGATTGTTTCAGAGTGGTTGAATAAAAAAATATACTAATATTACTCCTGACACTGTTCATTCACATCAATATTTCAACCTTTTTTTGTTTGATGAATGGTAATTTTTAATTCAGGTTTGATTCAACAGCCCTTACGAATAAAAAGTTGTAAGTCAGTAGTGGGGAGAGTAAATAGAATAAGCCATTACCATTAGTACATGAATTGGCTGTATGCACATTCATAACTTCATAGCCAACATTTACGTTTACTATTGTAAAGACAACTTCTTCTTCCTACAGTCTTTTCTATTTGGGATTATTGGGAGAAGGGGTATTTTAATTGTGTTTGACATTGCTCTCATAATTGCATTACTTTATTATTTGTCTACAAAAATGCTGTTATTCAAACTTATTAGCATTTCTTCTCCGCAGCTCCTCTATTAGAAAACACTGTCCATGACAAACCCCAAAAAGAGGACTATAGAAGTGTGCAACTATTAGGCTTGATCCTGGAACTCTTGTCATTTTGCGTAGAACATCACACTTATCACATCAAGAATTGCATCCTCAACAAGGACTTGCTTCGAAGGATATTGGTCTTGATGAAGTCAACGCACAAGTTCCTTGTACTTTGCGCTTTGAGATTCATGCGCAAATTGATAGCATTAAAAGACGAATTTTACAATCGATACATAATAAAAGGAAACCTGTTTGCCCCTGTTGTCGATGCTTTTGTTAGGAACAACGGCCGGTACAATCTTTTGGACTCCGCAATTATCGAAATGTTCGAGTTTATCAAACTGGAAGATATCAAAACTCTTTGTTCACATGTAGTCGAGAACTATAGCAAATGTCTCGATGATATTTGTTATGTTCAGACTTTCAAAGCCCTCAAACTGAGGTACGATCAACATCAGGACAAACTTAAAGACAGAGAGCGAAACAGTTTGGATGGGTAGGTGAAACAAACACACTATTTAACAGACCAAGAGTCATAGTATCTTTTTTTAGCGTTCCTTCGATACTGAGGAGCAGTCGCTATCGAAGAGATCAAAGGCAAATGGAGGAAGAAGAAGAAATGTGGTTCAACGAAGATGACGATTTCGACGACAGTGAAGCAGTGATACCATCTGCCAATGATATGCTGACCAAAAAAATTGACACCGATCTCGACAACATCGGTAAGATAATCGAGAAAAAACAACAAGATTCGAATGGACCTAAAATGAATAACAATTCAACTCAAAAATCGACGGTGCTCAACAATAATGCTAACTCTGTCGGGGGACAACCTACAGCTAACATCGTGCCCAGTTCTGAAAATAAGGCACAGCTGTTCAAAAGGGTGAGTAAAAAATTGCTATCAACTTCTAATGAACATTTCAAAGATTTGAATTTTTTATATTACGCATTAACGATACAACTTCTACTCTATCTATGATCAGCTAGTGGTTTCATCTGTAGCATCATTTGATCCAAATGAAAAAAAAACACCTTTTATGAATCGCTGTTATAATTGTTCGTTCAATTCTCTCTGGTGGTCAAAATATAGAGAATGTAACTGATATTCAATGGATGAACAAAAGAAAAGGTTATCTGACTACCTTTTGTATATTTCTAGTCTGAGAAATGTAGATGTAGATTTATTTGACCAGATTACAAAAATGTTTTTGGCACGTCAAAAAAACAAAAACGAACATGTTTCAATCATACAGAAACAGATTGAAATATGAAGGTAATACAGGAAATAATATACAAACACGCTCGACTATTGATTAAAAAAATTCGATCAATAAAACTAAACATCAACAAATCAACTGCTGAGACATAAGGGCGTCCTCAAGTAATCATCGATTGAATTAAAGCAGTGTTCCACAATGTGCCTTTTTATTTTCGTTTTGAAAGAGGAGAAAGGGAGGGATCTGAGCAATTGGGGCAGATAGTTATATAATCTTAAAATGGAGAGAGTTCAACTGGGACCTTGTAAGCCTATAACGCGATGGCCTCAGATGATTAGCCGCAGTATAGTATTCGTGAAATTCGGAATTTGTCGAAAACGAGGTTTTATTTTGGTGTATTTCTAGGATATCAAATATATGTATAATGAGGGAATTGGCATTGTTGACATAATCTTGAATATATGTTGACAATGATCTCTATAGCCCGCGCCAGACATGAGTTACCCCACAGTACTATCCCATAAATAATGTGTGTATGGAACAAAGAAAAATAACATATTTTTACAGTGGAGGAACAAACTTGATCTTTCAAACTCCGCAAGAGATATATAGAACTGGATAATTTATTACAAAACTGCTGAATATGTGATGACCCAAAATTTTATCATCAATTGTAATACCAAGAAGTTTAACACTCTTCACACTGCTCACACTATTGGTGTAAAATTACAATCCCTGCGTTTTATCACTGTTCAATTTCAAACTATTGGCACTGAACCAGGTTTGAGCTTTATCCATAGATTGAACCATGCTGTTATGAAGGTCCTCCAAGTTATTTCCAGTATTCAGAAAGGTGGTGTCATCAGCATATGCTGCACATTTGTTAGGAGACATAAAATCGTTTGCAAATATAACAAAAAATAGTGGTCCCAGAACGAAGCCTTGTGGCACCCCTTGCGAAATTGTAGAGAATTCAGAGAGTGAGTCATTAATAAAAACAGCTTGTTTTCTATTGTTCAAGTAGGATTTGAACAGATCAAGTGGCAGACCTCTGACACCATAACGGTGGAGCTTATCAGTAAGAAGAGAGTGAGAGACACAGTCAAAGGCCCTTGACAGATCGCACAGAGTAATGGATACATCCATGCCCCCCTCCAGACCCCCGACTATGTCACCCACAATCTTGATGACAGCTTGAGTGGTACTGTATTTACTCCGGAAATCGAATTGACAACAGTTGATTAATTCATTAGAATACAAATACCTTGTCAGTCTTTCTTTGAGGATTATTTCAAAAACCTTTGCGAAAATTGGAATTATAGATATTGGCCGATAGTTAGCGATTTGTGAGAAATGAGAAGCATTCCTGTAAAACCATGATGCGATTATAAGCTTCATTATCTTAGAATAAGAATTGAAAAGATAATATAAACAAAAAAATCAAATGAAAAGAAAAAATTTAAAAGTATCACAACAAAAAAATCTACTCCTACAATTTTTAGAATTTTGAAATTATAATCGATATTTCCTCTGTAATTAATTGGCCTTACCCACCACAATGCATAATAAATTGAAAATTAATATTGAAATCTATACAAGAGTAGAAGGGCAGATTTTAATTTTATTGAAGAACAATTCCTATAAAATGAAACACGTCATGTTCGTCAGAAACTTCTCGTATAACATAAATTTGGCTATCTTATATATATAGCGATTTGTGAGAAATGAGAAGCATTCCTGTAAAACCATGATGCGATTATAAGCTTCATTATCTTAGAATAAGAATTGAAAAGATAATATAAACAAAAAAATCAAATGAAAAGAAAAAATTTAAAAGTATCACAACAAACAAATCTACTCCTACAATTTTTAGAATTTTGAAATTATAATTGATATTTCGTCTGTAATTAATTGGTCTTACCTTACGGAGGTCGAAACTCAATCATCACCTAGAAGATGACAAATGAGACTTTGCCGAAACGTTGTGACAATTATCCTTCAGAGGATCAAAAACACAGAACACGGAATGAAACCCGAAAACACAATTCATATATATATATATATATATATATATCTGTTAACGTTTCGGAAAACAAATCTTTTTCCGTTTTCTGAACTTATTCACAAATACTGCCATTCTGAGATGGGTAACCAGGTGCGATTGATATCGAATGACTGAGATGCCACTATCCTCAAACAGCATGATAAATGCACATTCTTTCAACTTTCGTTTCCTGCCAGTGCTTTCCATTCTACTATATGCTCCATCAGCAGTGAGAATGCGTTCTGATAATTCAGAACCATCAATCTATCTGTTCTTGATGTACATCTTGTGTTCACTCTTTCGCACTTTCAGAGGTCATAATATTTTACCGATATATTTTTTACTGCACGAATAAGGAATTTGATAAATACCATTCCTTTTGTTTTCTGTTATGTTTGTTGTTTTGGTATTTGTCAGTATCGAATATGAATGTTGTTCTAACAATATACATGTTGCCGATTTGTTTAATCTTTTTGAACAGTCTAGGACTGTGGTTCCCGAAGTTGCCTGGACTACGACCCATCTCGAGTTCCCAAACTCGAGACCCACCTCTAGGAAATATAACCATTACCAATATTAAAAAAGGGATTTTTTAAATCACAAATGAAGTTTAAATGGAATTTTTAATGCTCAATTGAATAACTACATTAAAAAGTGATGAAAGGATGAAATTGTTTCCTATGTTTCGCCATTACAGTTTTGACATCAACTTCAAGGCCAGTTACTTTTTATATCAATGGGTTTGATATGTCCAATTTATTTCGGTATTGAGGGTCCACTAAAAATGACTCACCAGTGTCGGGACCCATAGATTGGGAAACCCTGGTCTAGGGACATAAGGCATAATATTTGTTACAGCTAATGTAGTTTGTATGTTTTCACTCAGGGGTGTGTAAAGATTTTCAGTTTCCGTCATTGTTTTTGTATAAAATTATGTGGATATTCATTTTCTTTCAATATTGATTTCATGAAGTTAATCTCTCCTCATCGATTTTTTCCATTGAATTGCATACTATATTTCTTCTATCATAAATGCATTCTACTTCATCTCTGTTGGTATTCTTTCTTTCGTTTACACTTTTTTCTGTATGACGTGTTGATTTTTTTAAGATTACATCTAGAAAAGTAATTCCATCGTTATTCTTTATTTCCCTTGTGAACTTTATGGATGGTTCTTGCTTGTTTATGTTGTAAAAATGAGAGTTCATTTCGACCATGACTCATTTAGCAAAAACGTCATCAGCATATCCCTAGCATACTTTTGGACCATTTGACAGAGGCGAGAAAGAGTTTTGGTCGCATAAGTTTTGACAGTTATATTTCAACATACTGACTTCCTTTACGTATTGGACTACCCTTGATTTGTTTACAATTTTTGGCATTCCCGTTATATTTCAACATTACTGACTGCCTTGAAATATTAAACTCCCCTTAATTTTATTTTTATTTTTGGTGTTCCACTGATGTATTTGACAGTAAATTTATCCTTCCCAAGTGCTACTTTGCTACTCAGTTATTCTCATACATATCGGACTACTCTTAATTTGTTTACGATTTTTGACGTTCCTGTTATATTTCCACATTACCGACTACCTATACGTATTGGACTACCCTTAATTTGTTACTTTGCTTATGATTTCTTTTTTTTCTACTCAGGTTATTCCTTTAATGTCCAAACCCAAACTGATAATGATATTTTGTTTCTATCGTGAATTACTTTATCATTGATACTGGTTGCCCCCAAATTCGGGTATATTATATACCATCATAATTTTGTAAGTGATAAAAGTAGCTACAATCGACCCGAGTTTGTTAACCAGCCCATTTACCTTGCTCCCCAGGACATTAATCTGCTTTTTCATAACTGGCACAAGTATAAGACGATTCAAATTTGTTTCACAAAAAATTTGGTTACCCTCTTTATCTTCAAAATCCTATTTTTTAGCTTCGATCCATTGATATCCTTCACCATTAACCCCCGATTCCCATCTCGACAAAGTGAAGACTGTGGTTTTGTGGATAAAGGAATGGTATTTATAACTATAGTAGAGTCCGACGATGTTAAACATGTCGGACCCAATGTAGGTCTGGTTTCAAAAGGATTAATTGAAGGATTTATTCGATGGGACAGTAATGGTTTCCTGGAATTGGGAAGCTTTTGTGAGTCGTCTCGTTTGTTGAGGCATTGAAGACGTTTTTCAATTTCTATTGCTTCGTGAATTATTCTGGAGTGAATCGTCTTTGCTGTTGCAATGGTCTTCGTGTTGTTGAAGTCAATTTTGTGTCCGGTTCCGTAGTGATGTTTGAAGAGAGTCAAGGTTATTTACATATTTGAAACAGCAACAGGGTTTGTTGTCGAACGTGTCTATGGCCTTAGTTTCGATGTCTTCCGTGAAAAGGTTTGCCAGAACTGAGGAGAATGGAGAACACATGGGGCGCTCTTTACTTGTTTGTAAAAGGTACCTTGGAATAGGAAGTATGTACTAGACATACAGTGAATGATGAGATTGAGAGTGCCTTTGAAAATTTGGTGTTTGTTTTCGACAATGATCATTGTGTCTGAAACAGAGTGAATGGAGACACTACGTCAAAACTCACAAGGATGTCAATCTATTGGATATTGAGGTTTTCTGGCGATTTCAATGAAGTGAAAGGAATATCGTACATATGATGAAGGCTGATCTGAGAGGGGTTGGAGGGTATTTACACTGATGATTCGCGAGGCCATCGAAATCGAGAAGCGACCTTCCTGCCTAAATAAACGTGATGACGGACAGAGACTCCCAATTAACTATAAACCCCTAATTTGCAGAAATATATATATATATATATATATATATATATATATATATATATATATATATATATATATATATATATATATATATATATAAAACTGTCCTGCCTGAAGAACCACTTACAGTTGGTTTCGAAATTATCTTTATAATAGAAAACAGTTTGTATTGTAAAATCAAAATGTTTGCTGATGATACTACAATGGTATACACCAGGAATAACTTTCTAGAGATCAAAACTTTGCTTAATGACCTCCATGAAATATCATGGCTGATGAGTCATAAACTAACTTGGAATATTGAAAAATCCTCGTATATGTTTATCTCAAGAAAATCCACCTCCATCCATTCAAAAGATCCTATAAGATTCCATAATGAAAATATTATGTATTCTCCTGTAGTGAAATTTTTAGGAATTTTAATTTATGAACATGTTTGGAGCAAACATATTGAGTTATCAAGAAAACGAATTGCTCCAATAATTGGTATTATTTTTAAAATTCTAAATATGTTACCCTTATTATGTCTGAAGTCAATTTATTTTTCTTTAGTATATTTCAAAATTCAATACTTGATGTCGATTTGGAGGGCAGCTCCAAAAACCGCAATGAAACCATTGAAAATATTGCAGGATAAAATCATAAAGTGTATATACAAACTTGATAGAAAAAAACCAACAGCTAATTTAAACAAACAAAAAAAACTTTCTTCGTCATACATTTATTCACCTGGTCAAAAATAAATTCAAGTATTCAAATTTGATGTTCAAAATAAATAGTAATCAACACAATCACTCAACAATGTTTTCAGAAAATTTGGCATTGATGAAATTTAATATATAGGGCAGCAATCTGTTTATCACAACGGAATAAAACTATACCTTGGTCTATCGAATTCATTGAAGAAATATGGAACATTTCGTTTCAAAAATAATATAAAAAAACATTATCAAAGTTTTTTCTTTTTATTGCCATATGAAGATCTGATTTAATTACTCATTTATTTGTATTCAATTTCTATTCTACATTGCATTCGTAATGAATGAAATAATAAGACAATTCGAGTGTGGAAAACTGAAACGTTGCTTTATCTGACCTAACCTTCAATGAGATAAGATAATTCAGGTGAAGAAAATTTAACGTTGCTTTATCTTGCAGGGTTTGGTAGATTACGAAGGAGGCGATTCAGATGAAGAGGACGAAGAGAGTGGCGAAGTAACGAAAAGGCCGAGACTGTCATAGTCAAGTAGACAATCCGCAGGTAAGTACGTTACGAACTGTAGTGACGTGCTACCAAGTGTGATCTCATAGTTCAAGTGTACACAACATGAACAGTCAATTATTATAACAAGTGTTAACTGCAGTTATCCGTAGTTATGGAGACACGACTGTTGTGTGTAAACTCATTGTATTGTATTGAGGAGTCGACCTTTTCCTTTTGAGGCAACAATACAATCCCTTGACAACATTCATTTATGTTCAGTGTACATGTTTGTCTTAGGTCCAAATCGACTCTATTACGAAAGCACAACTTCTCTTACTTCCAATGGTAAACAAAGTATTCAGTTATTGTAATGTACAATTCACAGATATCTGTCTGTTTATAAGTGAAACAAAAGATGGGGTTCAGTTCTATGTGTATCAAATCAGGATTTTTATCGAGAGCTCTAAATATATATATATATATTGAAAATATATATGATAAAATTATTATCTATCTCTTAAAAGAACTTGAAATTGAAATAAGCATAAAATAAAATATTTTGTAAATAATTTCACCTTGTATTTTAGGAAATAATTTATCATTTTTTTTAAGAGACTGAATAATAATATTACCGGTTGTAGTGTTACCTTTTGATTTGAATTATAAACATCAATCATTTTTGAAATGTAATTGACATAATGTAAGAAGGCAGAGAGGAGAACATTATTAAAATTCTATTAGTAATTTTTACTTGAGAATGTGTTTCATTTATTGGAAAATAATATTGATAAAAATAAAGTCAAATACAACCACAATCTTCATTGTTAGAGGGTGTGAAAATTAAAGGGATGTGGGCACAGAAAAAGGATTTTTTCTTGTGCAGAATGTTGATTTCACTGTAATTCAAGATTATACTTGGGAAAGCTTTATATTCGAGACTCTATTTGTAGAGAGAATAATGGTAGTTGATTGTATTGTGTTCAGTTAGGTGACAGAATATTTCCATTATGATGTTGGTTCATGAAATGTTTGATAGGATCGAGAGTGCTGAAATCACAATAAATCAGGGAAATTAACGAGTGTAACATGTGAGATTTTGATAATATATTGCAAATTAAAACCTAACTTATTTTCTCATATCCTGATTATTATTGAAAATCTAATTCAATTTTCATATCATTTCCATTGTCATATTTCATATTGAAAAATTGATATTGGAAGCAAATGTTGAGTTGGAAACTGAAATATAAAAAAATTAATAGATCACATATGAAATAATTTTAATAAGGGATAGGATAGAATCAATAGAGCGAGACTAGTATCTAGTTTGACCTAAAAATTTTGTATATTTCACATGCATTTTTACAGTATTATTTAAGATATATTTAGATTGTGAAACACTTAACGAAATCTCACAAGACCACTTAACGGTGATTTTTTTCACATTCAATTAACACTTCATGACTCACAGATTTTCTGATGAATAATCCTCAATAGGTATGTAAAAAAACGAAATATATGCCTGTATTTTCTCAGCTCCAGTATTATATGTTACAGTTATCTGTAATTTAAAAAATTGAAAGCATGTTTTTCAAAATATTTGAAGGATTTGAAGAGTTAAATCTTTCAAAATATTGATTGAATAATAACCTGATTTTGGGTGATCTTGTTGTCGTTTTATATTACTCATTTGTATATTATTTTTATTTTACAATAATGTGATTTTTGTAAGTTGTGGGCGATGATGAAATTTTTTATGCTACTTTGAAGCATTATGAAAATTTCCAAACGTTTTTTGTTATAAACAGTTTTCGTTGTCAGGATAAAATTCATCCCGATAATGAATCACCTTGTTTGATGTAACCTTCACCTATTCTAAATATAATATCTATAATTGTTTATTCATAAGGTTAGTCACCTTGTTTCTAGTTGAGTGAATAATCATTGTATCACCAAGGAAATAATTCCAAGCAACTTTTACCAAATGTGAATGCAGTTTTATCAAACAATATTTCAATAAATGAGTGTAATCATTGGTAGTTTATAAACATCCAACTATAAAAGCTTTTTTGTTCCTCATTGGATTGTCTCAGGATGAACAAGACACTAGTTTTCTGAACCAAAACTAAAATGATTATGAAAATTTTCCGCATGTAATTTTGGTTTTCAATCATTCGAAACATTTTTTGGTTTAATACTGCCGTCCTAAAAACCGATTCCCTTTCTACAGAGCCTGTCAAAGCGAGAAAATTGAGCTCAAAATTTTGTCCATAGCCTTCAAAGTGTTTTGGAATTAAATAAAAAACAGATGTGACTTTTCATTGGGATAGGTATAAAAACATATTGAAAATGGAAAAATTTTGAAATTAACAAATTTCAATAAAAAAAAATCACATACGGCATTATTAGTTAACTATTTGACTACAAGACAAAAATGTCGTATGTGTGCAAGTAATGACAAAAAATCTCATGGTTACAAAATATATTTACTTCTCAAATAGAACATAAGTAAAGTACATATTAGTGAGTAATTTTCCGAGTGAAAATAATAAAGTTCAATTGTGAAAACGAACATTAAACACAAATTCAACATCAAATCTTACCAACTGCAGGTATTGAGGACGAACGATTTCCTCTCTTTAGCGGATGATTTCCAAAAATTTATACTCAAAATTTTTCTTTGGTCTTCTGCAATACTATTCAAACACTTTTTTTACACTTACATCCATGCATCACCTGGTGATTTGTGAGAAGTCTTTCTCTTTTTTCAATAATTGCTTTCTGCTTCGAATTCTTATCTATTTTTCTTCTTTTTCTTCGATTACCACTTTTTGTAACACCCTTTTGCTATGCTTTCAGCTTCCTCAGTAATGTCTGCTTCTACTTCATTCTCCTCTGAATGTTTTTGTTCAATTTCATCTTCCATTGTATGTTCTAGTTCGTTTCAATATTCCCCTGTACATTCTGGTTCCTTTGCATATTGAACTATATGTTCTGGTTCGATTTCACCTTCCTCTGTATGTTCTGATTCATTTATCATCATTCGATTATCTATTATCTGTGATGGTGCACAAACTGTGATGAATTCGCAGCATGCTTCATTCGCATTTTTTCTGGACTCTGAAAAATATTTGTTGTTCAGTGAAAACTTGTGGTTGAAACGTATTTTCTAACGAAAAATCTAAAGATGCCAATGGAAAACCATCTTCTGTTATCTCTTCGATATTCTGTATGTCATCGGAACCCACAAAAGCATCATTATTGGTAATATCGGGTTCTTTGGGAAACATAGAAAGAATTTTTTCGATCTACTTGACATTTTTCTAAATATATTTTAGTTCAACTAATAATCACTCACCTAACTTTTTAATGCAAACGTACCTTGAATATTATAAAAGTATCGTTGAAATGACAACTGAATAACACTCTCCACTTTCACACTTAAAATATCACTCTGATAACTAAATGCGAATCGCAATGCAGTATGTTTTGTAGATTATGGCGCGGTTTTTAAGAACAAACGCCGCATCTGACATGTCCCAACTGGAAACGCCGTATAGGCATAGAAGCGGAAGTAGATACGGCTTTGGGTTTAGTATTACGCACATACGGCATATTTCACTAGTACACACATCTACTTTTTCACATACAGCTGAATAAAACGTTGAGTTATGAATATACCGAAAAATTATAAGGCAATTTTACTTGGTAGGAAGGTGAATTAGCCTGCCACGAATCCAATAAGACAAAAATCTCAAAAACTGATTTTTTTGTAGATACGGCATCTGTTCTTTGGACGGCAGAATAATGAAGCAATTATTTGTGTCCAACTTAGTAGATACACATATACCTCGTACATAATGTGACTGAAAACCGCGGTGTTTGAACTTACATCTGTGAGAGTTGGTATTGAAATTGGAGACAGATGCTTATAATAATAGATTTCAACAACTCTTCTATCATATCCATTCAGATTACGCTCGCAACGAAAATAGTTATAACATTCGGTCCAAATTTGCTACTTTAGTATCATGGAATTCCAAATCGAGTTTTTACCTTGTTAAAAGGAAGTGCTTGCGGAAAAAAAGAGATTGAAGAAGGTAATAAAAGGTGTACTTCGAATGGGTTTAATTGGTGTTATTGTGCAAAAGGTGGACTCCTTTTTCCGAACTTCAAAAAGTGATAACTCCTGAACCGAGGGTTCACTCCATCTTTTGACTTTGGATTTGTATTTTACCCACCAAAATACATTAAATCTTTTGCAAAAATGTTTTTGAAATATGATAGTTAATGCTAAACAAAATTCTACCTTGAATCGAAATGCAAATTATCAACTACAGAGAAAGTTCAAGATTAACTAAACTCCCTTGAATGAATTTCAAACTCAATTATAAACAGATTTCCATATATGTTTCATGATCATTGAGTGATTATATATATATTTATTGATTTAGATCCAATGAATTTTTCTCAGGTAGAATTATTGTTTCAAAAATATAGTTTTCGGTTACAATTTTGAATTAAAAGTACTTGCCAAAAAATCACAGAGCTGTCACTTTTGAATTACTGTTGTCAATTGAAGTCCCCAAGTTCAATATAAACGTCCCATATTATTTTTTTGTGTGGTTGGGTTCCAGTGGTGCGATTTTATGACATGCAACAGTTTTCATTATGTACCAACTATAGTTTTGATCATAATTTATTGATGTCTTGAGTGGTCGATCTAAAAATGAGTCTATCATTACTTATTTGAATGATGAACTTTGTGTTTTCTAATGGTAAACCTAGTACACATCACTTAGTATTACTTATCATTTATTTTTCAACTGATCCCAATGCAAAAATTGTACTATAATTTATTTATATTTGTTGTGAATAAAACAACATACCTTGGTGAAAGTTCTATTCCTCTCTCTAAAAAAAATAGACAATTTCTGCCACTGTATGGGGTATTTTTTTATAGATGATTATTTCATATTCAATGTTAAAATAAAACAATTTCCATACCTGACATGATTATCGGTAAAATCAATTTTAGCAATGAATAAAATGGGATCTAATAAGAACCTGCTTACCAGTTGTGTGGAAGTCTTTTTTCTTCGAGATGCTTATTGTGGCCATCTTCAAATTGATATATTAAATGAAAGAATCTGATTTTTGTCCTATTTTCAGGTTAAAATCTTTGCAAATTTGCGTTTTGATGTTTATAATTGGCATTTGAAGGGTAATTGTTATGACAAGTTCAAAACAGTGGAGTTGTAGAGAGCATTGTGAAATTAAAGTAGACTAAGGTATAATATCTAGAAGTAGATAGCATATAGAATCGAATATATCGACTAAAACATGTGTGTAGTGTCATTGGAGTGCTTAGATTTGTACAATACACTTACTTCATACTGTTCACTGGTTCTTGACGTCAGCAAACTTACATTTTTAAACTTTATTCGAGATTAATTTAAATTATTTATTTTTTTCACTATAGTTTTTTAATGACTGTAAGAATTGTATAAATCGATCGTAGTAAGTGTTGTCTATTTTCTTTGTGGAAGCCCAGCAGTATGAAGTTAATAACTATGAAGTATTTTATTCCCAACTATAATTTTGTAATTAATGTGATGAATATACTTTTATCATAATCAGTTCAACGTTCATTTGCTTGTTGGATATTTTGCACAAATTATTTGATCGAAACCAAGCAAGATTTCATCTGCAGTATTATAAAACTGTAATTTTCAGTCAGACTTGTTGTTTGATGTATCAATTAAAACCATTGTTTGAATTTTTACTGAAAAGTCGTAAGGGCCAGTTTTTCAATTCAAGAATAAATGAGTTATCTGTCAGATGGATGGAAGATTGGCGTGGATAATATTTGGCAGTGACAAGGATTAAAACTGATGGTTATTTTAATATGAGAGATATCCTGCATTGACAAACCGGCCCTAAGTCCAATCAGTGGCAAAAAATTCATTTCTATTAACCTTATAATATTTAAAATAATTCATACATTCGAATATTCAAGAAATGTTTCGAAGCATTTACTCGTAAAATAGAAAATGAACAAATTGATGGAAGTAGCGTTACTTTGTGGTGGGAGATCATCGTGAAAATTGAGAAATAACACTTCCTATGTTTTTTTACCACTGATATTTGTAAGTAACATTACTGCAGTTTCGTCCTACACAAAACTTATCAAACGAATACTGTAATAAATAAATAAATATATATCATATAAAATGAGTGGTATAGAAACAGAATTTTATTTCTCAATTCTCAAAATATTGATTCATGTACAAGGTGCCCACTAATTCTTATTTATAAGTCATGAAATTCAATAATAAGTCCAGAACACCATTAAAAATATGCACTGTTATTGATAGAGGAAGTATAAAATAGATAATATATTGTTACTGAAGAAAGTGAGGACATTCAGATGATAATGAAAAGTTATAGCACACTTCAGGTTTTCAGACATTATATTGATCAGTTTTTACCTTCACAAGAATATCGGAAAATTGTTGAAGAACATTCTGAATTGACATAAAATATTATTATTGATAGAAATAATGATAATAGTTGAAGAATAATAATCCACATAAATAATAATATTTTTGAATAATTTGGCGTTTTTTTTCTGAAAAAAAAACAATCAGAGTCATGATAGGAATCGAACAAATTCATCAGTAGTGTAGAAAATGAAAAACAAGAAATATCTTTCTCCAAAGTTGGTGGGCACCCTGTGGAATCATCCCATCCTAAAACCATTATTATGATAGTTCAAATTCACTCGGGATTATTTTGTAAAAATTTTGATCAGTCAATCAATGAAGAATATTATTCAGGTCAAAGTTCTAAGTCACAATGTTGCACCTTGATTGAATTTTTTGATTGAGTGTAGAAAACCAAATATCTGTTGAGATTTATTGAAACGAAGAATATATCAATGCACGTATATTGTTTCCATTCAAATGATTCCTACAAGAAGTTTTGTCACTCAGCTACTCCTATGGATTGATATGTTGAAAATTTGTTTGCTTTCATAGCATTTGTGTCAAATATTGGAACACATATTGAAACATTAGAAAAGTACTGTAAATACTATTTATTATCAATTATGTTCGCTCAACAGTAAAACAGCAATATTCGTGAAACAACAATTGTTAGCTTAAGAGAAAGAATTGCTTAGAAATGCATCATGAGAACCACACCCAAAAAGGTATGTACAAAATGAGCGGATATACATTTATTTATGTAATTTTCAAAAGTTAATCAACTCCTTTTGGTGTCCTTTGAGAAACTCCTAGGTACTTATTCCAAATTTCCAATCCTGTTTAATTTGTATAAAAATGGCAGCCTTATCATATTTTTTATACAAGCCATAATTTTTGAAAACCACAGATGAAAAGGCCATTTTATAATCCTTCTTTTCCACGTATCGGATCAATGTTATGAAAAAAAATGTAAAATAAAAATTGTACTCGTTATATTTAGGTAATAAATATAAGTGAAAAATTGTTGTTTTCATTTTTTCCCAGCTACAACCTCTGATCTCAAGCGATCTGCCAAAGTTTTGCGTAACTGAAGTTGTTGGCTCTCGATACTCGGAGCTTCTCCTGACAACATTGCCTCGGCAGCTTTGGCTGATTTGGGTCTTGATTTGGATTCATCTTTTGATCCATTTTCTGCATCAAGTTGCTTACGCCTCGCTTCTTTTTTCAGTGCCACCAATTTGTCTCTTTGGGCCCTCAAATATTCTTGCCTTTTCTTCAACTCCAGTGAATCGATCTGAAATACGGTTTTCAAAAATAAGTTGTAATATGTCCACTTGATGAAAACGAGTTTTTAAAACCTTTTTATATTATAATATTAATATTTATTGCCATAAAATCAACATACAGGACATAGCAACGTCAGATAATTAAAATACAGGTACAGACAGACACAAATAATACGCACAGCAATTTTAGTACAATCTCAAACACTTTTCATACATACACATACATTATAACAATGTTAAAAAAAAACATAAATTTTTACCAATTATTAAAATTAAAATAAACTTTTTGTTTCAGATATGATATGACTGAAAGTTTGAACTTTTTCGTTTCTGCTATTTTTCTGATTTCTCTGGGAAGAGACTGGTAGGCTTTTATTGCTTTATATTGAGAGCCCTTTTCAAAAAACGATGTGTTGTGAGGTGGTATCCTGAGTTCACTTCGGTTTCTTGTATTCATTTGAACAGCATATGTGTCACAGTTTTTCTCAAAGATATTATAGTGTTTTTTGCAAAAGTGACTAGGTGTAAGAAATATAGTGATGGAACTGTTAGTATTTCCAGGCTCTTGAAATGTTGTTTGCATGAGTCTCTGTAACGAAGTTTCAGCATAGAACGAATTATTCTTTTCTGTGCTTTGAATATATTATCTGAGTTAGCAACTGATCCCCAGAAAATGATACCATATTGCATAATCGACGACATGGGCATAGTAATAAATTTTTAGATCTAAGGATACTTGATCCCGAAGAGCTCGAATAACTCCGCATATAGAACAGAGTTTAGAAGGTAATTTGACATGTTTTCCCCAACTAAGGGAACTATCCAATGTAACTCCCAAAAATTTAATTTCATTTATAATGAGAACAGATTTATGGTTTAGTTTTACATAAAGTGATTCTTGATAACTCTGAGATCTACTAGATGACATGAGTCCAGTTTTTCCCGTATTCAACTTGAGTTCATTTTCCGAACACCATATGGACATTTTTGCAATGTCTGATAATCCCTTCTGAAAGAGCCCCCACTCCAGAACTGTCCACTATCACAGATGTGTCATCCGCAAACTGATAGACTAATCCCGGCCTCAGCGATCCCGGTAAATCATTGACATAGTGCAGGAACAAAATTGGTCCCAGAATAGACCCCTGCGGTATTCCTTGGGAAATTTCATTCAACTCTGAATAAACCAGTTTATTTATATTCAAAAATATACGCACTAATCGTTACTTCAATTTTAACAGAGCGTAAATTATTTCATCAATTCTATAGGGAGAGATATACCTCACAAAGAAAGTAATGAAACAAAATGCTTATCCGAATCAATTCGCCAACAGAAACATCCAGAGGTTGAGAGACGTGAAGACGCCACATGTTTCTTCAATATGGACTCTTGTAAAAAAAAGGAGTTGGGAGAATATGAAATAAGAAATGCTGACATCATTACTTTTTACATTTTGAAATATTGGTCACGGAAATGCCAATCGGCAAAAGGATTTTGCAATGAATGATCATCAAATCTATTTGAACGTCTCTAGACCGGAGTCTGATTTATTTCTGAAACATGGCCTAGGCAAGTATATTTTCTAAATATTACCTTTTTATCATATGACATATCCGAAGTTCAATACTTTTCTGTATTTATCATATTGTAGTTACGTATTAGGTGATTACGCTAATAACAATATAAGGACATGACTTATTTTCATTTTAGTAAGAAAAACTCAAAAATGGTTGCATGACCTCAAATACATAAGCATACTTCTCTTTTTTTCAATGTGACTTTAGGTTTTTCTATTTCCACCTCTGTTCTGACTTGTACAGTAGTTCCTGCTGATTTTTCAATTTTATGTTTTTCTTTGACTTTCTCAAACGTAGTGGTTTGCTCTGAAAATTTAAATGTATCAATTTTTCCTTTCAACATTGACCTGGTACCTTTTGCTTCCTCTAGGACTTTTGCTAACATTTCTTTTTCTTCCTGAATATTTTCAACTTTAATAAGAGAAGTAGAGGATTCTTCTGTGTGGAAGTTTCTGAAAGAAAAATTCATTCTTAAAATAAAATTCGGATTTTGTTATTTGAAAATATAAAAATATTTGAATTGATGTTATAAAAACCAGGTTTACAAACAATTGATGTTGCCCAGAAGCATGGCATTCAAAAGGTTTGATTTTCGTAAATATAAAAGTATCAAAGAAGCCATCAGGATTGTCCTAAAAATGTGAACCCATCATGAAACCAAATGAGACATCCGAAGGAAAAATTAGTATGGTTCATCACAACCTGTGCTCCATTGGAAACAGTATAAAACTATCAAATGAGCCATCAGGATTGTCCTAAAAATGTGAACCCATCATAAAACCAAATGAGACATCCAAAGGAAAAATTAGTATGGTTCATCACAACCTGTGCTCCATTGGAAACAGTATTGACGATCTAAATGATATAGAAGGAAACAAAGACTGTTTATTTTTGATATAATGAATTTCACCCTTGCATCAGCTTATCGTCGAGAAAGGCAATATGTTGGTGCAGCAGTTTACGTCCAAAAAGGAATTAAGTGCAAACTGTCAACTCGCGAAATATTTGAGTGCGAAGCTATAGAGTGTACCATCAGATTTTTTTTCAATTATTAGGGTTTATCGAGCTCAATATAATGAAATCTTAAATGCATTCTATGAGGTACTAAAAGAGCTTCTTGACATGCTTTCAGTTGAAAATTAAATAGTTATTATTGCTGATGATTGAGATATTGAACTCAAAGATACAGAAGAAAACATCATGGAAATGAATTTCTTACTTGATACATATTCACAATTAACGAGTATACAAGAATAACGCTCAATTCTTAAAAATGTAATGACAACATATTTACAAATCTGCAGGAACATTATGAAACAAATTATTTACTCTCACTTCCCAGATCACAATATACAGAAAAAATTACCTTTTAAAATCGAATCAATGCCCAAACAATGTACAAAACTCATTAGAATGTTCTCAACTGAAAACAAAAATGTATTCTGTGAGTAAATTAAAATCTTTTAACTAGACAAAACTATACCAAATTAAAAGTAGAGAAGTTTGAGCAATAGAACCATTTCAGTGATGTGTTCTGACGATTGTTTCAGGAATGCTTCCCTCTAATAAAAGGCCACGAAAGAAAAAAGTAAAAGCAGATCTAGCAATCTGCAAACCGCATCTTTTATGGCCCAACAGTTAACCATTTACCGAGTAATTTGTTAAATACGATGTTTCAGTAAGTATCAGAAAAATTTATGTAATTAAATCAGACATAACATCATTACAAATGAATTTCCAATTGTTTCCTTGATCCTACGATACTACATGTGAAAATATATCACAGTGTGATTTATGGTTTATTAAAACTCGTGCACATTAATGTAATAGGTGCTTTCGATAACATATTGGTACGAGGCCTTTTGCACCAAAAAAATCACTTTGGATTCTGAGCGTGGCAGTATATCAAAAGAAGACAATAAATCAGGACAATCAATTTTCGTAAAAATAAGATGGCAGCCTGTTGCCTGCGTCCACAGCTGAATATAATTCGAACCTCTAGGTGGGTATGTTCCATTCATTTTATAACACAAAAATTTCAAAAATGTGTTCTGAACTTTTTTTTATGGATTGAATATGGTAATTATAAATAGGACTCCATATCAAAGAGGCATACTCTAATTTTGGCCTTTCAAAATAATAAAACATCGAAACATTTCTTAGTATATGACAGTATTTTTTTGAACCTGTTCAGTCGTTATCTACTCCTCTACAAAACGCTATCAATTGTCTCTTATGCAAAGAGGACTTACGTATTCCTTTGGTTAACCAGTGTTTTTTTGTTTTATTTTTCACTAACTCGAGAGGAAAGCGAATTTTTTTCCAGAACGTCGATAAATGCATCAAATTTCGTCTCTATATCTGTGTAAGAGATTTTAGTATAATCATCAGATGTAAGTTCTCTGGCAATTTCATTATTGAAATTATTTATATTTTTTTGGGAGTAAAACGTTTGTTCATTATTTTTTCGTCTTTGTTGTGGCAGAGGTAGAGTGTTACTATCATAAACTGATTCAAAATTGTGTGGATATATATTAGTATTTGGTGAATATACGCTTTGAAAAAACTCCTTGAATCCATTAATGATTAAACGAGGTTCGAGGTTTATTATATAATTCATTTCCGTAATACATTGTAACTATTATTCTCGAAGTTTTATTTTTTTGATGAATGAATTGCCAAAAATAATTTGAACCGATTTTCAATTGTTCTTGAACTTTCATCAAATACCGATCATAAGATACCTATATTTTAGTTTTATTTTTCACAATTGATCTCAGACGTTTGGATTCAATCCAAAAAAAATGATTTCGACTATATTTGAATTTCTTACGGAATTTGGCCTTCTGCTTGTTGACTTCTATTATTTCACTATTATACCATACAAGATAATTATGCTTAAAATTTTCGAAAGTTATTGGAACATGCGCATCTAGTAATTCATAGAATTTACTATAAAAGTTATCAATAGCTAAGTTAATATCTTCAATATTATCGAGAAATGTACTCGTGTGAAGTTAGCGTCGGGCGCCAGCGCCCAAATCTAGCGCCCACCCCCCACTCCTAAGTCCGGTTTACACCACACAAGTAGTGGACTGAGGTATTGTAGAAATCGCCAAATCGACTCGGAGGTATTTTGTGTTCCCTTTAAGTTAAGTCGAATAGTAATGGAACATGAGCCAATCATTGCTACACACTTAATAATCAAAGAGACCAACTTTGTGATATATTTTTTATAATAATGGACTGTGAACACACAAGCCCAGAAAAATGTTTTTGAAGAGGTTTGGAAATTCAATCTCACGTTAGGAATTTGAACGTGGGACAGAATATTTTATTACACTTTCTAGGAGAAAAAACTCCAAAATTACGGCGTCATGGCGACCACCCCTGGAAAGACTTTGAT
This sequence comes from Zygogramma bicolorata, assembly GCA_032362365.1. NCBI lineage: Eukaryota > Metazoa > Arthropoda > Insecta > Coleoptera > Chrysomelidae > Zygogramma > Zygogramma bicolorata. The sequence goes on from JAVJAQ010004230.1 coordinate 61,056, forward strand.
TTTTTTCCTGGAAACGAGTTTTTGAGACATTCTGATGTAGTGCATCATGTTGAGTATATTCAGTAGTATAACTCCACAAATTTTCAGCCCTCCAAAATATCGGCGTCATAGTTAAAATGGCGACCACCCCAAGAGAGAATTTATTTTTTTTCCTGAAAACGAGTCCTTGAGACACATTCTGATGAAGTGCATCATGTTGAGTATATTTAGTAGTATAACTCCACAAATTTTCAGCCCTTCAAAATATCGGCGTCATAGTTAAAATGGCGACCACCCCAAGAGAGAATTTATTTTTTTTCCTGAAAACGAGTCCTTGAGACACATTCTGATAAAGTGCATCATGTTGAGTATATTTAGTAGTATAACTCCACAAATTTTCAGCCCTTCAAAATATCGGCGTCATAGTTAAAATGGCGACCACCCCAAGAGAGAATTTATTTTTTTTCCTGAAAACGAGTCCTTGAGACACATTCTGATGAAGTGCATCATGTTGAGTATATTTAGTAGTATAACTCCACAAATTTTCAGCCCTTCAAAATATCGGCGTCATAGTTAAAATGGCGACCACCCCAAGAGAGAATTTATTTTTTTTCCTGAAAACGAGTCCTTGAGACACATTCTGATGAAGTGCATCATGTTGAGTATATTTAGTAGTATAACTCCACAAATTTTCAGCCCTTCAAAATATCGGCGTCATAGTTAAAATAGAGACCACCCTAAGAAAGAATTTATTTTTTTTCCTGAAAACGAGTCCTTGAGACACATTCTGATGAAGTGCATCATGTTGAGTATATTTAGTAGTATAACTCCACAAATTTTCAGCCCTTCAAAATATCGGCGTCATAGTTAAAATGGCGACCACCCCAAGGAAGAATTTATTTTTTTTCCTGAAAACGAGTCCTTGAGACACATTCTGATGAAGTGCATCATGTTGAGTATATTTAGTAGTATAACTCCACAAATTTTCAGCCCTTCAAAATATCGGCGTCATAGTTAAAATGGCGACCACCCCAAGAGAGAATTTATTTTTTTTCCTGAAAACGAGTCCTTGAGACACATTCTGATGAAGTGCATCATGTTGAGTATATTTAGTAGTATAACTCCACAAATTTTCAGCCCTTCAAAATATCGGCGTCATAGTTAAAATGGCGACCACCCCGAGAGAGAATTTATTTTTTTTTCCTGAAAACGAGTCCTTGAGACACATTCTGATGAAGTGCATCATGTTGAGTATATTTAGTAGTATAACTCCACAAATTTTCAGCCCTTCAAAATATCGGCGTCATAGTTAAAATGGCGACCACCCCAAGAGAGAATTTATTTTTTTTCCTGAAAACGAGTCCTTGAGACACATTCTGATGAAGTGCATCATATTGAGTATATTTAGTAGTGTAACTCCACAAATTTTCAGCCCTTCAAAATATCGGCGTCATAGTTAAAATGGCGACCACCCCAAGAGAGAATTCTTTTTTTTTTCCTGAAAACGAGTCCTTGAGACACATTCTGATGAAGTGCATCATATTGAGTATATTTAGTAGTGTAAATCCACAAATTTTCAGCCCTTCAAAATATCGGCGTCATAGTTAAAATGGCGACCACCTCAAGAGAGAATTTATTTTTTTTTCCTGAAAACGAGTCCTTGAGACACATTCTGATGAAGTGCATCATGTTGAGTATATTTAGTAGTGTAACTCCACAAATTTTCAGCCCTTCAAAATATCGGCGTCATAGTTAAATTGGCGACCACCCCTACCCCTGATATGATGCAGAACGTTGAGTATACCGGGTAACCCGGAACCAACTTACTGCCTTGTATCTTCGATGTTGTTTTGTAGTTACAGTTCAATTTGTAGTCATCAATGTAAGTGTATCAACTTAGCAATTATCAAACCGGTTTGACCGGAAGCGCATTCAATTCTTATATCTCAAATGGAAAGTATTTTTTTTTAGGAATAACGACAGAGTATAAAATTACTTTTCCAATGATTTATCACAATCATACTCCTAATTCAAAATCTGCTGATATAGTTGATATCTTATAAATATTACTTTTTGTATTCCACTCGTAACGAAACATCTTTATGAAACAATGTTATTGAAAATTGAGTTAATATCATATAAGGAACAATAATTTATTGCTAATCTTTTCACACAATATTTTTATGTGGATTAGATAATTTTGAAATTTAAGTCTTTTTCATTTTTCAACATCATGTCTCTCATTTCTTGAATGCTAATACATATTTAAATTTGGTGAGAAACTCTAATACATATTGTTACGATTTTCCATGGGTTCGTCGATTAAAACACCAAACACTTCTTTTATTATAACTCTCTATCACAATACAATACAACACAGTCACTTAAATCGCTCCGATAACTGTCCAATGCTCGGTACTAAAACTCTCTGTACTAAAAATTCTACACTTCCACTACTTGCAATTAGCAATAACAAAACTCTCTCCACTTAGCTCTGAATACAAACTTGGCACTTAACTAACTCTCCGAATAAAAACTTCCGAATAACTAACTCTGTCCGCGACGAAGTCTTTCCCGTATATATACCTGCGTACGCCTATGAAGAATCTTCGCGAATTCTCCACAGGCGGTTTACGGTTTCCTGGAAAATGACGTTCGCTACGACGCGATCCCTCATCTGCGTTTACGATCTCGTCAGAGCCGGAGTTAGGAGAGCGCTAGGAGATCGAAAAACAAAACATGGATTGTATTGGAGTTTATAACCAACTCCCAAATTCCAATGTTAGCATTTGAGAAATGACAAACTTGAAGTTGGAATATAAAGAAAAATTAAGTTTTAAAAATAGCTAATCTGCTAAAAAATATTATGTGAAAAGTTTGGCCATGAATTGTTTTAATCACATGATATTGTTCAATATTCCATATTCTGGAATGTTTTTTTTGGTTTTTCTCTCCCCTAGGAATGAAAAGGAAAACGTTTCGAGTTCTTATAATATCTGTTCTTTGGGCAAATTGGTATATTTGCCCCCGATACGTAACTGCATGAAAATGTTCCGTTACGAGGGGAACTCAAAGAGTATTTTCTTAAGAAATCTTGATTATACCAGCATATTGTGAATTGGGAGCATGATTATGATATATCATTGGAAAAGCTTCCGATAAAACTGGAAGTGTCATATAAATATGGTTTGATACTTGCTAAATTGTACACTCATGGCTATAAATCGAAGTACCGAGCATTCATAGAAAATAACAACGTGGACACGGGGGGTGAATTGCTTCCGGGTCACCCAGTATACGAGCTCTTGAGACAAATTGTGATTAGGCTTTCAAGACAGAGAAGGATGTTTTGAAGAATGTTGCGAAAATTAATCCTAATGTTTGAATCTCTGGAATATCCCCAATCCATATTCGAAATTGATTCATATCCTCAATTTCTGTTTTGGTGTACACAAAGGACATAGTTCATCAAACTCATAATATGATTGGAAACATTTTGGTACGAGGATTCTTTTGCATCCTTGGCAGTTGAAACACTTATCCTTCTTGACCACGTATCTTCCACAAATAAGACAATGTTCCTGAATTTTTCCCGATTTCATCAATAAATACTCTCTGAGGTATGAACGATAATTGTCGGGATCAGAAGTTACATCTGATGTATTGCCATTTAGAATACAACTGAGGAAATGCAGAACAAATATCCCGCAATTATAAGAATCCATCTGTTTGGAGAGATACTACTAAATATACTCAACATGATGCACTTCATCAGAATGTGTCTCAAGGACTCGTTTTCAGGAAAAAAATTATTTCTCTGTAGGGGTGGTCGCCATTTTAACTATGACGCCGATATTTTGCAGGGCTGAAAATTTGTGGAGTTATACTACTAAATATACTCAACATGATGCATTTCATCAGAATGTGTCTCAAGGACTCGTTTTCAGGAAAAAAAATAAATTATCTCGTGGGGTGGTCCCCATTTTAACTATGACGCCGATATTTTGAAGGGCTGAAAATTTGTGGAGTTATACTACTAAATATACTCAACATGATGCACTTCATCAGAATGTGTCTCAAGGACTCGTTTTCAGGAAAAAAAATAAATTCTCTCTTGGGGTGGTCGCCATTTTAACTATGACGCCGATATTTTGAAGGGCTGAAAATTTGTGGGAGTTATACTACTAAATATACTCAACATGATGCATTTTATCAGAATGTGTCTCAAGGACTCGTTTTCAGGAAAAAAAATAAATTCTCTCTTGGGGTGGTCGCCATTTCAACTATGACGCCGATATTTTAGAGGGCTGAAAATTTGTGGAGTTACACTACTAAATATACTCAACATAGTGCACTTCATCAGAATGTGTCTCAAGGACTCGTTTTCAGGAAAAAAATTAATTCTCTGTAGGGGTGGTCGCCATTTTAACTATGACGCCGATATTTTGAAGGGCTGAAAATTTGTGGAGTTATACTACTAAATATACTCAACATGATGCACTTCATCAGAATGTGTCTCAAGGACTCGTTTTCAGGAAAAAAAATAAATTCTCTTGTGGGGTGGTCGCCATTTTAACTATGACGCCGATATTTTGAAGGGCTGAAAATTTGTGGAGTTATACTACTAAATATACTCAACATGATGCACTTCATCAGAATGTGTCTCAAGGACTCGTTTTCAGGAAAAAAAATAAATTCTCTCTAGGGGTGGTCGCCATTTCAACTATGACGCCGATATTTTAAAGGGCTGAAAATTTGTGGAGTTACACTACTAAATATACTCAACATGGTGCACTTCATCAGAATGTGTCTCAAGGACTCGTTTTCAGGAAAAAAATAAATTCTCTCTTGGGGTGGTCGCCATTTTAACTATGACGCCGATATTTTGCAGGGCTGAAAATTTGTGGAGTTATACTACCGAATATACTCAACATGATGCACTACATCAGAATGTCTCAAAAACTCGTTTCCAGGAAAAAAATCAAAGTCTTTCCAGGGGTGGTCGCCATGACGCCGTAATTTTGTAGTTTTTTCTCCAAGAGAGTGTAATAAAATATTCTGTCCCACGTTCAAATTCCTAACATGAGATTGAATTTCCAAACCTGTTCAAGAACATTTTTCTGGGTTTGTGTGTTCACAGTCCATTATTATAAGAAATATATGACAAAGTTGGTCTCTTTAATTATTAAGTGTGTAGCAATGATTGGCTCGTGTCCCATTACTATTCGACTTAAGACTTAACTTAAAGGGAACACAAAATACCTCCGAGTCGATTTGGCGATTTCTACAATAACTCAGTCCACTACTTGTGTGGTGTAAACCGGACTTAGGAGTGGGGGTTGGGCGCTAGATTTGGGCGCTGGCTCCCGACGCTAACTTCACACGAGTGAGAAATGTCCAGTCTGTGTAATACATATAGTGACAAGTAATCAGCTTTCTTAAATTTACAAGCTTTCTGATGACTGTTAGACTCAAACGTATTTATTTAACTAAATTTAACAATTTATTATAATAATTTGTTACTTTATTATATTGGTTTAAATCCGTAAATGACATGTAATTATTAACAATGCAGGTTTTCCTATCCTCTAAGCTGTTCTCAACGAATTGCGTAAATTGAAATTACCTACGACGAAAATCTTGTAGCTGGTGACTTTTTAGTTTCCTTGCGTTCTTCAAGAATTTACCATCTAACTCATTCTCCAATGTTATTTCAATCGGATGTATTTTCGAAGCGAAAAGCTACCCAGCCTGATGGTTTAATGTTATCCACTGATACTTTGGAATAACGGAAGCCATGATGTCTACAATAATTACCTTATCCTCGATCTCTTTATAGGGGCTACCTGATGATCAGGATCGGGTACCTTGAAGATAATAATATTGTTGATTCGTTTTTGAAATTCCGAGATCTCAGACACCAGTTTTTCAAAATCGAAGGATTCCCTACTGGATATACCATTCTCAGCTCTCAACTGTTTTATATCACTTTGAAGTGAAATACTGAGGGATATCAAACCCTTGATATCATTGCGTCTATAGATCTACACCCTGTACGTGTCCAATCATATCCTTTCTTACTTTTGAGAGTGCGTACCTCATTAGCCGTGATATCTACACATGAATTTTTGAATTTGCATTTACATATGCAGCATGTACATGGGCACCGTTACAAAAAATGTTAGGGGGGGCATATTACAAAAAATGTTAGTGAGGGGTATATTTTTTCAAATCAACGTATTGCATTTAATTGAAATGAAAATCCTACGATTGTGTTTTAGAAAAACTTGCAAAATCAAATCGATATCGTGTCTTACGCGGTGTATGGGCTGAAAAATCTGAAATCCAGGCCCCCCCCCTTGCCCTCAAGAAACGGCGCCCTTGAGCATGCACTAAATATTCTGATTTTGATATCAAAGATTACCCGCCTCTGGAGTATGTATTTGTTACTAGATTAGGAGCACGATAAGAGACACAAGGATGAAATCTTACTATAATAGATTTGTAGAATCGGATGACAAGATGAAATAATAAGAAAGTTTATTCATAATTCATAAGAAAGAGCATATGCACACCAATTTATAAAAAATGGGGAATAAATAGTTCAATTATACCCGCGAGGTTGAAAACTTGTGGAGCATTCATACTTGGCAATGACGACACATCACACAAAACATCTTTTGATGGAAATCCAACAAATATAGCTATTCAGTACAATGAGTTTTTGTTGAACGAAATTCCTAATTTGAAAATAGAAAAACTTGTTGTTTGTTAGACCTCTTATGGAAAATGAAATAAAGGGGATGAGAAAGAAAATAACAGATAAACACTCTTCTGGGGAAGATGATATACCAAAAATCTTGAAACTATGTAGACCCAGTATGTGCCGTAATCATAAACAACTCATTCAGATATGGTATTTTTCCTCTGAAATCGAAAATAGCTTCAATTAGGTTCTCCAATTTACAAAAAAAAGGAGAATGTGAATTGTTTGAGAATCACAGACCCATCAGTGTGTTACCTTCACTCTCCAAATTATTTGAAATGGCTATGTACAATAGATTAAATGATTTTCTCGAAATCCTGATATATTTTAAATGATAATCAACATGGATATATAAAGGGCAGATCATTGAAACTGGCTATTGTAAAATTCACTGAAAGTATTCTCAATGCTTTTCTGCAGATCTTTTTCAAGTGACTGCAGACCAAAATTAAAAATCCTCTCACCAGCATAGTTGGTAGGTCAGATATGAAAAATAATAATAAATTAAGGCATTCTACTGGAAAGTATAACTGGGCCTCTAGTTTATTTATTGTCCTCGTGAATGGCATTTTAGAAATTTTAAACCGAAAAAAGTAATTCTTATCTGATAAAAAATTATGCTGATGATATAAATTTATCATTATCAGATAAATATTTTCCAGACTTGATAATTGAATCGAACGAATTGATGTATGATGCAAGGAAATATACCGGGAAATGATATGAAATTAGAAAAACGCAACATTCATAGGAGTCTCTTTCCATGAGCATATTCTTTGGCATAGACACAATATATAATCAATCTAGGAAAAAAACTAAATAAAATATGATATAGGACAAAAGTTGTGAGCTACTGCTACTGCTTGAATCATTAAAAATACTTCATTTCGAAATGAAGTTAGCTTTGGCATAATATTTTGAGGAAGTTATCTGAGAATAGTTTAAACGATCAAACAAGGGACGTAGAAGCTAGCATCTTAAAAAAATAACATTTTGACAATATTAGTTCTATATATCTACAAATGTATTGTTTATCTTTCTAAAAATAAATCAGAATTCAAAGTGGGAGGTGAGAATCATGATTTTCCTCAGGTAATTGATGGCAGACAAATGTTACTATTTTTTTTACGCGTTTTATTTTGCAAGTAGACCGAAGACGAGTCTTGTTAGCGGCGGGTCATCTGTTACAGTAGTTACAGTACTCGCTGTTAGAGATCTCCTACGCTTGGTGTATGAGGAACATGTGTCTTAGGTCATCCAGTAGACGGCGTTCTGCCTTGAAGGTTAACACCATCTACACCAGTTTTTATATTTCTAATATTGATTGAAAAATTCACTAGAAAAAGTCTGACAGTGAAATCAATTATGGAATAAGCAAGAATCGAAAGTTTAAAATTGAAGATAGAGTGTTGTAGTATTGTGTGACGTCACATATTTCTATCGACATAATATATCGTTCACACAAAATTCCATTTCACGAGAGAATTACAGATACTAAAGTCTGAGGTGTGATAGCTCCTACGTTTTTCACCCGATTTTCATTTCATTTTTCGCTCGAGTATAAACACTTCCTCCATAATTCATAAAGTAATTCAGCAAATTCAACATCAGTCAATATCCCTATTATTGATCCCGAAATTTCATACCTGTTTACGTTCAGGGCTACATCTTTAGGTGGTTCACTACGCATCTATGGATGAGAGGCTTCAATTCAGACGCACATCTGGATTGGGGGAACAATACAGTCATAGTACAGTATGTCAACATAGGTGCTTGATGTTTAGTGTTTTTTATTGATGGGCATATGAGGTTGGTAATTTATTACTCACTAAATTGGATTTCCAATTGATTAAAAATCTATCATCGTAATGACAGATCTGAATCATAATAAGCTATTGTTACGATTTATCTTTGGGTTCATTTAATCAAAACTCCAAACAATACTTCACTACTCTTATTTCAACTCGTTATCACAATACAATACAATACAATCACTTAAACTGCTCCGCAACTATTCAACGCTCTGCAATAAACGCTCTGGATAAACTCTCTTTCTCTTCAATAGAAACTCTACACCTCGACTTCCGCACAAAGCTCTCTCCACTTATCTCTGAATAACTCTGCTGAATAACTGTTGAGTAACTAACTAACTCTCTTTGCGAATAAACTCTGCTCCACTTAGCTCTCGCAATAACTCTAGCCACTTAGCTCTGAATAAAACTGTCCCACTGAATAACTAACTACTCCGCGATGAAGCGTCTCCCGCACATACACCCGTATCTCCGGTATCGAACATTCCACGCGCAACGAGAATTCCAGGAAAAATGACGTTCGCTAAGACGCGACCCTTCATCTGCGTTTACGATCGTCAGGGCCGGCGCTAGGAGATTCGTAACACTATTGTGATACAGATTTTTCATAACGATACATATTTTCAATTCGTTTCATCATGAAACAGATTATGGGCATATTAATAGTTGTGAATTATTCTTTGTGAAATGATATATAACTTACTTTGAAACTTCCTCCATGATTTCATTTTCCAAATCGGAAGAATTTTCTATGGTAATGGATGCGTCTCTTATATTTTCCTGTTTTTGTTTTGGAATAAAAGATTGGGGTGTTATACCATATTTCTGTTCGATCAGTTCTAGAGCTTGCAGTTGCAGTTCAACGTTTCTTTGTGTCATCATTCTTCTGAACATGTCATAATCGTTTGCTGCCCATATTTGCTCGAATAAATTCTGAAAGTAGTGTTCATACTTGAATGTTATTATTTCTACTCCTAAAATGGAATAGAAAACTAATAAGTAGATATTGATTATTTTCTATGATCCTAGTCATATTTATAAATATGAGTAGCTGTTACCCGGCATGCGTTGCAATGCCTTCTGAAGAAAACGAAGTGGTTACAATGGTGTCCGTTTTTGGTTAACCTTCTCATGTTGCTTCACGTTGCTTGTTCGTTTCAGACGAACTGGATTCAATAAACTGACCTTAACGATTTCCCGTTCTCCCGTCTTGCTTCCTATTGTTCGTTTGTTTCCGATGAACGGGCTTCGATAGTCCGTAGCAATTTTCAATATCCATATAACTTTTTCAGACCAACAGGGTCAAAGAGTTGTATGCTGCTACTCATCTCTGTTTGAATAGAACGTGATTGAGTAGTCCGTACTGAACGAATTAATCCGTTGCTTGTTTGCCCCAGAAGATAATCGGTGTTGCTCGTGACTATATAACTCAACATACATTTTTTTTGGTACATACAAATTATTAGTATCACCATAATTGAATTTTTCCACATGAATATCCTAACAGACATGCTCATAACAAAACGCCATAATTAGACGCAAATCGGGTGAGTTAATCATCACTACATCTCCATACTATAATAGTCGCTTCTCGCTGTCTGTCTGTAACTTGGACTAGGCTTAGATCTTTGAAACTACGCAACGGATTTTGATGCGGTTTTTCTAATGAGTGATTCAAGAGATAGGTTCAAACAATCGCATTGGACTTTAAAAATGTGAGAAAAAAACAACGGATTTACTTTCCATAGATGGCTACGTGATAAACTAAAATTAACTGGAGATCGAATACAATTGATTCAATTTGATCATATCGATTACAAGATCAACATAGAAGTGATCTCGCGAATTGTCAATTCGACAGTTAATTTGAGGCTACCGACGGTGTTGTTGAATATAGGGACGAAGAAGGAAAAACATTTGATATTCTCATATCAGAAGATACCAAAGAAATAAAATTTCGTGTATTAGATTTTCCAGCTCAGTTATCGAATGAAAAAATCATGGCCAAACTTTCAACATATGGAAGATTGCCGACCATCATTAAAAACTCAGGCCATGTAGACCTTTTCCGGTAGAATCTGATATTAGGACGGTATGAATGTCAATCAGGGAAATGGTTTCCTCGAATTTACAATAATTGACGGCGGTAGGTACAACTTCACTCATCACTTATGCCAACTAGATCAGAACTTGCTTGGTATGTGAGCAGAACCGCACATATTGTGGAAAATTTGTCGAAAATTTGGAAAAACTTGATTGTTCTAAAATTGTTCGTTTCCGTTAACCAGCCGACGAACGTCAACCCTCAGAAGTCGAAACTTGTGCGAGCAATGAATCAACAAGGCCTACCTTTTAACCCAGGATTTATTTAGATTAGGTGGAAGAGTTACACCGAGTTAGGAATTACGACAAAATGGCAGAACCAAGTCTTGAATCATAATTTTCATTGATATTGAGTAATTTCATAGAGTTGAGAAATACAGGAGAGGTACTAAACAACAGTTTAACATTCATAGATTTCATTCAGAAAATATGGTTATGAAATGAACTTCTCGTGATTGTTAAAAAAGATAAGCCAATTTTATATTTGTCTAAAAACCCTGGTGTAAAAATTGATTCGATATTGTTCAGAATTTTTTGGAGAAAAACAATCGAAGATAATAGTCGAAGGCTTACAATTCCATTTGTTCAGTGGGCGTCACGTTCGAATTTCCCATGAATTCCATTTTTTTGTCGATGTCGCTTTCGCGTAACTTAGACACTAGGCTAAAAACCATGTTATTCATTCCTATATTATTCGATGAAGCAAATGTATTTGATATTGACGCTTTCCCAGCGCCACCTGGCAGTGCAATTCGAAGCCTTCGCCTTTTCTGAGAAATCAACCAGGTATTTTTTGCCAAGTTAATCGAAAATTTTGAGAGGTTGAAGTTGAAACACCAGGGTTTCTAGACATTTTATTTGCAAAACTTATGAAAAGTGATACTTTCGTGTATCGATCTATATTTTGAAATTGAAAAGATATATATTCAAATTGCGACTCCTCTTAAGAAATGTTGCTTCAATTCTTTTTTTGAGGAAACTACAATAAATGTGATCACCTAGTGAAATAGAACTTTTGTAACGGTCACTAACGAAACAACAGCAAATACATGTAAATATCACATTGAAATGAAAAACTACATACCTGATCAAATGCTACGGAATGCTTATTCCCTTCTACACAGGCATTTTCAAACTGGTCTGATGTTATTCCAATATCTTCCATGAAGTTTCCAAGCATAAAGTCAACCTTATAAAAATGTTTTATGTATTCGTGTACAGGCAAAATCAAAATATAGTTACCAAATTCTTGAATTCGTCAAAAATATTTTTGTATTCCTTATTATCCTCAACATTTGGCTCAAAAACTGTAGAAAAGTAAAATACATTATTGAGTAATGCAGACGTACGTGATTATTTTACTGAGAGATTTTTCCTCGATGAAAGTTTGAAGAGGAGCATTCCAAATCGGGCCATTCAAAAAACAAACCAGTGAGTCAAACACCCAAGAACTGTCTTCGTCCATTTCTGAATATCCTTTGGCGACTTTCTGTCCTATGATTGCCAAATAAGGAATTGAACAAATGAAAAGTGGTCGGTGAATGAATGGAGTTCGACTTCACAAAGGGTCATGTTTGTAGACATGTTGAATGGTTTCTATGGAAACTGCGGGTCTGTAGTTATACATGGAGCACCTATTTGAAAGTCTCACAAAATTTTGAGGATTATTGAACCTGTTTTTCTCCTTGGATTTGCAGTTTTTTATAATTATCAATTTTTTGAGAAATTTTGTTTCGAATAAGCCTATAGTGAGATTATTATATTGCGAAAGTTTTTTTGTAGGTTAATGAGAGAGAACACCCTATAGTTATATATTACACCTTTCTCCTATTATGTTGACTGCCTCATTATATTTATAATCTTGTTTCATCCGAAATAAATCAATAGAGAGTGCCTGCGTTAGAGTCTGGGAAGAATTTTGTCTAATAATATATTTCAATGATAATAGACTATTAATAAAATTGGTATTTCGTTCTGGCATGAGCTCAAATATTGTACGGTAGGTAGCACTGAAAGCAAGGCCCTAGAACTACAAGTCAATAGAATAGAATAGAATTTATTACATCCATATAGTACAATAATACTGGACACGTCAAGTTGTGAAGTCATATAAACACACTGAGAATAATAAAAAACAAACAAATAATTGAGATACATTGATACACATATAAGTCACTGGCTAGCCGCCATTCATCTGGCCAAAATCTTTTAAATTATAGAGGCTCATGTTGATTGGAATTTTTTTCATTTCTTCCTTGAAAAGCTCCAATGGCAATAATATGTGTACTTCTCTGGGAAGCATATTAAAACAAGATATTCGTATTGATTTGCTTTTTTCTAATCTCTTCATGGGATGCATAATGTTATGTTTACTCCGAGCTCCGAGTTAAGTGGGAGTGAATATCTGAATGCATAGTAAATGTATGTATGTTCTTTCTAACGTGTATATACGAGGCGATATATGAGGTTTTCATAAATTATTTGATTATAAGAGAAAATATTCATGATTTCGAGACTTTGGGATATGGGTTTACATATTTTACTTTAGCTACGCTGTACAGCCGCTTTCTGTAAAATAAAAATTCTTTGAAGATGAAGGAAATTTTCATTGCTCCAACTTAGTATACCGTAGGACATCACTGAGTGGAAGAGAGCATGGTATGTTGTCAAAGCTGCTTCTTGGCTCACAATAGTAGCTATGCGTCTAATGGCATAAATTGATTTAGCTAGTTTGCTACAAGTAATATCGCAATATGTGTTATCCACGTAAGAGACGGGTCAAAGTGAACTCCTAAGAATTTAACTTGCCTGTGTTTGAGGAGAAGCACAAAAAGCAGTGTGATAATTCGAGAACAAACGTACCTCAATTTTCGATTTGTTTAGAAATAATTCGTTGGAGCCAAACCAAACCGCTGTTTTGCGTGATCAATAATCCCTGATAATTATCGATTTTGAGAGTTTCGTCCACATGAACTGAGAAGGACGCATCATCGGCGTATAGTATATATATAGTCAAGAGGTCGTGTTTGAGAGATATGTTAAGGTAGATCATTGGCATAAATTAAAAATAGTAAAGGACCCAATATGGAACCTTGTGGTAATCCTCTTTTGATAAAGAGGCATATGTGAAGGTAGATCATTGGCATAAATTGAAAATAGTAAAGGACCCAATATAGATCCTTGTGGTACTCCTCTTTTGATAGTGTTCCTGACTCACATTACCATTATTATAGAACCTCTGCGTTCTATTTTACAAATGAGATTCATTCATATTTTTAGGAACTCCTCTCAGTCCATACATTTCCAGTTTCGTCAAAAGTTCATATCATGACTGACGCAGTCAAAAGCCTTTGACATATCAGTAAAGACAGTAAGACATGAGTGTTTTTTCACAGAATTTATATTGTATTTTTACCAGTTCTAAAAAAGAACGGATTGATATATAAAAAGTCAAATTTTTCCATATAGTTGTGGAATTGGATCAAAATAGACTTTTCCAATACTTTCGACAGAGTGGGTAATATAATCATGAATAGTCTACATGAAAATGACGCTAACCCACACCCATCCCAAACTGTCAGCATACGATGAGATGCAAATACCACTGTATCCTCAGTCCTGACTACCACTTTGGGAATCAGTGATAAATACGAACAAGAAGCGTCAGTTGCCGCTAATCCTGTGTTCCGCACCACTACAAAATTGCATGACCTCCAGACTATTTTTGTTGCGACTACGCATGACTACCAGCAACAAACCAATAAACTACAGACGAGAAACACCAGTAGTTGTTTTTTGCTATGACTGACCAATGACCGGGAGCATTTCGTTGCACCCACATTTCGTAACACCCACAATACGTAATACCCACATTTCGATACACCTACATTCCGTTATTCCCGCATTTCGTAACACCCACCCCCACACTCCGAACATACCCGAATGATGCGCTGTTGCCAAATTCATCCTTATTTTAGGTTAGGTTAGTTAGGTTAAGTTAGATTGGGTTGACAGAAAATTGCAGAATATCCGGTAAATTTTGCAACAGTGCATCATTCGGGTATGTTCGGAGAGTGTGGGTGTTACGAAATGTGGGGATAACGGAATGTAGGTGTATCGAAATATAGGTATTACGCATTTTGGGTGTTACGAAATGTGGGTGCAACGCAGCGCACCCCAATGACCGAGTGCCGAATGACATTGCTGGTAGACATGCGCATTTAGGGTGTATTTGTCATATTCGTGAGATTCGTTTCTTGTTCGTGTATAAATAAATATTCTTTGGTTACACTCTGCTCAGGACAAGTGGTCCAGGTGCACGGATAATAATACGGTCGTTCAATGCCACGTCATTGACTTGTACATGTCACTGGGTAACCAATCAGAAAACATGATTTGAGCAGGGCTGAAGTTTAAAAATGACACCGGCTGACAATCATGTTTTCTGATTGGTTATCCAGTGACATGTACAAGTCAATGACGTGGCATTGAACGACCGTATACTCTATTATCCGTGGTCCAGGTGGACCCCCAGGGATCCACGAGAGACTTGACATGAGTCCACGTTGGTGTGACCAAAAAATGGGGTATATGGGAATATGATAGGAATATAGCTGCAGGGGGTCCACTGAAATCAGTAATATTTTTAAAAGGTTCCATCAGAAAAAAAAGTTTGGGAACCTCTGGTGTGTACGTTAATATTCTTTGGTGTAACCGATGAAAGGCAGTGGTTGTTTAATAACAAGTTTGATAGACCACGTCTTCTTGAATCTAATAAAAATGAATGAACCGCGTCCCGTAAGTATTAAACTTATAAAATTTCCGTTTACGGGATGCCAAATTTGTAACCAGACTAATCAAACCGATTTACGGAACATATCCTAAGTTAAATTAAATACAAAAAGCGAGAGTGAACACAAGGTGTACACCAAGAACAGTCAGATTAGTGGTTCTAAATCCAAATGGAGATTATACTATCATACAGTTGAATGGAATGACGCTCAATGATAGCAAGAGACAGCAACAGCAGGAGACGAAAGTTGGAGGAATTTGCTTTTATCATACTGTCTGCGATTGCTTATTGCTTGCATTACAAACACTTCAGTTGATATGGATTACACCTGGCTGTGGGTGCGCTGCGTTGCACGATGCGCTGTTGCCAAAGTCGCCGAATTCTGTAATTTTCTGTTAACCCAATCCAACGTTCATATATAGGAAAGTTACGAAATGTCACGAGTTTATAGGCGAAGGGGTACCTGAGGCTAGGGGAAGGGTTTGGGGAAATCGAAGTTGGCAATTCTGGGGTAAATTGGGTAAATTAAAAATCTCTATAGGTGGCATAACCCCATAGAACCAAAGAGGGTCCATATATTGCATCATAATATACCATATCATAACGCTACATGGTAGAAATCGTAATGCGTCATAATGGTATAATATCAGAATCGTACTTTATAGAAATCGTATTTTATAGAAACGTATACTATCATTACGTACATTATCAGAACGTACTTCGTCATAATGTATTTCATCATAACGTATTTTATCATAACGTATTCGATAGAAACGTGACAAAATCATATTCGTAATATATCATAACGGGACACCATCAGAATCGTACAGGATAGAAATCGTACACCATAGAATTCGTAAAATATCATAACGGATTCTATCAGAATCGTAATCTATCATAATTTGGATGCGCGCGCATTCAAAATTTAATATATGGGCTGACGTTAGAATCTTAATAATTTTGGCAACGTGCAATGAAAATAGTCTAATTCGAAGGGGCTAAGCCGTTCTCGATTCATTTTGGAATCACTCAAGCGGTTATTGCTTTCTCTGTTTTATTCACACCAGAAAGAAATACCGCACCGCTGTCAAAAACTTGATACTTTTTATGTCATCATTTATGAACCGAATCTCTATAAAGATATAAAAAAGTAATGCTAGAATGCTAACAAATTTAATAATTAATTATTAATAAAAAATATCGGTGGGACGTAATTCTTCAAGAAACACATGATTCGTAAGATCTGCACGAGGTTGACAAATAAAAATTCATTTGAGTTGAACGTGTCAAAGGATTCTTCAAAAATAAATTCAAGTATGTTGATTGTGTTAATCAATTAGCACCATAGCATGTAATATTTAACATGAGTTTCTCTGATTCCTTTTACCTTTCAATACAAGAGTTTAAAATAATTCAAAATATATTTTTTGCAGGTTAATGACAATGATAATCAACAAGAATACCCTCTGAAATCGGATGGTGTTCTTTTCCTGAATCCTGAAGATACAATTCTAATATTGAAATGGCGAGCACCAAGTGAAACAATGACAAAAAGAGGTGACATTTCACAAGTGTTGTTCATAACGAAGACTTTCGAGAACAAGTTTTTAACGATGAACGAGAACGTTTCCTACTTATTCACCAAACTCAAAGACCTGTTCATACAGCTGCAGTTTCGAAAGAATGTATCATCTTTCCCACCAACTGATTTCCTGGAGTCTTTGAAGTCCACTACATACTCTTTAGGACAACAAGAGGATTGCTCCAAATTCTTGTTGAATACTCTTCGTGAGCAGGAAAATAGCAAAATCAATACTCCTGACCGCTCTGGATTGAATGATTCCGTACAGTCCATCTTGTCTTGTGTTTCTAGAACTTTTGTTGGAAAAATCCCCACTTTTTTACGTTGTAGTACATGTACAAGAGGTGGCAAAAACGTTTGTGACTTTCTGGAACTTCAAGTGGCGTTTCCCAATAAGACTGATAACCAATCCTTGCAAAGCTTACTGTTGAAACATCTCAAGAAAGAACTTTTAACAGGTGATCATCAACTGTATTGCCAAATATGTGCCAAACTGACTTACCATTATAAGACAACAAGTATAGCTGAGGCACCAGTCAATCTAATAATAACACTGATGCCCTTCAAACATAATTCAATCTCTGGAGGAAGCACCAAACTCTTACGAAGATTCAAAATAGATGAACACTTCAATCTAGCAGACCACTATTATAATCTTCATGCAGTCATTGTTCGCTGTGGTTCTGGCATTGAATCTGGCCATTATTACTAATTGGTCGAAAACGAAACGGACTGGTTTAAGTTTAACGATAGTTGTGTCACTAAATATTCTGGCGATATCTTGGATTTATTGAAGCCCCAGGAGACACCCTACATATTATTCTATGAATGAGAGGACATTGGCAGATCAAGATTTTCAGGTGATGTGGTGCTGCAGGTTTTTCTGGGTTTTCCTGCAGCTGAAAAAGAAAATGTGCCACTAGAATCAATCAAGTCGCCCCGGATCGCCAATTAATTTTTGTTGTTGTTTCATAATTTGTATTACTTTTTTTTCTCAATAAAAACACTTTCATAAAAAATGTACTCAAAGTGTCTGTACAAATGTTCAGTTTTTGACTGATATTTGCTTACTAATTTTAATAAACGGCACATGAAGAAAGAAAAACTCAAGATTTCAATGCTTCATGATAGATTTTGTTTCAAGGAGTATTGCATTGAACTTATTCACTAATAGGATCTGTTGTGTATGTATCTTTTAAATAAAACGACGGCTGGAGATAGACTGTCTTTTTAATGTCCCATTCCACCGATCACAAAAAACACCTTTTGATATTCTTGTTAGAACTTTTTACATTCCAGTACAATCCAAGGTAAAAGCATTTTCATCTAGAGGTACAGTAAGTAGCATAAAATATATTCATGACAGGATCTTGCACCAATCATATGGAAAAATGGCTTTTGGCAGAATTATTTGAGTTGTAGATCTATAAAATAGCTCAATGACTTGACTCTTCTAAAATTCTGAGTCGCCAAAAAAACGGATTCAACGTGCTCTTCCACACTCTATAGGTATAGTATTCCATTTTTTTTAAATTGTTTCAAAAAATGTGTGCTGTTGAAATATAAGCACTTTTCTATATAGTATACCAGATATTCATATTATCAAATATCAGAGCCAGACAAATTGACATTTTGTATGGTGACTTTTTTTGTACTCAAAATATTTCAGACATTTTCAAATTAAATGAACATACTCAGCTCACAGATCTCCTGGATTTCTGTGATTTAGATATTGGTATTCCAATTGAGGTCCTTTTTTTTCAAATGTTATTTTTTCTGGCAACAATTTTTTTTGTTAATGGTCAAGTTGTGAAGTTACACTGGACTAGGCCTCTTTGTGAATATTTGTTTTTTTATCAACATAATATTTTCCAGAATGATTAACAGAATGTGATTTATCAAATTCTGCACACTGTAGTATCGAAAATATCTAACTCACAGGTATGTTGTGTATCTGAATGTTCATTCAAGCTCTTGAATGTATATGCCGTTCCTATACATAGACTTTTTTGAAACTGTTTCATAAACATTCTGTAATTATTGAGGTGAATAAAAATCCATTCTTATCAGAAACACTAATTTAGCTAAAAGACACATCCCAATCTGTCTTTTTGATTAAATAAATGTTATTTGAATACCTGCAAATTATGCTTTAATCCGAGTCGAAGAACGAATTTTTGTTCTTTTAGGAAAAGTCTAAGATGTCTATTTCAAAAAAATTTTTTTATTCATCAACAACAATCTTTTTTTTTAACATATCAACCTAGATTTTCATTACAATTGTCAACAAAAAATACAGGGTGTAAATAAAATATAAGAAGTAAACCATAACAATTAATATTGGTCGAATGCGCCTTACCGAAGCAGGAACCTATATGACCACCCAAAGTAGAGAGATAGAGATTACATAAATATATTTCTACTAATGAATTTTGTTGGTAATAGGTAACTACATTTCACTATATATCTTGTACAATTATGATTAGTATATTTCCATTCAGCCTCAGTAAAAAATGAGACGACTGAAATAACTTAGTTGTGCTGTTTGTTTAAAGACTTCAAACAAAACTTCTAAGTCTCAGAACACCAAACAGATAACACTGGTCAACATTGTTTTTGTCACATAAACCTTGTGAAGTTTTTTGTTGGTGTCATAAATATATAATAATTTTTTCAATCACATCCAGTTTTTTGTGACAGCCATATATATTCATTTCTGACCTTAATATACTTATATTTGTTTAAATAAAGTCATGTAGGCGGCTGCATAACTATTGCATCAACTAACATACATTTTATGCTACATACATATGCTATTAAGCCACCAAAGGGTTCTAATAACCCGAAACGTCGCCTAGGGGAAGTATATATGCATTTTTTGATATATTTTTTTGTTTAATTTCCAAATTCATAAAAAATACGATACGTACGTAACATGCTTGTATTAAGTATAAGAATTTGAAACTTTCTTTTCCAGGGGACAGAAAACAAAAAAAAATCCAGGATGCAATATGTTAAACTTGTTAAAAAAAACAAGTACGATCGAGGAATAACGACCTTTCATTTTTTCAGATTTTAAATTAATTTAATAATTTCAAGAATCCTTGCTCCTTATATAGAACAAATTTCTATTGAAGATCATTTGAAGATATTACTAGCAATTTGAACTATAGCAAAATATTCTCAATACATTTTTTGTAATTTTTTTAATCGTATAATAGAAAAAAAAATTGAACCTGGAACAGCATGATTCAAACAGCTGGAATCTTTCAGAAAAAACGTATTGGAAATATCATGTGTCTTTGATAGATCTATAGTGCAGAAAAGGACAAATTATTCCTATCTTTTGAAGGGAATTTAATTTCCCGAATGAGAAGAAGGTATAATTTGCCTTATATTTGCTGAGATACACAAAATACCTTTTTAGGGCCACCAAATAATATAATCTATGATGATTTCGATCTCAATTTTTCAATATCTTATAATCTAAGATATTAATTTGCAATGTGACAATATTGCAAATATTTTAAACATCAATATTTGACAGCGTTCAATATTCTACTTTCTTGTTTTTATTCTTTAATCTCGAATGTGTATTTTATAAAAAAAAAACTTTTTTCCATCGTTTCCGCGGAAAATTTTCAATGTCAATACTCGTTTTATGGCGTTTTTAATCGCCCTGAAAATTCAAAATCGGTTTGGACAATGCATTCTACACCTTTAACTACTCCTCTTTATGCATTCTTTGGCCCAGACAGACCAAATATGTGCAATTGAAGACAATTCATTACCTGACTACACTAGGGATGATGAAAAAGGAAAAATAGTACCCTCAAAATCTTTGCCTACTTTTAGCAAAAGAGCAAGTGCTCTGAAAAATGAAATATCTGGATTGCCTGCTTATGAATTTAGCTCAAATAAACAGAAGGCAGTAGAAAAACCAATAGAATGTCAATGTATAGGTACTCCAAGATCCTGAAACGCCAACCTCCACCACTAGATCAGCAAGCTCTGATGCTGGAATCAGTGAAAGAGATGAAAATATGCTTGTTAATGATACTGATGGAAAAATTATCCATACTGGAATTCAAAGTGGATGAGATATCCAAAGACTTGAAGGAATGTAAGTATTTAAACGATGATGACTAAACTACCACACTAGTTTTTAATTTGAACAATCTATCTAAAAAAAGGCATCAAGTACTATATGATTTCCTGTTTCAGGTAAAGAAAAAATCGTGGAAAAGTGCGCTGATATTTCTGAGCGTCTTGACAATCTTGACAGTATATTGAAGAAAACGGAGTCATCTTTGACTGTTACTGATGAGAATGAGTTGCACATATTCCCAATTGACATGGTATCTGCCTTAGAAAAATTGGAGAAAGAGCTGGAGAGTCCTATAAACAAAATGTTTTTACCTGACCAGATGTATTGGATCTGTAATGCCATATAAAACAGCTTGTTACAAGTTGGCAGGTATCATTTTCACAAAACAACTTCTTACTAAATACTCATGGACAGGTATGAGTAGGAGTCTGGAGAAAAACACATTCAACAGGATGACTAAGATTTTGGATATAATTTATAATGTAATGTTCAAATCTGACTATTCCTTCACATACCCAGGAAGGGATAGTTTCTTTCGTGATTGTATACTAAAACACAGTTACACACACCTCAAGTTAAATCAAAAAGATAAGACTGATAGAAAACGAAGAAAAATCACAAGGTATTGAAGAAAGTACCAATTCTATGGATGAAATTAACCAAGTAGCATATGATGGGGTTTTTACTGTGGGGAAGAATAAGGAGCTTTTAGGAGGATGACCTACATTAATAATTTCTTGATTTTACTGATAGTAGTTATTATTTGATTTCTTAGTCAACATTTAGTCAGGTGAATTTTTGTATTAGTGTATAGGTCTATAAGAATTAAATAAGGTAGTTGTTAGTGTGGAATATTTTTTTGCTAACATTCATTTTCTGCTACAGTTCATATGAACTGTGGTTATAGAGAGGACTAGGTTTCAATAAAAAAATTAACAAACATAAAAACGTCTTTTTTATTTATAAAAATATGTTCCTCAGGTGGGTAATGGGTAGATACACAATTTCTCAATGTAATTTCAAAGTCAAGGCAGAAGTAACAAAAGAGCTACTCACAAGTCAACAATTTTTATTCATTAAATATATGAAAAGTATGAACAAGTGGTAATTGAAACTTCGTCTCCTCTGATTTTCAAACTTGTTTTATCACTACGGTCACATAGAAACATATTGTAAGCGTCTAAGTTGATTTCACCATCAGGAATGTCACAATCTAGACAACTTTATATCAGGATGATTATATCATAGATATATAAGCTTCTGCTTTGAATAACTCCTCAAGTTTAGTTTCCAAACCTCCAATATTGTAACCATAAATCTAGAGTGGGGTGTACTCCTGTTTTCCTGTTTACCATTTTTCTTTACTTTTCTCGGTTGACCATTGTATTAGATTAGGTTCACCATTTAAGATTTTTGTTTTCAGTCCATCCTTCATCCTCTTGAAGTGTTCAATTTGCATCTTTGTTCTGTCAGTGCTTATCTGGTAAGGTGCTGATTTGAGTTTGTTCGAAAGTCTCAATGCTTGTTTTTTTCTCTAAGCCATCAAATGTGACGTTTGTGGAACATGTTTTGGCACTGGATCTATTGAAACCCATAATGTGATTCTTGCAATATTCTCGTCATTTATCTCGACTGAGAGTAAATTGAGAATCTCCTTGTTTTTGGATAGATCAAATTTATATGTATCTTCTGGATTAACTGATATGGATTCTTCTAAACTATACATCATTCAGTTATTTATCCTGCTATTGAGCTGTCCTATTTCTTGTAGGATAAACTGTGTTCACTGTACCTTGTTTTTGTTGTTGCTTGTTCAGCTCTTCTTTGACCTCGTTTAACTAGCTTCGAATAATTACTATTTCATGTTGTAAGTCTTCATTGATTTTCAATTGTTGATCATGTGTCTATTCGTTATTATTTTCCATGTTTTCCAGTTTTTTTCATGATATTTTCTAGTTCTGTCAAAACATCTTCGGTGTGAATCTGGACGGTCGTTGGGATATTAGTCACATCCAACTCGCTCATCACTTTAACACTAGTTGCAATTTCATATTTTGCCACCTGCTTTTTTTCAATTCATCTTCATACAATTTGATATCTTCATGAATTAAGCCCACACAAGCAATGTGAAACCATATTGTACAGATATTACATCTAATACCACAAGTTTTTTGCAGCGATTTAATGCACACCCCACACTTGTCAGCCCTTATATCTTCTTATTGAAAACAAGTCTTACGATGTTTCCATTGCCAGCATCTACAGTTGTCTTTTGATGACAATTGATGATTATTATCAAATATTACGATTTTCAATTATTTGCCAAGTATGCAATTTTCTGTTTCCGTAAATTCCAGTTGGTATATTTCTCGTTTAGGTTGTTTTTACTGAGTATACACTCCATTGTTAACTTTTTATAGTCCAGATGTATTTAGGTGTTACTACATGTTTTTGTTGAAATACGGAGTCTTTCTCTATATTACTTGGACCTGAAAAAAAATACTTATAGAAACCAAACTAAAACTTGTAACAGGATACATATGGAATCTTAGGTCATCATAATAGTTCATATACCTAATTTCGCGACTCTGGAGTGAAAGTAAACAATTGTTCATCAGGAGCAAAGAATCGTCAAGGTGATAATTCTGGCAATATCAGTTTTTCCTCGCACAGATTTATGTAGAGAAGTAGGTAATCACCAGCCATTCAATCTTTTTAACACTTGATTTAACATCGCTGTCTTATTTTAGTGCATAAACTTTTTCAACAATTAAATAGATTGAATAATAACAATGAATGAAACAGACACATAACAGTGCAGTGCCCGCTTGACTGGCAACAGTGTCATGTCAATATAGGAATCAGGGTAGGCAACATTTTTTTGAATATTGAAGAATACAAAATATAAAAATTAGCTACAATAGGTGAAAAATAATGTTATTATTCAATTTTTCAAATATATTTAAGATCACAGATCTCTCCTGGATTCCTAAATGACAGCGGATATCCCATTACCATATATTTTTATTAATATTGTAAGCAAGCCCATGTACTATTAGATTATGATAGAGTACGTTCTGATACTTTACGATTATGACGCAATACATTTTGATTTTTTACGATTATGATAAAATACGTTTCTGATTTTGTACCATTATGATGAGTTACGAATTCTATGAAGTACGGTTATGATATTTTGATGTTCTGATATTGTAGCGATATGATAAGGTACGATATGACGAAATACGTTCTGAATATGTCCATTATGATAAATTACGTTATGAAAGTGTAGCGTTCTGTTACTGTACGTTTCTATTTTGTACTATATGATAAATTACGATTTCTATTATGTAGCGTTATGATAGCGTAAATTTCTTCGTTTTACGATTTCTATTTTGTACATTATGACGAAATAGGTGACCCCACCAAAGATAAACAGAAAAAGTGCAAAGAAATTGTTACAGAACACACGGACATATATGTTTTATGTGGCTGATTCCTGATTGTCTCTGTCTCTTGTTGTCTTTGTTACTCTGTTGTAAAAGTAAAAGATTTGTTGCGTTGTCGTTGTCACAGACCACAGAATACCTGAACCTGCGTTGCGCGTTGCGTTGTGTATTCTGTCTTGTCTTTGTGGAGCTTAGGGAAATAATAATGAACTTTTATAATACCTAGAATAATACTAATTAGAAAAAATAATATAATTCTTTAGATTTATACTTTTGTACAGTTTCGGAAATACATCATATTGACTTGTATTGTGGCAATGGGGTTTGTTAACAATAAAAAGCATGATAATTTTTGTATTTTAGTATTTGTGTGGTAGTCAGTTTTTAGTTTATAATTTGCATATGATGCAAGTTTACATTCAAATTAGACCTGATAAGTTCTGTGATGGTTTGTTCTTAAGATATTTTGGATGTTCCTATTTGTTTTGTACTCAACTATAATGCTTGGAGAAGTCAATTCTGAACGTTTTTTAACTATTTTTCATACTGACCTATACTGATTTATACATTTTTTATCAGATTCTACTGACTTGTTCTGTTATATTCTGTTAGATCTTTCAAGAACCAATATAAACGCTTGAACTGTATGAAGTTATTTTTGTGAGTTTGAATCCCCACAAAATAAGGTGTTCCCATAGGTTCCTCATGTATATATATATATATATATATATATATATATATATATTTGTTTTATATATAGTTATGTCGATTATAAACCATGACAGAATTCTGATTCGATATTCCAGAACAATTTTCCAAAGAAAAACTTTCATTGGAAAATTGATCTTAGATCTTTTTAACCATGACACAAGCACTAACTGCTACACTAACTTCAAATTAAATTGAATGTTTTTTTGAGAAGATACGATAGATAGAAAATAACACTGGTTCTAACTTTCATTTTCATAATGTAAACTATATTTACTCATATTCAACTTGTTATAATAAGCTAAACAGCTTTAATTGAATGATAATACTTGAAAAAAAAAAGAATTGAAATATATCAAAAAATTTAAATGAGAAATATATCCAAAAAAGTCAAAGTGAATGAATCTTGATCTTGGTTATTGCGAGAGGAATTTCTCTATACCTTTCCACTGCTACAATTCAATTGACAATACTTGATTTTTTTTCATATATTGAATATATCAGAAACTGACAACTAATTTTACACATTTTGAGTAATGAGAAGTTCAGCCTTCACTTTTCAATAGGAACGTTTAAGCACTAGTCCTAATAAATTTAAAATAAATTTAACACTATACATTAGAAGACGTAGATAACGTTCAAAGTATAATACAAAGCTCAAACATTTTCTTGGCCTCGGAAAAAGATCCTTGAACGACTGGTAAACCCAAATACTTTCCATTTCATATAGGAGTAATTATCATACTCTGGCAAACTTTCTTGCTGCATGAGGAACAGTCCCACTTTTTTCAAAACACAGGTATTCCTTTCGGATTTTCACCAACCATACACAGTCATCAATTTTTCATTTGCTTCCGTTTTCAATTTTTACATATATCGAGATCAGATAGAGTTGAATTATCTGTCAAACCAAACACAAATACGAAGAGTATATCCACACTTTTTCTCAACTGACATTCAGTATTGAACACCATAAAGTTAGATTTTCAGTATACTTGAATATAATACAGTATTGAACACCATAAAGTTAGATTTTCAGTATACTTGAATATTCATAAATCTTATTAGGGAAGCAGGATTTTTTTTTTGCTATCTGTTGTTATCTACCAATCAGAAACCAAAAACTGAAATCCACTTGCATATTAGTATATCGTGGAATTTCACCTTAACCTCATTGACGCCCCCGCAATATGGAGGGATCGATATGATGACATTTCGTAACCTTCCTCCTATATACCATATACCAACGTTGACCCAATCTAACCTAACGTAACTAACCTAACCTAAAAAAAAATGAATTTGGCAACAGTGCATCATTCGGGTATGTTCCCAGACTGCGGGTGTATCATAATGGGGGAATAACGCATTGTGGGTGTTACGAAATGTGGGTGCAACGGATGCTACCCTGGCTGCCCTTCTTGAAAAAAATATGTTATAACTCAAATTTCTGACATTTACAAAAAAGCGAACACAAATAATAAACTAGAGGAGAATCTTTGTGAAAGTTTTGAAAACAGTAGATTTGATTTTCGAAACGTCAACGATGAGTATTTTGATTAAGATTAGTGCTCATATTTTCTTGAAAGGCAAATTAGAGATATACGAAAAGTTGCTGACTGATTGAACGTGTTCCATTCAGAAATATTTTTGAATTATCGCAGCAATTTCTCGGGGTAAATTGAAAATCTGCCCTTCTACACATGTATAGATTCCAGTATTAATTTCTATTTTTTCAGATTCTGGTAGGTTGAGAACCCAAAAAAGCCAGAAAAAAGTAAAGTTGGCTTGCATGAATCCACCTTTAATCTGCTTTCAATATTTTATTTAAGAAGCTATCGCAGAAAGATCAATATGACTCTCTCAATAGGAGTATATACGAGCATCAACCAGTATGTTTTTTGTGCCATTATTAAAACTAATGCTAATAAACAAATCTCGCCTCAAATTGTATAGTAGGATATGCAGTTTTGGAGAGAGCCCCTATGGCTAACCACTTTGAACTCATCTTTGAAGTGAATATCACAAACAAGATAATTCTTGTGAATTTGTGCATGACTTTCATTTGAGAACAATTTTTTCGTCTATTCACACGCAAATTGGCATCACTGATAAGGAAAGCCCAAGACCGAATTCACCAACAACGAAAACTTAGTTTGAATTCCATCCGACGCTCAAAAAGGAGAATACGACAGAAAAGGCATTTATATTCTGCATAATTCTTCTTCAGTACAAATGGCCGGGGCCTGATTTTCAAACAGTTGAGGAGATGGACACTCACTCGAGAGAGATGAACGTTTCCCTCCCAGTGTTTTTCTCCTAATTACGTGATCATTCCGTATTTTGAAATGCGCGGGAAGACGCCATTTTGACTCATTTACGTTCAGTCGTTCAGTTCGTTCCTTATGTTCTGTGACCTTACGGCAGTTAGTAGTTTGAAGTTTGAGCAGAGTTGTTGAGTTGACAGTTTTTTTAATAATGGAAGAACGCACAAGACAAACATATGTCATCCAAAGCCAAAAAGATATATTAGTGGAGTTCATGAAAAAACACCCGAATTTACAATCTGGGAAATTTGCAGAGAGTAAATCTTTACGAACGACAAACCTGGGTATATGGCCTCGCTAAGATACGAACACAACCACAAAGCTGTCATCAAATTCTTTAACTTATGCATTTGAAGCAGGCTGTGTCAAGTCTCTCGTCTGACCAATATGGTTAGACCAGCGTGGTCATATGGTTGACTTGACGACGTTTTTTGATGTCTTTTCACTATTTGAAAATTTTGAAATTACTTTAATGACAATGACAGTTATGAAATATGTCTGTTTACACTTTACACAGATTATTATTGGATACATCAACGATAATGGCAGTTCCTAATCGTGGAGGCAACTTAGTGAAAATACTATTGTTTGCACTAGAAGATGATGATATAATTATTATTGAAACAGTGAAGGTATTACAATCGATTCCTGTTGATGAATGCCTACTTTCCTTACATATCACACACCTTTTTTAGCTGTTTCAATTTCATAATCGGATAAGTACACAACAAATGAATTGCCACTATTGTGCGTCAGTTTCACTCTGTTTAAATTATCATCTGCCATATTTGTTGAATTTTGAGGTTATAATTTAAATTTTCATAAACTATCAACTATCATTTCTCCCTACTTTACTTTGCCTGACCACCGCGTAAACGTCGAGGGCAGGTTTGAAATGTGACCAATATTTTCAATCAGCTGATCGGTCAGACTCATACGTCATACTTCATACTGAACGCTTGTGCCTCGTCAGACCGGTGACTTGACGCAGCCAAATCTCTCTCGATATTTGTGTTTCTCCCGGAATTAACCGAGAGAGACGGCGAGGAATGTTCCCTCGATTTCAAAATGCATAGCTCCGTCGAATGATATTTCACTTTCTATTGGTATGAGAGTTCACCCGATTTGAAAATCAGGCCCCAGGGGGTCAATAGAGGACTTCTGCCACAGAACACCCTATCTACACAGAAGCGCAACTTAAAGGCGGTCCCTTTGATCTTTTGGGTCAATTTTTCGTAACCTTGATTTAAAGCTTGGCTTGTATAATGTCATTTCTTGGCGGTAAACTCAAACTGTCGATTGATATACAGTTGTTCAAGTGATACACCTTTGTAAACTTTCTAGACTGAGCATTTCTGCTTCTGAACTGAAATTGGGGCAGTTTTAATTCCATTTGAAGATACGACCCTAGGAAGGTCTTAATAATTCAGAACTTACATTTCCCCTATCAAATTCGTCTAAATGCTTCGTTGATCAGCAATCTACATTTCCTTATTCTCAACAAATATAATCGGAGAATTTGGATAATTACCAAAATAATTTCAGTGAATAGGCTTACTGTTTTTTGCACCTTAAAAAAAAAGTAGATATAAAAGTGGTGTAGGCAGCTATTTGATGTTCAAATAGTTTTAGAGTAATCAACTGAATTTTGCAGGAACGAACGTTTAAAACTACTCCGATCTTGCTTTCATCCGATATTAATAAAATTTATCAGTAGTAATAACCCAAGGACATTGATAATTGTTCGAAAATTTAATAACACTTTAACAACACAAATGTGAGGTTGACAATATACAAGCCAAGCTTTCGATTCGGTCGGAACGCTTCAGTTGCGCTTCTGTGTAGATAGGGTGTTCTGCTAAGAAATCAGTGTTGCCGATTCCGAAAAATCACTAAAAAATTACTAAAAAAATACTGACGCTTTTTTTCATAATATCCAATTTTTCAAAGGTGCTTTACGCTTCGAAATACCCTGTACAATAAACAAAATGGTGCATAATAGTTCGAATTGAAAGATATTGCATGAAAACAAATTTATAGGGACATTAATTTTTTTTGGGACTTTTCTGTCAGCTTTGGCGCCAAATTCAAATCTCAAGGGTACTCTGTGATATCAAAATCTGCATCGATTTGTCAAAAAGATATCGATATTTTCATTTTTATCCAATTTTTTTTTGTATGTTCAGTACAGTGATGGTTTATCGGTGTTATTATAAAAATTGTAAAAGTGACTGAAGGATCATTAAAAATAAAAGAGTAAAGTTTTACAATTTTCCTAAACCTAAAAGAGATTTAGCTAAGTGTCTGAGATGGATAGCACTTTGTGGGAATGAAAATTTTATACCATCTAAAATAAATAGAAATATTCATGTGTGTAGTTTACATTTCATTAGAGGAAAATACAGTGATGAAGGGCCAATACCATTCATCTGTTCAAGAGGTGAAAATTCAATGGACAATATTAATCATGGGGCAGAACAGAATACCGAAAACACTATTTCCACTTCAGCTATTGAAAATGTGAATAATGACAATGATGGAGCCATTGTAACAGATATCCAGAACCCTAAAAATATTTCATCAAACATTAATGTTGTAAGAGACTCGAACCTGGCCATTGAAACCACCATTCAAGATGAAATATCTCACGTAGAGTCTTATACCCAGACATTGGAGCTTGTAACAAAACAAAATATATTATCATATGAAAACTTGAAAAAGAATCAAAAACATTTTGAATACTTTAAAAGTCTATAAGAAACAACACAAATGGCATAGGTGATAGGTATATATATATATATATATATATATATGGGTTGATGGTGTTTGAAATCCCCCTGGGGAAAAAATGAAATTCCCTAGCAATTTGTTTTTGCAATATCTGAAAAATTAGACTATTATGCAGTTGGATATCAAATGAATAGTAATTATCGAGGTGTTTTTTATCCTAACATGATGACTGAAAGCAATAAAAAGCGTCAGTATGTTTTTAGTGATTTTTCAGGGATTTATTCGGAATTGGCTACCCTGATTCCTTAAAAGAAGTCCTCTATTCTTGGACCACTCGTTTTATTAACGTATACGTTGTTGGTAGGTAGAGACCACAGAACTCATAATAATAGCTATGAGTTCTGTGGTAGAGACAAATCAGATCTGTCGCAGCGTAGCAACAGCAACAGCTCAGGCTGGATTCAGACAGATTCGATCGTACGACGATCCGACAGCTTTCTGATTGGTCTAAATTTAATTTCAAATCAATCAGAAAGCTCTCGGATCGTCATACGATCGGATTTCGGATCTGTCTGAATCCAGCCTTATACGAAGAACTGCCATCCAAGAATGAGACCCCTTTGTACATACTCCAGTGAACTGTGGTTCGAGTGAACCAAGTTCAATTGCTAAGCATTATCCAATGGAATCGTTTGTTGCTTGACAACTGAAATTGGTTTACTTGAACCACAATTCACTGGAGTATGTATAACTGACAACTGGCCCTAAAACTCATTTTTCGTTTTTTGTTAGTTCGGTACCTTAAATGTTACAAAAATCAGAAAGAATAGACCGCAGGCATGTGACGTCACATGACTACTGTCAATCAGCCTTCTGGACAAACATATCGTACACAATAATGGTAGAATAATGAGATCATAATTGTTATTCCGAGGAGATACAAGATGTTTTGAATGTACCGTTGCCCATTTCAACTTATCAATACTTAAATCCGCTCTTCTAGTTGCCTGAATCCACAATTCAGGTCTTTTTTCAGTAAAATGATTAATATTTTTTCTATTGCCAAAAATAGAAGGGAATCGATGGAGTGAAACCTTATCTCTGCCGCTTCTACTTCCACATTTCATAATCGCTTAAAATTGAGGCATTATCCAAAAAAATATTCGAAATATGACACAAATGCACAATAAGCATTTGTAGATTCGTTTGTTTGTCCAGCAGGCTGGATTTACAACTGTCATTTTGTCATTTACTGTCACTGTCGTCTGTCAGATATGCCAACATAACACTTCTTTTGGAATTTGTTTGTTTGTTTTCAGGAATTTCTTAACGAGAAACAAAATGTGGATTTTTCAATGATCTGCCTGTGTTTTCAGCTAGGTTCTTGTTAATGAATATTTTGAACCTGAGTGAGCCCTCAAAAGTTTTGAATAGACTTTCATAACTTGACTATAGTGGATTTTCAAGCTGTCTTGTAGGTTATGTTGATAAACTATTCTGTGGCGGCAATTTCGAATGTAAAGTATGGCAACGGCAAAAAGTCAGAAGCCTGATCATAAACAAGTATTCGCTAACTTGGCAAAGGATTTACACGAGCTGGTCAGTGATAAACAAAATTTACGAGCAGGCGTGGATAATTTTTTGAATAATTTAATTGATGAACTCACTTTAGGAATAATCTTTGACCTACATCGTAAATACAAGACGAACGCTTTCGATCTAGATGTAGTTGATGGTGGCGAAGAAGTTGATTCAGCTGATATCGATATTTTCGGACAGCACAATCTGAAAAAAACGCAAGAGTGTGTCTGTCCCAATTGTGATCGAGCTGTTGCAGCGACTCGATTTGCACCTCATTTAGAAACATGTATGGGAATGGGTAGATTGAGTAGATCAAGAAATGCATCAAGAAGAGTGGCTAGCTGCAGTAAAGATAATGCATCATATGGGGGATTACCTAGTGATGATGATGATGATGGAGACTGGAGTTCGGTCGAGAGGCGAAAAAAGAAGAAGGACAAAAATGGAAGTAAAAAAAGAGGTGAAATATCAAGCTCAACATCAATTATTCTTTTGAAATTTATATTCAGTGTTTATACTCCTGATTCAAGTATATCAAATATTTCTTTTTCAGGAACACCTAAAAAGAACTATGAGCCTGAAATCATTGACTCAGTGAATGTTGATATAGAAGGTGAAGATGATGATTTAACCAATCTCAGGGACATCCTCCATTTACAAGATCATTCCAACAGCACATCTCCAGCTGATTCAGCATCTAGTTCTGGTTCCACAAAAAAGAAGGATAAATCAAAATGCAAAAAAAATAGCAAACGAGACAGAGGGTCTCCCAGTCCAAGCATATTGCTCGACTAAGTTTCTCGAGTATCTTGTTTATCTTCTTCGTTTCATGTCATATATTCAGCATGAGAATTTAAGATTTTCTACAGGAGAGACTGAAATAAATAATGTGATGTAACATAGTAGATATGTGTTTTAAAGACTAAACTAAATTCTATTCCCTTTGAATATTTTGGCATTGAAATATATGGTAGGCTCAAAATGAAACATGTTTTCAATAATGGCTAGATATTGTGTTCATTGTGGTTGGTGAATACTTGAACTTTTGGTTTGCTTCTGGACTTTGTGATTATTCAAGATCTCTATTGTTGTTATTTTTTGATGTTTCACCAATTCATGAAGATTATTAATTAAGGATAATGATATGTATATCCAGATTTTGTATTTTTAAAACATTTCATTTGAAAAGGTTTTTCAAGGGTTTTAGTTTTTTGAATGTTTAAATCATGAGATCTAGGATTTGAATATCACTCTTCTAGTTTTGATTTTTATATTTCATCGAAATTATTCATGATTATAAAATACTCTTACCAATTATTTGTTTTTGCCATCATTTACTGAATAGTATTAAAAACTTGAGTGTTTTTTCTCAAATCATCTTTCGAACCAGTGGTTCAGATTCAACTATTTACATAGTACGTTTCTGGCTGACACCTGTCAGAAAACAACTACTCCATTGGCTAATACCATAAATGAAATTGTATTATATCCAATTTGTGCCAGTGCAGGGAGGTTCCTCACAATAGAAAATCCTGCATATATTTTTGGAGATACAAATGAAAAAAAATGATTTTCAATTATTGGAACGGGCACACTTGCAGACATGTTTCGGGCTATTTGGCTACTCATCAGTACCAGATAGTTGCCTCATCAACATGAAGTCGATGACTTCCGATAATTGAAAATTACATACTTTTCATAGTATCATACCCGGAACAAAGCTGATATGAACGACAAGCAAAATTGGTCGTAATCGCGCCATCTGCCTACGGACGAGGTATCTCAAAAGCAAACCGAATTTCTCCATTTCTCGTAGTTGGTGAGCAGTTGTTTTCTGACAGGTGTCAGCCAGAAACCTATTGTGTAGTTAGTTGAGACTTGAGACTGGCCTGAACTAATTGTTCGAAAGATGATTTGATTTATAGAGCGGGCGCTGCGAAACATTCCGTTTGAAAAAACCGATGACCTCATTCTGATTGATGATTTGAGTTGAGGAAGACTTGATGAATAATAATTTGGAGGTTGCCGGACGGAATTATGGTCCAGTTTTTTTTTCGGCCCTATAATAGGAGTTTTCGATTCCATCGCTGTAGTTGTGAAAAAAAATGTTGTATAGAATGCAAAAACCATTGACCGCTATTTCTCGACTGGAATGTTTTTGCAAGATCCTTTCAAACCTGGAACTGAAAGTTGCCAGAAAAGCCCGTTGTCAGTTTTATTATAAATCTCCTTCCCAGCGTCACATACCTTCTCTCGAGTTTTGGAGCGGGCCGCGCTTTTCTCAACAGTTTTTGTGACTTCAGTTATAGCTGAACTTCATCCATTATTATAACAGATACATTTTCCAATATTTAAAATAGCAGTGCTTCGAATTTTGTGATAACTTTCTTTAAAGTGAATAAATATCGCTACAATTATTAGATTAAAAAAAAGGCGAACGAAAAATCATGCTGAACTGGTGAATGAACCGAAAGAAACTATTCAAATGCAGCAAGACGACGCAAAGACGAAATTTCAGACAAATTTGAGAAGTTGTTCGATCCGAATGCTGATGAAGAACACTTCTCGTGGTATAAAAGTTGCATGGCCAGCTATATCAGCGAAGAAAAAATTCGTCGTCGTCACTACATAGGGAGCTGGAAGAAAGAGCTTCATCAACAACACAGGGCGTAGCTGGATCATCAACTGACCTGCAAATCAAAAAGAAGCAACAGCGATTCGTCGAGTGACTCATATTGCCACTGAATATCTTGATTTGAAAACGGATTATAACAACTTATTAATTGTATATTATGTAACGATCGCATGTGAAAACCATAACATGAGAGTTGCATACGCTATTTTATCTACACCCCATAAATAGTGAAGAACAACAAATATTAAGTTTATATTTGTTTTGCGCACAATAATACTGATTGAACGCATTTCTTTGAAAAATTCTACAAAATTGTAATTAATGGTATTACTTCGAGAAATAAAACGATGAGAAATGAAGAGATCAAAAATTGAAAAAAAAGATTACTCGAGGCTGGAATCGAACCCATGTCTCTTCCAACTGGTCCAACTAGCTAATATAATCTCAGCGCCTTAGACCGCACTCGCCTACGGAGAGCTCAGAAATTAAGATTGAAAAAATAAAGGAATAAATCATGCCAAAATGGTTAAGGCTTTCGCGGCCGAGGTTATTAGTATAACTACTTTTCTTCGGGCTTGAAGGCCGTCGTTCTTTGGAATTCCTTCCTAATTTCTACTCGCGCTAGCGAAACGTTACCAAAGAACGACGGCCTTCAAGCCTGAAGAAAAGTAGTTATACTAATAAATCATGCATTTGCTCGAGAAAACATGTGAGATCGTCCGCTAAAAGTGCTTCCCAGAAACTTGGATTTCTATTTCGTGCGAAGAAATACTTCACTTCTCGTCAGCTTCTACTGATCTACAAGGCTCAGATACGACCTGTCATGGAATACAGTTCTCATGTGTGGAGTTCGGCAACAAAACATTCATTGAGGCTTCTCGATTCCATTCCAGAGAAAGGCAATTCGTCTTGTTGGTGATTCTTCGCTCATAGACTCGCTCACTCCATTGGAACATCGTAGAAGGGTTGGAGACTTGTCTCTCTTCTATAGATACTTTCATGGTCGATGCTCTTCCGAATTGTTATCAATCGTTCCCCGCTTGGCAATATCTACACGGATGACTCGACGAGTACAGAATTTCCACCCCTTTGTTGTGAATTTTGAAACCTGTGGAACCTGTCTTGCTCAGGGATCTTTTTTCAATAGAACAGCTAAGGTTTGGAACTCCTTGCTAAGAGAGGTTCTTCCTGAGGCTTACAAACTTCAGAAATTCAAAGTAAATGTTAATTCGTATCTCCTGTCCCTTGATTCCGCGGTGTTCTTTGAACATCACATGCCTTCCCTTTCGTGTGAATCTGCATATAAAAAAAAAAATGAAAAATTTAATCATTCTAACTGTATTTCTGCCGGTGAAGGTGTCGAAGGGGAGTCTCTCACATCGCTGGTATCACACAATTTCTTATGATTATAGAATTTTGGCTATATTGTTCAAAAATTCAATACCTAAGTATACCGATTTTGACTTGACAAACGTCAAATGCAGAGAATGCACATCATGCTTGATTGAGAAATAATGGGTTTCTATTGGTTGAAAATCGGTATCGTAATGAAAATCTGTATCGCAATGGATTTCATTATAAAACGGGTTGTGGGCGCATATAAGTGTATCATTAGAGTATGGGTGTAGATAATAGTATATTATGCAACGATCGTGTAATGATGGTTATTAATACGCATGAGCATAAACCGGGATACGAAACGAGCCGAAGGTGAGTTTCGTATGGTTTATGCGAGTGTATTAATAAACATTACATGAGAGTTGCATACGCTATTTTATCTACACCCAATAAATAATGAAGAACTAAAAATATTACATTATTAGGAATTTATCTTGAACACAATAATAGTAGGTAATCAATCGTGTTTCTTTGAAAAATTCTACAAAATTATAATTAATGGTATAACCACGGAAAATACAACAATGAGAAATTAAAAGAAAAAATGAAAAAAAAACTTCTGCCGAGGTCAGGAATTGAACCCGGACGTAAATATTCACTCTCGGCGCCTTTGACCACTCGGACATGACAGCTCATGTATTTTGTTGAAAATGAAAACATATGTGTTGCATTTGTCGAATGAAAAATATAATCCTTTCGATTGTATTTTTTTCTTGCCTAAGACATCTGTGGAGGGTCGCTGGTAATTCTCCTATATCCCTGCTATAAGACATTTTCATACAATTATCGAAAATTGACTTAATTCCTCAAAAATTCAAAAACCTACTGATTTTGACTTGACAAACGTCAAAATGCAAAGCTTGCACATCATGCTTGATTGAAAAATAATGGGTTTCTATTGGTTGAAAATCTGTATCGTAATGAAAATCTGTATCGTAATGGATTTCATTATAAAACGGGTTGTGGGCATATAAGCGTATTATTAGAGTACGGGTGTAGATAAATATTATTTATCTACACCTGTACTCTAATATAATACATACACTACGAAATCCATTACGATACAGATTTTCAACCAATAGAAACCCATTATTTTTCAATCAAGCATGATGTGCAAGCTTTGCATTTTGACGTTTGTCAAGTCAAAATCAGTAGGTACTGAATTTTTGAAGAATTTAGTCAATTTTCGATAATCGTACGAAAATGTCTTATAGCAGAGTGATATAGAAGAATTACCAGCGACTCCCCCACAGATGTCTCAGACAAGAGAAAATACAATCGAAAGGGTTTGACAAATGCAACACATATGTTTTTATTTTCGACCAAATCAAATGAGCTCTCATGGCCGAGTGGTTCAATTACTGTCCTCGGTAGAGATTTTTTCCTTTTTTTTTCATTTCTCATTGTTGTATTTTCCGTGGTTATACCATTAATAATAATTTCGTAGAATTTTTCAAAGAAATACGATTGATTACCTACTATATTTGTGTTCAATATAAATAACTAATAATATAATATTTTTAGTTCTTCATTATTTATTAGGTGTAGATAAAATAGCGTATGCAACTCTCATGCAATGGTTATTAATACACTCGCATAAACCATACGAAACTCACCTTCGGCTCGTTTCGTATCCCGGTTTATGCTCATGTATTAATAACCATCATTACACGATCGTTGCATAATATAGTATTATAGAAACATCTTGACTATGCATAGACCCACTCTTAGGTAAAAGCGGCTTAAAGATTTTTCAAAAAAATGATCCGTTATCTCCAAATATCCACATCAGCTATGGGAGAGAAGAAATAATAATTCACTGACATTCGAAGAATGAAAGTTTCTTGTCAATTGAGTTCGTATTTGATTTTCGATGTACCGTGTCTTTCAGTGATTATATTCACCGTTTTACACCATATTCTTTTAAATATACATATTTTCGTGATTTTAACGGAAAATTATCGTTTTTATATTTACTGACAACTATTTTTTTAAACAATTGGGTATAAGTACACTCACTAGGTGGTATTGCACGGAAGTTTGTCTGATAATACTTTGTGCATGTATACCCAAATAGCACACAACGTCCTGAAGACGAACCATTTATGTCCTAGTTACGTCGATACGTCCCGGGACGTATAGGAGACATTCGAAGAACGTACATTACCGGATGTACCATGTATATACTGGTTAGACGTCCCATGTAGGTACATACTTGGTCCCGTTCCAATCGGAATGTAATAAAAACGTACATGCTTGGAAGTACTATGTACGTACTTTATTAAGTGTCCCTGATACGTTTACATTTAACTCCTCTTCAGGTACGTACTTTTCAGAATGAATTAGGGACATACCAATGACGTGTTTTTTTCTGAATCCCATGTACGTACTGCTCAGACGTATCATTTACGTACATGTTTGGAAGAACTATGTTCGTACTATTTGGACCTTCCAGGTGCGTACATATTGAGTCCCTTTCAGATACGTATATTTCGAAACGTTTGCGGGACATAATAGTAATGACGTACATTTTTGGAAATCGTATATGTACATACTATCTGGACGTCTCGTTGACGTACTTTTTTGTACATACTGTTTGGACCTCCCAAGTACGTACGGATTGGGTTCCTTTCATTTTCTACATTTCTGTTAGTATGTACATACTGTTTGGACCTCCCGAGAACGTACGTACATTGGGTCCCTTTCAGTTCAAGGGGTACTGGGATTTTGAGAGTGATCACTTAGTGTATTCAAACATATATCAATATTGAATTATTCCTAAAAAAATTTGGAAAAATTGAAACATCGACATGTGGTGAATTTAAATACCAGAAAATTACATACAGAATTTTTTGCACAGCAAGTTTGATATTCCAAAACCGCCATCACATGAGACAGTGATCCTTTAGTGTTTTTTCGAATATATTTTCATTGTTACTGAACTTTCTAAAATTTTAATATTATCTCGAACAAAACTAACTTGAAGTCATCTATAGCACTCAACTCCTTGTTAAAAACAAGTCTCTCCGTGCCGTAGAGCGTAACAGTGGTCGACAATAATATCTCCATAGAAAAGGTCGAGAGTTCAAGCCCCGCAGCAGCCAGGTCTTTTTCCAGGTAAGTATTCGGTTAGATGGTTAGTACACGTGAATGCGAGTAAAATTTCCAACTTGACTATTTGGTAAAAAAGAAATGAATAATCCCGAATATGAAAACTTAGATTCATTAAGTGATATCAAATGATATATCATTACGTTGTTTTCGAATATTGATCTAATATCGCCGAATGTTCACATTTTTTTGTGGCCACTATTGATATCATCTACAATATAAGGTTAATATTCCCGTAATATTGAACCAATATTGGTCAAATATGTTTGTTCTACTTGGGATAGCGCATATAGAATGGAAAATGTACGTTTTCGGAATGTCCCAAACAGTTCCCCGTTCTGTACATTTCAGGTCCTGTGTGGACTAGAAAAGTACGTACCTGGGATTACCGACTATGCGGAAACGGTAAGTCGCAGGGAGGTCTTATGTACGTCTGTCGGAGACAAAAGTACGTCCTAAATACGTACAATGCATCCTCACCGTACATATGCAGTACGTCCACTGGACGTACTTGTGCTATTTGGGTATATGTACAACTTTTTCCATCTTTGTAGCCCTGAGGAAGGCGAAAATCAATCGCCGAATATAGTTAAGCACTAATCATAGCTGAAAACCAAAATAAATGTATACAGTTTGGAGCGAAACTGAAGAAGAAAAACAAAAAAGTAATATTTTTTTGAAAAGAAAGGAATAAACCCGATATGATTCATATCAAAAACAAATATGGAGAAATACTAACAGATGATACCATAAAAATAGAAAGATTGAAGGAATATTTTCAAGAGTTCGTAGGCGATAACAACACCACAGAGGTTCATAAACAAGCACAGACAGTGGAAAAACATGATTGACATAAAGTAACAAGATTAACAGGAAAAAGTCCGGAGTCTGAAAATTCTCAAAGCATCAGGATTTGGTGAAGTGACAACTGAAACAATTAAAAACATAATCGAAACTGGAACAGAAGTTCTTTTACGAATGTACAACAGAATGTGCGAAATACAGTGGAAATACCAGAAGACTGATAAATAGCACTGATAGTACCAATATACAATATACAGGAGATCAGAAACACTGTTTGTAACGAATAACGCTACTAAGCACAGCTTTTAAAATATTTGAAGGAATGATATATGACATAATACATCCAATGATAGAAAATACTCTAGAAGAATTACAAAGTGGCTTCAGGAGAGGAAGGAGTATACATAACGTGACCATTTTTTTGCCAGAGCGGGGCATCTGCGGAATTATATAATAAAAAAAAGTTTTGAGTGTTTTACAAGTTTCCATTGTAGAAGATTGAATGACACAAAATGTTCAAAGCACTAAACAAAATAGTTGAGTAGACACGACGTAGGCCGACTAGTGGGTTGATTTCTAGCACCCCGTTTCGACGATGGAATTTGTCGCGGCGACTTAATTGTCGCTGCGAGATATGTCATCTAGCTGGGAGTTTGGATTGCCAATATTAAAAAATATCACTGAATGTTACCAAGATGAACGTCTACATTATCACAACTGATATATAATTCCATTCATTTCTAATGATTGATATTTATGATTAAATCATCTCATTACTCAACTTGATTCCTTAAGTTTCGAAAAATAATTCAATTGTTCAAAATTAACATTCTTCACAATGATGCCACCACATATTTGTGTTTTGCGGCAACAAATCCACCATAGAAATAACTAAGGCTGGATTCAGAGAGATCCGAAATCCGATCGTACGACGATCCGATAGCTTTCTGATTGGTCTAAATTCAAATTTAGACCAATCAGAAAACTATCAGATCGTCGTACGATCAGATTTCGGATCTGTCTGAATCCAGCCTAAGTCGCTGCAATCTATGGCACCATCTATGCAACTCAAAAAACTTGCATGAATACATGCAGTTTTTGCAGCGACAACTTTCATCGTCGAAACAGGCTAAGTCGTATTTTTGTATTCGTCAGCTGGGCTAATTTATTTCAAAATATCAGATCTTGTTTTCAGATAACTTTGGAATTCAGTAGATGATTTATTTATATGTATTTCCGTCATGAAAAAAGCTTTTATGACTATAACACTTAACTGTGTTTTATCACTTGTCCATATTTGGTTCATTAAGAGAAAATCGACATGTGCGTTACTTCCAGACAGACAACGTACTCAATAATTTCAGAGAAGTTTGTTCAATGAAGATTGTTGTACGAAAGTGCTGGAATAATTCAATCAAACGGTTTTCAATAAAAACGTTCTCGGCATTCCAGTGATTTTTCATCACACACATCACAAAGTTGGAAATAAAACTCGTCAAAGACTTTCGTATCGTGGCTGCTGCTTATAAATCCTTGCGTGATCAGTAAATCCATCACTTTCTGTACCTCTTCTCACGCAGGCACTTTTCCGATGACAGTCATCGAAAATGAGTAAGCCTCTGAAGAAGCTGGCCACTCTAGCGCTAGCGAAACGTTAGGAAGGAATTCCAAAGAAAGACGGCCTTCAAGCCCGAAGAAAAGTAGTTAGTTTTACTATCAGTTATCGTTTCAACTGTCGAAATATGTTTGTAAAACACCACTTGGCGTGGAAGCTCCGGAACTCAAAATTCCTGGACACGGCCCAGTTGATATTGACGTTAGTGGGATTGTCTGTGGAATAAGCCTGGAAAGTATATATAAAAATGCGAAAAAAACTATCGATACAATCAGTTTACATCGAGTAATTTGGTGAATTCACATTGAAATAAAATGTATCCCTGTGACTGTGGTAAATTGTTCACCCGTACTGATAATCTTCGTCTGCATCATCAACTCCAGTCTTGTGGAGGAGGTCCATCAGTGAGTTTAGATGATGCTGCTGCTCCAATGTAACGTGACGATTCCCGTATCTCAATTGAATTCTCATAAAAGAAGTATTCAATATAAGAATAATGCATGTGCACAAATGAGCGATTGTGTTGAAATTATAAAGGGTGCTTTCAAATGTCGGATTGCTACATACAGGGTGCAGAGTTCAATCGTTTCCATCGATTATCTATAAACATAATAAATGAGATTAGACAGAAGGTTATCGAATAATTGGAATCTGTCATTAGGATTCATCAAAATTATCAAGGTGAATATGGAAGTATTCGGGAGTTATATTCTTCACACCCAAAATGTGAAGGACACCAAGTCATTCAACTTCTAGAATAAAAGTGTGGACCACTCTACTGATTTGAATTCTTCATTTAATATGGAATTCGTGATGCTATCTTACCATCACTCAGAGTACAGATTTCAAAAAAGTGATTGAGGTAATTCATTTTTATAAGTTCTGAAATTTATTCAATAGTAACATTCATTCTTTATTCAAGGTTGGATTTGAGAACAAATTTTGTTTCTGGAGTTGAACGTCAATAAATACAGCCCGCTGAGTGGATGTTCATATGTGAAACTACTTGAATGCATTGAATCGGGAAGGGCTGTGGTGAATGTTCGCAATGAGGACCAACATTGCGTGGGTCATTACTTCTGTATTTTATCCTAGGGATCATGCTGATGGTTGAGTGTCATAAGTTACATCTTATCCCCATTTCTCTGAAGTTTTGGACGTATCATTAGGTATGGATTTCCCGGTCAAGTGGAATTATAAGCAAATTGAAAGCTGTTAGGATGAGAATGCTGTTTCAATCAGTGTTCATGGTTTAGAGAGTAAACTTAAAAAGGATAAAATAGAGTATGAAGTGGTTGGACAACTGCGATACTCTCAGAGAAGGCTTGGAAGACATGTCAATTTATTACTTATTACTGATGACACTGGTAATAGTCACTAGTGTCGAATAAAAGATCTTTCAAGGTTTATTTCGAGGCAACTATCTGCCCACGGGCGTAGAAAATATTTTTGTGATAGATAGATCGATAGAGTGACTACTGTTACGTCACCAGATGAATAATTGTAGTCACTTGAGTACTACGACACCATCCACCGATGTCAGAATAAATTAGTATGGAAAGATGGTACCTGTAAATATATTAATGTTTGAAAACTTCGAGAGTCAAATGATGGTGCCATTTGTAGTATATGCCTATTTTGGAACAATTCCTCAACCAATTCAAACGAATGAGCCAAATCCCGAACATTCATATTCGATCGAGACATTAGAACATGAACCTTATTCATTTGCATATTCGATAAAATGTTCATACAATGATGATCTATATCTATATGATGATTACATACTTTTATTTCCCAAGAAACTACAAAGTTTATAGAAGGAAAAAATATTAACTCTAAGAATATTATACATTAAATATGATTTTGTTACATATAGAGGTGACGAGGCAGCCCAGAAATTTGTAACAGAAATTGAAAATTATCTGAAAAACATTCATCAGAGACATCTCAGGTATCCTATTCCTATAGATGCACAAACCCACAAAGGGAAGGAACAGTTTGCTACTGCTGAAAATTACGGTATTTGTTCGAAACCATTCAGTGATGGTAATGTTAGAGTGCGAGATCATTGTTATCTCACTGGTAAA
Source organism: Zygogramma bicolorata (assembly GCA_032362365.1). NCBI lineage: Eukaryota > Metazoa > Arthropoda > Insecta > Coleoptera > Chrysomelidae > Zygogramma > Zygogramma bicolorata. The sequence continues at coordinate 104,642 of JAVJAQ010004230.1, forward strand.
AAAAGATACCATGCCGCTCATTCAGCTTGTAATTTGAATTTCAAATTACCCAATTCTGTTCCTATTATTTTTCCCAATTTGTGTGGATACGATTGCCATCTATTCATTAAGGAATTATCTAGGAAAAAGGAGAAAGTGGATGTCATCCCACAAACTAAGGAGAAATATGAATCATAGGCAAAAGGCACAAAGCATCTCATTAAACACACTTATACTGATAAAGATGCTAGAGAAGAATAATCTGAAAATGAGATTCATAGTTTCAAATTCAGTGCAACTCTTCAGAGAATTTGGGTGCTAACTTGAGATGCATAATTATTTTCCACGAGTTGAAACAATCAATCTGATGAGAAAGAAAGGTTTTTTCCTTATAACTCATTTGTTGATGACATTAGATGACTATCCATCGCACTAACAAACAAAAATCAATTTTATGACGAACTCAATGGTGAACATATATCAGTAATTATCAACTTGTATGGCGATTGTTTGAGTGTCGGAGTTTGGGTGAATATTCCAATTTGTATTTGAAGGCAGATATTATGTGACACTTTTGAAAATATTTATGCAGATAAATATGAATAAAATCCGGCACACTACTACACTGCGCCTGAATTATGTTGGGATGCTATGTTGAAGTATACGAATATCGAATTGAAATTACTAAAGGACATTCATTCACTTCTTTCAAAAAGGTATATGTGGTGGAATAACTGAAAGGAAAAATATAGCAAATAATGAATTTTTACCGAATTATAATACAAATGAACTGTCTTTATTCATTTCATATTTGGATCCAAGAAACCTATAAGGTCACAGTATGTCACAACCATTACCAACAGGTGCTTTTTCATGGTTGACTCCTAATGAAATCTCAATTTAAACTTGATGGGTGTGAGTACTGATAGTCCGTATGGGTATATATTCGAAACTTGAACGATGAAAGAAGATATATTGTTCATTGAAACTTACAGCAAGCTGTCAACAATGGTTTGATCGTAATGAATAATCATAGAGTGTTGAGGTTCAAACAATCTTGTTGAATGAAGCCATACATAGATTTGACTGAAATGCGTAATCAATCCAAAAACAAAGCAGAAAAAGATTTCTATAAACTAATAAATAATGCCGTGTTTGGAAAAACAATGGAAAACGTGGATAATAGGATATATGTTAGACTCGTATCACATTGGGAAAATATAAGGAAATATATAGGTGCTGGCTCTCTGATTTCACTACGAAATTTCATAGTTGTTCCATATTCACTGATAATTTCGTTGCCATTCAATTGGGTAGAGTTGAAATTCATTATGATAAACCATTATATTCGGGATTTTCCATATTAAAATTATCCAAAGTCATGTACGATTTTTTCTATGGATGTATTGAACAACAATTTGGAGACGATGCTCCCTTACTTTAAATTGATACCAACCCCCTCATTCTGAAAGTGACTAAAGACAATTCCTATGAGCTCATCAAAAATAAGATAAATGATTGTTCCGTAGTTTTTTGGGTTCCTAACCTACCACAATCTGAAAAATTAAGAATTTATTTTGGAATCTATACAACTGTAGAAGGGCAGATCTGTAATCTACTCCGAAAAGTTGCTGCGTCTATTGAAGAACAGTTTCTTCTGGTTGAAATAAGAAATAATTAGTTTGCAACTTCTCGTATATCTCAAATCTGCCCATCGAAAAAATAAGAATTGATATACATAAGTATATATATAAGTATATATATAAGTATATATATATATATATATATATATATATATATATATATATATATAATTCCATGATACCTGGAGCAATTCAGAAGTTTTTGTTTCTACAAGAACGGGAATATAAAATTTGAAAATGATAGTCCAGTTACAACACCAGTGACGAGCAGTGTATGATAATTTTTTCAAATGGATCTATCTGATACGAGAAAAGAATTATTTTTCAATCGACTCCTGCGCTGAAATCAATAAAATTCCGTTTTTCTTGAATATAAAAGTGAACTGATTGAGCAGTATCCAGATCTACATTACACCGAAAATTCGGACAAATTCACGGAGAGCCATTTTCCATAAACAACGTGCGTGGTCCATTCAGCAATGGCTATTGGAATGCGGGTGCTGTACGTGGTATCAGTTGTTATCAGTGTTTTTTATTGTGTGCTGGTTAGCATGAGTCACAGCTTACTACTGAGTGTTACAAATAATCATTACAGATTAGAACGGGCTAGTATAATTTGGATCGATCATCCTTACAGGTGAGTCGATCAATCCATTTATTATCGCGGGTGCCGAAAACATGAACTGAAGGGTACAGATTTATTTACGAATTGTTAAGGTGCAGAAAAATGTTTTTGTAATTTCTGTCAACTTTAAAGAACTCGAGGAGTTTACGGACGAAATCGATAAGACAGGTCTGTGCTCAAACCTACAAACCCATTCATTGAACGAATTCAGTGATAATTAGGAAACGTTTGAAGACCAAAAAATTTCACAATCAGATGGAGATGCTGAAGAAATAATCGAACAAACATCAAAATGTTTCAGACTCGCTTGAAACATTTTTATAACGCTAATTTTGTATATAATATTTGTTGATATGTAATTGAAAATTTTGAATATCGAAATATTTTCCCTAAAAAATCGAATTCTGAATTACTTCAATGAAAAGTAGAAGAAATCATATTTTTTTTCATTTGTATGGCTTTTTATCGCTCATTGAAGTTTTCTCTTCAATTCCATTTGACACAAATATTTTTCACCGGATAAAGAAACAAAGTTTCCAATCTATTTTCTTCCGCAGAATTGAATGATGTGATGAGTTTTTCGAAAGTTTTTAAAATTTGAATAAATAATCGACATTTATCAACAAATTCACAGTTGCGGAAGCCATTTTTATCGTATTTTTGAGCGGAAACTATCATTTTTCATTTCATTATTTGGAACTATAGATTAAGGAAGAGAATGAGCCCAGTTAAAACGATTTACGATAAATCTCTGAAGGAGTAATTGAATCTGAAAAAAAGGATTTTTGACGAATAGCATTTATCTTGGTTATTTTGGGGTTATGTGCAAGAGTTATTCATACAAGTATTCTAGATCTTTTCAAGATCTATAACTTTTCTATTGAAAACTTCTCTTCTTGAAATTGTGACAGTATCATTTTCATCCCTTCACACCCCCCTCCCAAATATTTACTTCAAAGCCCCAGCTCACACATTTAGTTTTTTCACATTCAGTGTATAGACCACTTAACCATTAAATCAGAATTTCTATGTTCGAAATGATTGCATTCACAAATCCAATGCCAGACAGCTGTTTCGACCCACCTGGTCTCATCAGTGACACAAAAATTTCGACTATCTACTCCTTACGAAGTAAATCTCCATTCCCCATCATGAAAGTGCTGTTAACAATTTTTGTTTGGTGAAAGTATAGCTTGCCTGGTCTATTAATTAAAATTGCTTCAACGTTGGGATGAATATGTAGGACCGTGCATGATTGGCGAATAAGGTTCACTGTCAATTCATTTACCAATTGCGGATCAAGTTTCTTTTAATTATTAATGATAGCATTTTCTATCAAGGCTGCCTGTATATTCATATAACCACTTTAAGCTGCGTGTATCGACCTTTGATGGATGTACTCTAGTTCTACTTTCTGAACTTCGATTATCAGTTGTCAACGAACTTAACCTAACTTTGTCTGATGCAATAAACACAATTTTTTCATTAACTTAGATCAGTTTGAGGGTACTCACAACATTAAAGCGCAATATAAGAGCAATTATCATAATTATTGAAAGTATCAAAGTTTTTTCGGGGTTTCTGGTGAGTAAACGCGGTTTTTCGTAGAATTTCCATGAGGCACAATGCATAAACGTCCCACGAAAGTTTCAAAAGTTCCCAATAATATTGTGCGAGGGTTCGAATAGAAGACGACGAGGTTGACAAGTTTCAAAAGAGGTCAGTAGTCCGATAACGAAAATTCGAAATGAACCGAAGCGGACAATTTGCCGATTCCATATGTCTCGCTGAACGCTCAGAAAAGCTTCCAATAGAAGAGAAAGCGTTCCGAATTAATTATTTTTGAAGTGAGGTAATGTTTTTTGGTCATAAAATCGCAGCATACCTATGCTATTTGTGGATTCTGTTTCACAATACGCACCTGGAAAGTTATTCCATACCTCGTCTTCTTCTGAGTGAACAATTATTCAGCATGAAAGATAGTAGGTTAGAAACAAGCACATTATCGAATGATTGTAGATGAGGAAGTTTTTTATATGAGGAGCATTTCAATCTTAGAAACTTCATATATGAACATTGTTCTGAAGTAATTTAACAAAAAGTAATTAAATTTTATAGATTTTCACGGTTATAACGTCAAAACTCGTCATAGGATTAGGTTGGGTCAATAGACATCTATACAATACAGAAAGTTGACTCCACTTTACCCTCCAATATACCAATAATTTCGAAACTTCGGCTGCACACAGCATTTTTCAGGGTTCTCAAATGAGTGCGAGGTACGGTATGAGAATGTTTTCAAATATATAAATCAATATAATTTCATATAATTTACTTTCATAAATAACTTAAGGTATTGCCATATGAATGAAATCTGTACAAGAAAATTACAATCTAGCAAGTCTTATATTAATAAAAAATCACAAATATGCTCTGACCAAATGGCATGAGTATCTACTAAATATAAATAAAAGGTAAGAATACTTAAGTACTACTTTTTTACAATGCGATACTAGGGTCAGGTAAAACTGTTATGATTTTTTCGAATTCAGATTTGGCGTTGAAGAATTTTCCTTTTCGTCTGGCAGTTCAATATATATGGGGCGGTTGTTTGCCGATATGAAGCCGCTTTCTTCGACAGCCTTCTGGGCATTCATGCTATTCATCTGAAAATGAAAATATAGTATATGTATTCAGTTGCTGAGGAAAATCATTCATTTTTCTAACTTTTTTATCATTGAGGTTTTCACAATCTCAACTAGACCATTCATTTCCTCTGATTATCCGCTTGAGAAGAATAATTATTTTTTTTGTTAAAGAAAATTCATGTCTAGCGACCCTAATGCCAACATAGCGATTCTTATATTGAGGCATTTTAATTTCTGAGTTTTTCAAGATTTGCAGCAGACTAATTGATTCCTTTGATTGAACCCAAGAATACAAAAGTTGTATTGTTAACTTGGTGTCAAGTTGGCGAGACGTCGTGTATTAAAAAAAATATCAACATTTCTTTTTTCGCAAATAATTAGCAACAAAATTGCACCAAATTATTGGGTTAGCGGTTTCACTCGACATTCTAAAAGCCTTTGATTGAGTTTGGCATCGGGGTCTACTTTCTGAACTACCTTCTTATAATTCATCTCCTCAATTGTATCTCTTTGATGAAGAGTTTCTTGTCTGATTGGTCTCTCTATGCGATTGTAGATGAGTATCGTCTCATATTCTCTCAATGAATGCAGGTACTCTTCAAGATTTAGTTCTGGCAACCACTTTGTTTCTGCTCCATATCCATTGGAAAAAGCATCTTGTTCAAAGTTTTGCGGACGACAGTACTCTTTAGAGTAGTTTCTTTTCCAGAGTTTCCATATCAACACGAGGAACAAAAATTAAGAGATGGGTCAGCATCAATAGTACTGACGATGACTTGACAAAAATAATAGAATGGGGTAATATCTACTTAATGAAGTTTAATGCTGGGTAAACCCTGGCATCTTTCTTCGCAAAGAAAGAATATCTGTCATTATCTAATATTCAGATGTCAGGAAGAACTGTTCCTACAAATTCAATTATATCGATGCCGGGAATTTCGATCAGTAATGATCTCTCATGGAAAAACCATGTCAGATCGATCGCTGAAGGTGCTCCTAGAAGCTTGGATTTCTATTTTATGCGAAGAAATATTTCAATTAGCTCGGCACCAAAAAAATTTATTGAAACTTCTTGTTTCTATTAAGAGAATCGCAATCCGTCTTGTAGGTGGTTCTTTGCCCACGAACTCGCTCACTTCGTTGGAGCATCGTAGAAGGGTCGGAGACTTGTCTCCTATAGATATTTTCACGGTTGGTGCTCGTTCCACCCTTAGCAGGATCACGGATCACTAACGAGTGCAGAATTCCCGCCTCTTTTTTCAATAGAACAGCTGAACTTTGCAACTCCATTTCAAAGGAGTTATTTCAAACATTTAAAGTAAATGTTAAGTCGTTTCTCCTGTCTATTGATTCACGCGGTCTTTTTCGGACATTATAGGGATTTCCTTCCTTGTGAATCTGTATACAAAAAAAAAGGAATGATCACAATCATTATTAACTTACTTTTCGTCTGTATAAAAGTACCAAGAGGGTAAGAATGCATATGACGAAGGCTGAAGCAGCTGCTATCACAATCAGTGCCGTGTGATATGGAGCCACTACTGACACTGGCGATTGAGACACAATTTCCCTCTGTTCTAGAGCCAATATTTGATCGATTTTACTTGGATCGTGTATGAGAAGTTTATGTATAACTCTCGACCGAGTTATGTCTGCTGTTAAACCGGGTAACCTCTGTTGCATGACCTGGAAGAAAACGCCAAATTAAAACGTGTGTTCCGATCGTGATGTTATACAAGAAAAGGCGGTTTACGTCATTTTTTCGAACTTTCAAAGGCGATAACTTCCGCACGTAAAGAATGCGCTCTGTTTTGATTTAAGATCTGTAGACCACTTTTCGAAGTACGTGGATAAATTATAGGGCCAAATAGTATCTTGAAGGCTCTGCTAAGAGGTTAACAGGCTTCCTTCTGAAACCCATCACCGGGTACATCAAAATACTTTAATAACGCCCACTGTATACGGGTGGCGAAAAATATTTGATAGAAGGATTTTGATCGAAAAACAAAAGATCGTAGTTAATCTTCTCAAAAAATATAGTTGGTCGGATTCTTATGATAGAAAGTACATTCGATCGATAATAATAATATGAAATACATTCGATAGAAAAACATAAATGATAAAAAAATCAAATGATAGAAAACGCATTTGATAAGAAACACATTTGGGAGAAAACATATTCGATAGAAAACTCATCAAATCAAAAAAGTTTCCATGGTGACTTCTACATATATGTTCGGTTCATAAAACTACGACAATTGTTTAGCCATGCGTTATACCGCCAAGAGAATGAAGTATATTTTTTAGACTGGCCCTTTTACTGTAGTTTATCAACTTCATCTCGAATATTATTGATATGCTTCGTCTCAAAAGCGCGAATTATCATACACTCATGTCATTTGCTGAACAAAATTTCGAAAATCATGGATGTGCACACATTTTCACCGACAATTTATTAACTCATGTATGAAATATCTCATAAGCCGCCGTGATTTTGTCATTATGACAGCGAAAATACTTTACCCTGAGTTTTTCAGCGACAAAACGGAACCTAATTCTTGAAAGCATGGCAACTATACACAAATCTACACAATTATACACAAATCTTTGACGGCGTCTTTGTCAATTTTTCACTTGTGTTGTCAAAAGAGTATATCTGATCTGTGAAAATGAAATATAAGAATTGTGTTTTTAACAATTGTACTTGTGTTGTAATTGTTGAATTGAATGAACTAAACTGTATTCATTAAATTATCGTACCGAATTACACCCGTGCTTTTTTTTGTCGCAGAAAAATTGACATTTATGATTCGAGTTTAGTTGCCTTCCGGCAAATCAACTCAAAAAACTGCCAGCAAAAATTACTCGTCCTACGGACTCGTAGTTTTTTCAGAGGCAGTTTTTTTCATTGAGTTGCCAGGCAACAAAATTCTCATCGAAATGTCAAGTTTACTTCGACCCAAAAAGCTCTCGTCTAATTATAAGTGATTAATCTTGATGCACTCGAGATATAGATGTTTATCTACACCCGTACTCTAATAATACACTCATATGCCCACAACTCGTTTTATAATGAAATCCATTACGATACAGACTTTCAACCAATAGAAACCCATTATTTTTCAATCAAGCATGATGTGCAAGCTTTGCATTTCGACGTTTGTCGAGTCAAAATCAGTAGGTATTAAATTTTTGAAGAATTTAGTCAATTTTCGATAATGGTATGAAAATGTCTTATAGCAGTGATATAGAAGAATTACCAGCGACTCCTCCACAGATGTCTCAGAGAAGGAAAAAATACAATCGAAAAGATTATATTTTTTATTTGACAAATGCAACATATATGTTTTTATTTTCGACCAAACCAATTGAGCTCTCATGGCCGAGTGGTCAATGGCGCCGGCAGTAACCAGTACGTCTGGGTTCAATTCCTGACCTCGGCAGATTTTTTTCTATTTTTTTCTTCTCTTCATTTCTCATTGTTGTATTTTCCGTGGTTATAACATTAATTATAATTTTGTAGAATTTTTCAAAGAAATACGATTGATGACCTACTATTATTGTGTTATTATTGTATATTATACCTAATGATATAATATTTATAGTTCTTCATTTTTCATTGGGTGTAGATAAAATAGCGTATGCAACTCTCATGTAATGGCCATTAATACACTCGCATAAACCATATCCAGGTTAATGCTCATGTATTGACCATCATTACACGATCGTTGCACAATATACTATTATGGGATATAGCTCCGATACATTTTAAAATTCATCCGGTTGCTAAGATCCGAAATGTCAAATGAATTATCGAGAAAATTGTCTTTTCTGATGGATATCAAAGATTTCGTATTCATCGATACCACGAAAGGAAAGAGAAAATTATATCATAATGGAAATATTTAAATTGAAATCTGATCCGGTAAAGTCTTACTGGCGGTGCGATGAATGGCGAAAATTAAAATGTTCTTGTCACATTGTCGGAGGGGAAGCGAATTTTTTTTGTTAGGAAGGAACACAATCACGAAGGTTCTACAGTGAAACTTGAGGTGAGCAAGTGTATCAATTTAATTAAAAAAGGGAACAGGAACAAGCAGAGATGCTCCTAGAGCTATCATTTCGAGGTAAAGTGCTGGCTCAAGCGAAGCTGCGTCATTTGAAATGCCATCCATCTCAAGTTTGAGACTTAGTATCCCATCTACCAGAGAAAAAGAAAATATTGGTCCAACTATTCCACTGAATTTTGAAGATTTCATTTTACCAGTACAGTACCAAGAAACAGAAAAAGGTGAAAACTTCGTTATTTCTCGATCATTATCCAGTGTAGATAAACTCATTATATTCGGGACAAAACGTAACCTTGACATTCTTGGGAAGTTAACTGCATAGCATATGGACGGTACATTTTCTATTGTACCCGAACTGTTTTATCAGTTATATTCAATACATGGATGTGTAAGTGGAACAACCTATCCATTGCATATGCATTGCTTAACTCTAAGACGGAAAAAATATACACAAAGGCAACACAAAGGTTTTTGAACAATTGTGAATGAAAATGGAAACAAATACCGTAACAACAATCACAACAGATTTCGAGTTTGCTGCAATAATAGCTTGTCAGTTACTTTTTCCAAAAGCTGGAAATCAAGGGCGTTTTTTCCACTTCAAACACTGTTTATATCGACAAATCCAAAGACATGGACTCAAACACCAGAATGACTCCAGTGCAGATTTCCAGCTAGAAATCAAATTTTTGGCAGCAATAGCCTTTGTACCAGTAGAATTCGTTGTCTGAGCATTTGAGGTTATTTCCAATAAAAACGTCATTCGTGAAGATGCTAAATAAGGTATTGTTAAATACTTAGAGGGTACGTGGATAGGAAAATTTGAAAGAAGAAATAGGAGGCGGCCAAGTTTTGATCATAAAATTTAGAATTTTCACCAACAAACTCTGGAAGATCGCCACAAAACTAACAACATCGTGGAAGGGTGACATAGAAGTTTGAAGGGACAATTTCATGCAAGGAAACCATCTATCTGAAAATTTATAGAAGGGCTACTCCGAGAACAGAGCATGATGGAACTGAAATTACAGCAACAAATTCGCGGAAGAAGCGAAGTACAAAGAAAGACTAACTTTTATAACGATAAAAATAAAAGACTGGCTGTGTTGTCAGACGATTTCACGAAGAATTCGAAGAGACCGATGAATATTTCTTACAATACTTGAAAGCTGTGGCTCCTAACATTTATTATATAGTATTTATTGAGTCTTTCTGTTTGTTTATTAGCGAATACTTGTAATTTCGATCTATAACAATTTCTATCAACTTTATTGTATACCAAATAGTGTTTTTATCATTCGTAATTTCTATCCAATAGTGTTTCTATCAAATGTATTTTCTATCATTTATGTTTCTATAAAATGTAATTTCTATCATAAATAATTCGATCAAATGTTTTTAAAATCAAATGAACTTTCGATTGAAATAGTTCTATCGAATATTTTTTTATCATTTTGTTTTCGATCAATTTTCCGCCACCCGCTTTTTATACAGGGGTATCAGCTGAAGTCCGTGACGGAATGCAATATTTCCAGTAAACAGTGGATATCCATGAAAGCCCCTGTATATAGACATGGACATGGAAGGAACATCCAATGAATATCTATTAAGGTTCATTACTGGTTCGATTGTGGAAAAACACGAGAATTGGCATCGCTTGGATGCTCATCACCGAACAAATAAGAGCAATTCCCGCTATGAGACGTGCAATGGATATTCCTTACCGATCGAATGATGAACATCCTTTCATGGACATGAAAAGGACTTAGGTCAGATGTACTTTTAGAAACCGTCTTTGTCACACCTATTCCATATTTTTTCATTATAAAATCATAGCTCTCGTGGAGCAGTGGTGTAAGAGTTCATCTCGTAATCTGAAGGTTTGTGGTTCATTCCTTACACCTGTAGGATATTTTTCTGTTATACATATAATAAACGTCCATATAAGGTCTACAAATGAATGCCAATTGTATGTCCAATTCACGAAATAAGTAATAATACATAAGTGTTAAAAAAAGTTCGTGAAACCGTTCAATATAGTCATTTGAGCACAAGCAATATTTATTACGTGTTGTACCGTTTGAATCTCAGATCAAATTTATTTATCGATCTGAGGTTTGAATACATGTAAAGAACATTGTCATTACTTATCTCCTATTAGTTATTGCTTGTGACTTTGCATTTCGTGACCGCTTTTGCTATCCTCTATCTCTATAAGGTAATAATGCTCAACGATACTGATAAATCTCTTATGTAATCGATCCTGCAATAAATGGCAATGTCCGCGTCTAATAGCTTATACCGCTAGAAACCGTTTCACAAAATTTGACATTTCACCATGAAATACTATCAAATTTTGTGCAGCGGCTTTAAGCGCTGTAGGCTGTTAGACGCGGCCAATAAGTCAGTCAGATTGATGAAATGGTGCCAAGTGTTCCACTTCTGGACTGATTATGAAACTCACCATCTGTTCCAGTTTGTAGGCTACATCAACCTTGTTGCTACCTATGAGGGCAAACTTCACGTAGAGAGCGTCAGATGTTGTTTCGGCTGTGATTCCTTCACTGTTAACATTACCCTTGAGACTTTTGATGATTTTCGTAATTTGGTTGACTACAGGAACGGCTGAAATATCATCGAACTCTCCTCTGAAACCTAGCGTAACGTCTGCTTTTTCAATAGGAGTGGTGGCTGAAAATGAAATGATTCCATTTTAATTATAAATATTCATTTCTCATTCCTTGGTCAGTATATGTAGGTACCCATTTCAACCTGTCTCATTAGGAAAAACAGCAAACCCTTCGTTTCCTTGTATAGTTCAGGATTCCTTTGATTACAAAGGCATCCTTGTTTTTCATAGAATAGACATTTTGTTCATCACTGTTGATGGTTTCAAGGGGTTGTATAAGTATTTCTTTCCATTGCAAGAAATGAATGATGTATTTTTTAAAGTGATACCATGAATACTTACAACACCACCGTTCTCCTTTCACAAATGTATTCGTGTTCGGCAATTGGTTGCCAGCTTCATCAACACACCAGCATGTTTCTTCCTCGCACTGGGTTGGCAGGAACTTTCCTTCGTCATCGCACTGGCCTCCCAAGGACTCGCAGCGTCCCATAGAAGGTATCTCCCAATTCATCACAACGTCTTCAGCACTCAAATCTGCTGGTTCGTCAACGTCATCGATCGAGCCGATTTGCATCATCAGTTCTTCCAAAACTGGAAATTGTCATAATCATGAATTATATTAGTTGCCAATCTGAATGAAATCATTTTTCAGATTTATCAATGAAGTTGCAGTAAAAAATTTAAAAAGATAATCGTAGGAGGAATTTTTATTTTTGAAAAACATACAAAAATACTCCCAACTTTTCAACCGAAATATTTTGTCGAAAAAGTCCAAATATAAAAAATAGCAGAAATAGCTAACAGCTATAGTTGTGTCATGAAACTGCACAAGTCTATAAAAGTCGTTTTTAGAGAATTTTTATTGTACCAGAGTGCACTTATACCGGTGATATATGGATTATGGAAAAAGTGCAGAAATTTTACTTTTCGATGTACCAACATGTGAAGCTACCTCCAGGAGCCTTGAATGAGTAGATTCTTGAGCCGTTAGAAAAGCATCTAGTTGTCTATTTTCATTTAATAGTGCTTTTCAGTAATTTTTTTTTGCATTCTCCGAAAATTATGATTGTAGTGTCAATCGATTCGGAATGGAGTGATGTTGTGTCAGTGAGCTCGTCCTCTTGGGCGAGCGAGAGAGACTCCCACTGATCCCACTCTCGCTGTGGTTCGGGTTGATCGCCTGCGGGTTCTCTTCTGGATGAGATCAGGCACCTGTGGGATGACTATCCGTGGTCCGTCGCATGTTATCAGTTATCCATTAGTTGATTAACAATATTTTGTAGCACGAATATTAATATTGCAAGAGCGATAAATCTCAAGAAAAACAGAAAACATTTTTATATACTTTATTTACGGTCATCAGAAATATCTTTCTGGTTGAATTTATGGGTTTTCTGTGGTTCTAACTGAGGACGGTTTTAGAACAGTTCGAAATAGTCAAAAATTCATGTAATGGTGGACTGCTCGCCCAAATCCTTCCAATTTGAAACTGTTAAACTATTTCGAACCGTTCTGCTAGAACGGTCACTAGGAACCAGAACAAACCTCATATTGTGTCACTTCATATGTGGTTAGATCGTATTTGAATTTTCTTAGCTTAGTATACTTTGTTATTTTTTTGTAATCTACACTACACTTACCAATAAAATCGCAAGAGCTGGGGTGGTAGATTTATTTTTGAATTTTTTAAGTTAGGGCTATTCTAAATATCAATAACGCTTTAAAAATTCCTAATAACCCTTGTACACCGTAATTACTGCCCAATATCACCGATATTACGACTTTGAAGATAACTTTATCCATCATCAGCGTATATTATTCACATCAATCAAAAACTGTTGTTACAGCCTCTCTCAATCCATTACTACTACTACCGTGCATATAAAAATAGCCAACATGTGGGACGAGTCCATTTAAAACTTACCCAGATCTCCATCGGAAACGAAATCCGACCTGTCAGAGGCCCAGTGCCTGGCTTGTCTAAAGTTACATTCGGGTTCCGCTCCTCTGGTAAGGGTGCCTTTGAGAGGTTCTCCTTGCGGGGTAACGCACCAGCACACTCCGACGTGCTCGAGGCACTGCACTGCTTGCCAGGCGCCAGTGTTAGGCTCGCACCTGGGGGTGAATGTGGCCTTCTTGTAGCGTTCCGAGGCCTTCTGGTTCTTTTCGCGCAGTCGCTCGCATTGGGAGAGGACTGTGGAATGATGTGTTCGATGAATTAGTTCCATATTTCGAGAGAATTCGATTTAAAAAAGGCTTCACAGATTGAACGGACCAAATGTTTGTATGTTCGAAGATATAAATCGAATAAGCCAGAGCACAAACCGAACCCATTGCCATTTTTCTAACGTAGCAAAAGGAAGTGGAAGCAAAATTACATCGAACCAAAATGATTTGGTCTCTAGAGCAGTACAAAATAAACCTCAAAAACAAACAGACTGATCTATCTGTGAAGAAACAACAAATTCCACTGTCGACTCAATTCAACGCAGAGAAGAATAATTCCGAGAGAAAAATAACCCTACCTTTGGACAAAACAAGGAGACGCTGTGAAAAAATTCCGATAAGAGTTCCCATAGGGCATAATACTATTGAGTTAAGATCGTATTCTGAATTATACAATTTGAATTTTAAATTCAGAAACAATTTGACTGCGCTCTTTCGTGGGTACTTCTCATACAATAATAATAATAATATAGTTCATTCAACATATAGAGTTCTTTACATAATGACATTAATTTTAGTTGGATGATCGAACAAACACAATTTACGAAGTAGAAGGTACTTGTGAGGATATCAACATGAATGAAAACTGAACATAATAATATTACAATATCAACCTACTCAGATTAACAAAAATATATTACAGTTTCCTGTATGATTTTCACTTACAATGGGTTTACAAAACCGCGACACGTGTTTCGCTATTACAATAGCTTCTTCAAGCAAGATAAATTAGATTTATCTTGCTTGAAGAAGCTATTGTAATAGCGAAACACGTGTCGCGGTTTTGTAAACCCATTGTAAGTGAAAATCATACAGGAAACTGTAATATATTTTTGTTAATATGGATTTTCATCAAGTATCGGCCAGTTCAATTCAACTACTCAGATTAGTCTATTGACAATATCATGAAAAATTACGCTGGGAGAATTTCTTATAGCAGTATGAAGATCTAATCAGTTCATCACAAAAAAATAGAAGTAGATATTAAAAAAAACTGACTCATTTCCTTCTTTACTTGAACTTTTTTGTTGTATATATGTTTATTGTGTTGAATATTTGTTTTAGTTTCGTTGGGAAAATAATTAGTTCAAGTCCACTTTTTTTACTTCCATACATTCACGAGGATATAAAGAACATTTTTGTAAAATTTCTAATTTTTTGATATGAATTCTTCTGAAACCACCTCAACCCAAAACACCATAATATGTCAATTATGATTGAGTAAATGAAAATTGTAGTATTTCCATGTGGGCGATATTTCAATACTGTTGAAACCATATATAGAGTTATTAGCGGCGGGACATTGGTATTTCTTGATATACAATACCAATTACTTCACATATTTGCAATGGTAACAGTATTTTTCGGTTGAAATGTAGGAAACATTCAAATTTCGTTGGTCAAATTTGTAGCTTGAAAATGTTGCATGAGGTTAGAAATATTGTTCCTATTTAGGATTTTCTATGAATAGATTGTTAATCCGTTTGTTATTTTGATGGGATATGTTTCACTGACTGATTTGTTTCATTTAATTCAGATTTTGTTGGTTCTTCATTTCTAAGGAGAAGTTGGTGTGTTAGTTTAGTATGTCCGGTACGCATTCTCTTGAGGATTATTTGGTGTTTTTACATAAGCTTCTACTGTGTGCTCTGTTGAGTTCGAGTTCATGTCTTTCAACTTATTTGCTGGTGTTCTGCCATCTTCTCAACCAATGTTGTCTTGTAATTTTCCTTGTGCTTTTTTTTAAGTTGTGGTACGGTATCGAGTCTATGGATATGGTCTATGCATCTGCTAGTTCATTACCTTCAATTCTAATGTGGGAGGGGATCCAGACGATAGCAAGTTGTTTATTTTAGCGGTAAAGTTCGGATAATCCACTCTCTATGCGTTGTAGAATTTGGTGTTTTGTATACATTTCATTCCCTCAATTGCACTGAATAAATCTGGGAAGATGATAGGTTGGTTTATATTTTTTGCCTCTGATATGGCATCCGCTATAGCAACAGTTCTCCAGTTCTCTATGGATAGCATCTGTTAGTTCATTATCTTCAATTCTAATGTGGGAGGGGATCCAGACGATAGCAAGTTGTTTATTTTGGCGGTAAAATTCGGATAATCCACTATTTATACGTAATAGAATTTGGTGTTTTGCATACATTTAATTCCCTTAGTTGCACTGAATAAATCCGTGTAGATGACATTTTGGTTTATATTTCTTTCTTCTGATATGGCATTAGCTATAGCAGTAGTCCTCCAGTTTTGAGCATGTTAGCGGTAGGCGGTGAGATATTTTTCGGGAGGGTGAGTTGACGGCAGTTCAACACCTCATCGTTGTCACCTATTTTGTAGGCATCAGTGTAAATACAGCTGTAACCGATGTACTCGGCTTTTTACTTCTTGGAAAAGCTTCTGGAATATGTGGGTGGTGGATTTTGGATAGTTGGAGGAAAAAGTATGTTCCTTTAATTATTATCAACACATTCATCCAATATTGAGTGTAAATATGAAAATCACATACTTTTCATAATTTTTTTTTCCAAATTGTATTCACTTCTCTTGATAAAAACACATACAGGGATTTTTATTGTCCAAGGTGGTGGTTGGTTTGACTGGTGTGTGAAAGAAAGATAGAATTTTATGAGAATTCTGTAGCTAGTACTTTATGGATTTATTGGGAGAGTATTCTTCTAGGTAGGGTTTTTGGGTTGGTATTCTTGCGGCAACACAGAGACTAATATATGGTCTTCTTATGCTCGGGAGGGGGGGGAGTTCGTTGGATTCAACATAGAGGCTTTCTACTGGGCTGGTTCGGTAGGCAAGACGATTTGATGCGTGCGTCCCATTTGAGTTTTGTGGCAAAAATCATTGTGGATTTTCGGAAGCCCGTAGATGTTAGGTGGTTTGCTGTGATGAGGTTTTAGTGAGAATTTTTCTTGTCTGATAGATGAACTTGATACTTCTTCATTGCTCGGTATACTTTACCCTCTATCGAAGTGAAGATTCACTTTGTCAAGATGAAAACTAAGATGATAAACCTGCGAGTCCGTGCTACTGCTCTATCATTTTTTAAGCAACAAATATCATTTTATTCTTGAATTCAGACATTTGACATTGTAAGGTTATTAGGTGGGCTATTATGAGTGAGTAGTTATAAATTCCACAAGACAACTCTTCCAAGTTCCTGATTTTGAATATGAACCAGTTTGGTTTTATGTCTAAAATATAATTTTGGTTGTGGATGGAAACTTATTTGGTGAAAACCCAGCAGTGTAAAACCGTTGATATGGTGAATGATAATTGGAACTTGAAATGGGGGTATGAAACATATAATGACAATATAGTTTTTATTACCTGGACAGACGATGTTACACATATTTTCAGTATGGAAATTATTATGGTTTCCTTGACATCCTTTGTAGATGAATGGTTCACACTTATTCGTGTTCGAACTGAAATAATATCTTGTCAAGTTCCTCGAAACCTCGTGTTCCTGACATTTTCCCTTATCGAGTGGCTCGAAACAAACGTCTCCTGAAGATAGAAGAATATTTTTGAAATTGTTCGAAACATATCACTATTTGTTTTTTGAACCAAGATGCAGGTGGGCCAAATTCTATTGACCCAGCAAGAACGGTGGACGAATGCGGACTACTCGAAGCGAGAGGATTGAATTACTTGCCCACATAATGAAAAACAGGAAATCTCTTGATAATGGTCCAAAAAATATGATCTAGGACTCATTATAATCGGAATGTAATACGCGAATCGCTTTCTTGGTCGTTAGAATACTATGCCAACTGATCGAGACAGGTCAAATGATTGTCTTTGACTAACGAATATAGAATCAAACATTGCAGATTTTTTTGGATCAATTTTCAACAATTTGCCTCTGGAAAGGGGAGTAATTGAATCGTAATCCGCAATTAACGCGCTTCGTGGTACTTCATGTGAAATCCATAATTTGCGTTCGTAAAGTTCAACAAGAATTTGGATAAAAGCCTTTTTACAGACTGCTTTACATTTGTTACACATGAAAACATCGATCAAAGTACAAAAATCATGAAGATATACTGTTTTAAATGATACAAGGTTATTTACGAATTGCCCAAATGTATTGCGAAAAAATTTGATGAAAACCAACTTTTTCCAGTATGCCTTTCACAACTGAAACTAGTCTCATGGTGAGAATAACGAAAATGTATGAGGCATACAGTGTGTTCCATCAAGAACAGATTCTGGTTTGCCATGAAGTACCACGCAGCGCGTGATTTTATTTGCAAATTATGATTCGTTTCAGATTCAAGTATTTCCTATTCAAAAGGCAGACCGAAAAATTGGTCCATAAAATCTGTCACTGCCGCCCGGTCTATGGGGACTATTGAAAATAGATATCGGTTTCAACTTCCCGTTGTTTATAAATGGCGTAATCTGTTTTCAATCAATTATTGATGCCAACACAAAAGTGAAATACCGAAAACATTTCAGCACCGCAAATTAAAATTCTATTTCAAGAATAAGGTAGAGTGAATTATACCGAAATATTGCTATTGTTTGTGCGAATATACTCTTCGTTATCCTTGAAATAGACTATAGTGATGGAGTTTCAATGGTGAAGGTCTTTTATTGAAAGTCAGATTGAACTCAGAACTCGCCTGACATTAATGGTTTGCACGCCATTCGCGAATTATTGAACCCTCTTTTTTTGACTCCTCAATTTGCCAATACCTAGTGAATTTCATTATCGGTAGATTTCATTTCCTTGCAAATTTTTCTAAGCGTCATTCCAAATCTGATGGGCCCTAGATCATATTTTTAGGACCACTATAAAGATATTTCCAGTCATCACCAAGACTATCAGAAATTGTTTCTGATGTGTTGAATATTGATGACTGCAAAAATAGAACCTCAAAGTATAAATTCCATGATGATATGAATGTAATCATTGTACTTATAAATTGAATTGGTAAAGTATCTGCAAAATAAAAATTCTAGATTGAGTAAGAACATTTCGTATAATTAAAATCATTTTCACTTTTTATCGAGTGATTGAAAGAGATGCGAGTTAGAACCGTGACGTTACTATCTGAAATATTTTTTCTGAACAAGATTCATTGATATGAGGCTGAAATAGTTTTCAATTTGTGATTTCAATCAAATTGAAAAAATTAATATCATCAAACGTGGTGAATGAATAACGTATTCATTAAGAAGAACGTACTTGGCTTCGGGCAGCAAACTGCATATTCTCCCACAGGACTCAATTGACATTTATGCGACGAAGGACAATTTTCGTAATCTGGTCCGCAGTTTACTAGTTCGTCTGTACTTCCCAGCTTCAGTGGTTCTCCACTCTGACAGGGGTTTTCTTTTTTAGGCAAGCACATTGGTACTGACGGACAGGGCCAACTGACGCATTCGACTGTCACTAATCGGCAAGTTTCTCCTTCCCCTCTGCAGGAAATTTTCGAACAGGGATCCAGGCACTCACAAGTCCTACAACCTAAAGAGAATTTTTCATTGTAATCAGAAGTGAGACGGAGTTCTCTTTCATGAATGAATGAAATATATTTTTTTGGGGATTTGCAAAAGTCATGATAAAATGAGAATTTCGAGGTGAGCTAGAGTCTTGGGATATCTCATTGAAAAACCATTTTTCGTCATCTATTCAAAAGTTTTAGGATTTATTGCAAAAATTACCACGAAAAATTCAATGAACATTTCATCATTTAACAAAGAAGTTTCAGAAGGATTGAACTATTTCAATGTGCATGAGAAAGTATAAGTAATACCGAATTTTGTCGAGGGAATAAATTTATTATACATACATTACTGGATTTCTTTACAGAATTATTGATTTATATTATTTATTCAATATACAGCTTCCAGACAGAACAGGGTTCCGGTATGAGGAAGTCAAAAAAAAACATCATGAAATTATGTACTATAAATAATAAATTGGAGTATAATATTCATTTGATAATTTGGTGAACATCATTATGCAAGCAAATATTTTTTTAGTTCTTTTGAAAAAATATGAATGGATTTGGATGATTTTATTTTTTCTGGTAGTTCATTGAAAGTTATTAATGCTGATGAAATGGGGTTATTTTTTCCTTTATTGGAATGAATCATATTCAAATGAAAGTTATTTGATATTCTGGTATCGTGGCCATGTAAATCATAATTTTTTGACAGTTTTATATTACATTTCTGAAGATTTTTCGGTAATTTATATATATACTTAGATTTTTCATAATCAATTAGATGATCGAAAGTCATATTATCTGTTACTTTATATAGATCTGCAGAACCTTTATTGCTTTGTTCATTGAACAATGTATTATAATTTTTTTGTTTTTTAGAGAATGAAGACCAAACTGCAAACAATGAAGGCATTATATATTAGAATCTGCACGTTTTTGTTCAAAATGTGAATTCTTCTAATGGCCCCCAGGAATGGAACAATAGATTTCTTTATTTTCTCAATGTGATTTTCAAAATTTAATTTTGTGTCAATCAATAAACCTAAATATTTATGGTTAGGAACTTCGGCTATCAGTTCATTATCTATCTTCAAGTTTAATTTTATATTCTTCATGTTTTTTTTGTTTAAAAATCATAAAAACAGTTTTTTCCGCATTGACGGTTTGGTTAATGCTGCACGTCCATTTTTCAATAAGGTCAATATCATGTTTCAATGAATTTTCCAAAATGTCAATATCTTTCCCAAAGTGAAATAATGTTATATCCTCTGCAAAAGAAAAGTGCATTCCATATAAATTGACTATTTTAATATTGTCAATATAAATTTAAAAAAGAATTGGAGCCAAAACTGAGCCTTGAGGGACGTCAATTTTAGAAAGTTTCTCATTACTTTTATATTTGTTGATTTGTACGTACTGTTTGCGATTTTGAAAGTAGTTTTGGAATCAATTGAATGCATGACTTCTTATACCATAACTATATAATATATCCATTAGAAATCTTCTGCTGACTGCTCATATCGAATTGGTTAGGCTACAGAATATCTTCTGTCATATTTATGCATGCTTGTTCAACCTGGTGTTTATTATATTTTCTATAGTTTAGAAATTGAAAAAAACATTATTATAACAATAAAATTCAGATTCGAAAGTATAAAGAAGAACGATTCGAAAGTGGAAATTGCTAATTTCGCAGAAAAAATACAAAATAATAATGCTTGAGAATTCATTGTGGAGAGTAACATACATTTTGTTATCTTTAGGTGAAATTTAAGTTGAGAGCGAGTTTGTTTGTTTCACAGAAAAGGACATGTCAATAAGAGTACTTTCTCGGCAAAATATTGCTCGTAGAGGTCTAATTTTTGATCAGAAAAAAATCCTAAGTTCCGAAATACGAAAAAATAAAATATTCAAGGTGACATATACAGCTCAATGAACGAGAGTAGACCTGTGTACACGTAAACAGCCGAGAATGACTGCCTCATGTATCTGTGTTAACAGGCTGGAATTATTTTCATAATGGAGAGAAGCGAAGGCATCATTCCACCAACGACCCCTTTTATCAAAATTCCCATTTTCACATCATTATTATTATTATAATCATTATCCTTACATAGTATAAAACAAAGTTGCTTCCCGCTTTCTGTCTGCCCCTATGTATGCCTAGATCTTTGAAACTACCCAACCGATTTTGATGCATTTTTTTGAATTGATAGTGAATCAAGAGGAAGATTCATATGAAACACTGATCAGTTTAGCGGTTACTGATGTGATGTCTTAAATTTACACATTTCTTTGCGCTTACTTTGAAACTACCCAACCGATTTTGATGCATTTTTTGAATTGATAGTGAATCAAGAGGAAGATTCATATGAAACACTGATCAGTTTAGCGGTTACTGATGTGATGTCTTAAATAAACACATTTCTTTGCGCTTACATTTCAAACGCTGGCTGAACCCTACGAAATAGATCAAAATAAGGTACTACAGTATTGTACCTTAATAAGGTCTTCGAAGCCGGACCGGGTAGCTAGTTTTCACAAGTTTTTACTAAGTTTATAATCTATGGGCATAATGAAAAAACAGTTCATAATATAATCTCACCTGAGACTTATTGTAGAGATCCATTATTACCCTAATATAAAACTTATATTATTTACATTCGACGCGCGTTCCGCAACGAGGTTAGCATCTTCAAGAAAATGAAACTGAGAAATAAATAAGTCGAAATTAGCTTAACCCGTATCATCAATAAATAACATGAAGTAGGTCGTGTCGAAGTCAACACTAGTATAGCTATCGATGGATTGTTCATGTCACTGTCACATTTTGACACCATCCACCAAAAATCCATTTCAAATAATATTGAAAAAGGATGCAGACTAGCTTCCGAAACGTCACCAAGTGGAGCTTATCCAATTCTTCATACAGTGCTCTTCTTTAATTTCCCCCCTTTAAATTTTCGAACGGGTCAACTCAAAAATTTTAAACTTGGGATAATGAAATAGATGCAAAAATACCATATTTGGGAGTGAAATTGACGGATCAAAATTTCAAGATGGTGACTACGCGCCACCTAGGAAAAAAATCAAATGGAAAGGGGGGGGTCTTGTGGAATATCATTTTGAAGCCCCTGAAGAATACCTTACAACCCTAGAATATGAAGTTAATATCTCCACCTATTACAAAATGGCGGAACATTCAATAAATGCCTGAATAAATTGACGTTTAACTCATACTATGAGGAAATGAGCATAAGCTGAGTTCAGTTCAGAATATGCTCGAAATGGTTGCCTCAAACGTCTTGACATAAGAACAGCCTATCCGATATTTCACGTCGAACATTTTTGAGCACAGCAACATCTATATTTCTTCAAATATTTTCTGCCGTATATTCAATATTGGAGCAAGTTCAGTTTCGTACACCTTCTACTTTAAATAGCCCCATGAAAAAAGTCTGCCAAGCAGGCTGGCGATTCCGTAGGACCTCGATGGCCAATCCAAAGACCGTGGAAAGTATTATCCAAATAGTTTCTTACTTGTCTGGAGTAATGTGGTAGTGCTTGCTCCATCTTGTTGGAATTATAATATCCATATCGAATTCATAAGGATTCACTTCGACGATTTCGGTGATGAGAGCATCAAAAGTATTTTCCAGCATATTCAAATACAGTTCCCCTGGTAATGTTCAATTGACCATTTTGGAGATAGTTTACGTGATCCTATCTACTTGTAAAATCGAAAACTAAATGAGAATATTTGAACTGTAATGCTGAGCATTTTACGTGAACTCAATTTAAGTATTCGCACCTTGTATATGAAAGCTTCATATACAATGTATCAAAATTCATTTGAGAATTCCTCTCGCGAAACACCCAATGAAAGAAGTCTTTGTTTCAGTCTAGACGGGATATGATATTTCAATGTGTAAACTTTTTGATAGACGAAACATCACCTTCGCGTGTGATCAGCCGACAGACAGCGCTGTGTGGGCGGCAGGCCCGAGAAAATGGATTTTTGCAAAATCTGCAAAAAATTACGGGCGTTGGCTCGAATTGAGAGTGGACGAAAAAGTCGCTATTAGCAGTTGATCCGGAGACACGGTTAAGAGTCGAACAGGAAGTTCGAAGGGAAAAAAACTCGTGAACGCGAGGGGACGGCGTTTCAAGGTTTGTCCCCTGCCAACATTATGGGGGCGCGTTTCATTACGGAAATCTAATTACGGTTGGACAAATCAGGAAAATGAATAACGTTAAATTGATTCGTGTGCAAAGAGCCATATCTTGGGGAAACCAAGAAATCTATGGAATGAAATGGAAACAGCCATGCAAGATAGACAGAAGACTTGGTATGTCAATTTTGATGTGTGTTAACGTAAATAACCATTTTATTCACTTTTGGGAAGAGAAGCCATCATTAATTTTATATCTGTTGTTTGAATGACAAGTTAAGAAATCTTTCTGACTCTCTCTGACATGGAGTAGTTATTGGGATGGGCCGTAGGGCGGCCTATAATATACATTTAGCCAGTAGGGCAAATTTAGAGGCATTTATAGATATAAGTACATCAGATTTTTGTGCTCTGAGTACACATTTTTCTGTAATAATAATTTTCATTATTCTCATGCATAGAGACGGTCTCAGTTCATTTTTCAATATTTTGATTAAACTGAATAGTACGGTAAATGTCATTTAATTTTTGTTATAAATTGTTTTCACTGCATATTTTTTTTGTTATATATATATATTTTTAATCTATTTTGTAAGTTCCTATTTTAATTTCGTTGACAATATATTGTTCGAAGTTATCAGAGGATTTCGTTTCCTTCAAGCCGCAGAAATCAAACCCTTGGTTCCTCACTCAAGACCTTTTCTTCGTGCAAAGGGCCGAATTCATGTCTCTTTCGGAAATAGCCTTAACATCCAAATTTTGACGTGGAATTACCCTCCTCGTCTGGTGACAGCAACTGCTCTTAATGAATTCAAAAGCCTTTAGCCAATTATTCCATCTAGTAACGTGCAGAGGGATTGTAATCTGATATATGATTTTTTTGAGGAAAGCATAAAGTAATTGTTGATAAATGATTTACATAAAGAGAAATAAGAGACTAGAAGCGTTCATGCAGAAGTACAATAACTCTCGCAGCAGTTACATCTGGTGATCTAGCGTTGGGCTTATTTTTGCTGAAGTGTGCTTTGATAAGCAAATGATACTGTTAACATAATACAAAAATACTATCCTTTCAGCAATTACCACACTAGTAATAGAGCGGTGGGATTGTAAATTGTGAAGTTTTCCATTCTGTGAACATAAACTGATACAGATAGGTTGAAATGGAGGAACAGTGTCAGAAAGAAAATATTGAGGGATTATTGTGGGTACCTAGAAGAGCAATGAAAGTAAAACAACAATTACAAACATTACCGTTCGTTATAGAACTGAACAATGATGTTCTCTGTAGTACTGAAATTTTTGTCTTTTTATGAACAAAAAGTAACCTATCAAACATTATCGGATTGTTGGGATTGCCTTATTGCAGAGAAAAACACATATTTCTAGAAATATCGATATTCGTGTGTTTGTATTCAGGTAATTATTAAATAATCCGCCATTTTGTAGTAGGTGAAGAAATTGACTTCATATTCTAGGGTTGTAAAGTATTCGTCAGGAGCTTCAAAATATTATCATAAGACTCTCCTTTTCATTCATTTTTTTTTCAGGTGGTGTCCAGTCCCCATCTTGAAATTTTTGTTTGTCAAATTCACTTCAAAATATAGTATTTATGCATCAATTTCATTATCCCAAGTTTCAACTTTTTGAGTTGACCCGTTCAAAAAATAAAGGGGAGGGGAACATTAAAGAAAAGCACTGTATATTCTGTAATTCAGTCTCCAAATTCATAAAAAAATCGATAAGTAACTGACAAAATAGTCAGTCGATGTTGTTTTTATATACCAATTTTGGCCTTACAAGAGATATTATGGAAATTCAAAGCTTTTTCTTTTCCATTTTCAGGGAAGAGAAAGCCCAAAACCTGGCCTGGAAGATACTGAGTATCAGTTTTCTTCTCTTGAAGAAAAATAATAAGCTTGTTAGCGTAACGCGCGTTGAGCGCAAATGACCCAATAATAAGAGTTCGGTGTTAGGGTAATTGATCTCTACAAGAAGTCCCAACTTTTGTACCAAATGTTTCAATTTCATCTTTTATAATCTAACCTTTTTCATCGATGTCAAATCCGTGTTCACAATCCTCGGCGCATTTGTAAAGTGGACAATTTTTAGACTCTGGTGGAGGGTCACAAGAAAGATCTTCTGACGATCTGGTTCGCGTTTCGGATAATTCGAAACCGCGAAAATCCACGCACCAACATTCGCCTGTTCCCGGATTACACTGCTTGGGTTCGTACGATCCGTCTTCTTTGCACTTGGGCATGTACACTTTTCCAGCCGGTATGCCTGACTCGTGAGACTGATGCTGGGCCAAAGATCTCTGGTGCTGACACGCTGAAATGAAATTAACAATAGAGCATCATTG
The DNA here is from genome assembly GCA_032362365.1 of Zygogramma bicolorata. Taxonomy (NCBI): domain Eukaryota; kingdom Metazoa; phylum Arthropoda; class Insecta; order Coleoptera; family Chrysomelidae; genus Zygogramma; species Zygogramma bicolorata. Next base: position 130,485 of record JAVJAQ010004230.1, read on the forward strand.
ATGGAAAAATGATCTATGGTGAATACACCAATGCAGCAGATATCTGCTCCGAAACATCTTCAGCCTAAATGTTGGTGGAACGCACAATTTTGTTTTGATTATAAATTTCCTTTTCGACAATCTTATGGGAGTGCGCCCAAAATCAGAGCCTCGTGCGGGCAAGGGCTAACGTTCTCAAGTGCCGTAGCTCTCATCGGTTGACAGTAGCGCATTTGTCATTTGAACTGTAGGGAAACCCAGAAAACCCATAGTGCCTCTGGGTCAGTTGATGTATTCGATGAGCAGATACCACCTACAGTGATTGGAGTCCGGACAAACCAATAGAAAAAATTCTGCTGTTACCTAGGATCGAACTCGAGCAAATCGGCAGTGGAAAGAGACAATCCTACACAAACGGGCGCTTAATCCTCTATGCGAAAATATGAGCTAGATAAAGTCGTGAAATAATATATTTGTGATGCTGGGATTGAATGTATAATAATGGACTAGAAGAGTAATATAAGTACAAGAAACTAGGTACATCTCACAGAGTCAGACAGAAAAAGTTCGGCAATAGAGGACTTCTCTTAAGGAATCAGGGTTGCCAATTCCGAATAAATCCCTAAAAAATCACTAAAAACATACTGACGCTTTTTATTGCTTTCATTCATTATGTTAGGATAAAAAACACCTCAATAATTACTATTAATTTGATATCAAACTGCGTAATAGTCTAATTTTTCAGATATTGCAAAAACAAATTGCTAGGGAATTTCATTTTTTCCCCAGGGGGATTTTAAACACCATCATTACCATCAACCATAACCTATATAAAGTCCGAACCACCTAAGTCATCTAACCTATGTTTATTTTTGTTGTCTTGGCAGTTGGCTCGTTCGTGCCATTTGTGTTGTTTCTTATAGACTTTAAAAGTATTCAAAATGTTTTTGATTCTTTTTCAAGTTTTCATAAGAAAATATATTTTGTTTTGTTACAAGCTCCAATGTCTGGGTATACGACTCTACGTAAGATTTTTCATCTTGAATGGTGGTTGTTTCAATGGCCAGGTTCGAGTGTCTACAACATTAATGTTTGATGAAATATTTTTGGGGTTCTGGATATCTGTTACAATGGCTCCATCATTGTCATAATTCACATTTTCAATAGCTGAACTGGAAATAGTGTTTTCGGTATTCTGTTCTGCCCCATGATTAATATTGTCCATTAAATTTTCACCTCTTGAACTGATAAATGGTATTGGCCCTTCATCACTGTATTTTCCCCAAATGAAATGTAAACTACACACATGAATATTTCTATTTATTTTAGATGGTATCAAATTTTCGTTCCCACAAAGTGCTATCCATTTCAGACACTTGGCTAAATCTCTTTTAGGTTTAGGAAAATTGTAAAACTTTACTCTTATTTTCAATGGTCCTTGAGTCACTTTTACAATTTTCACAATAACACCGATAAACCATCATTACTGAACATACAAAAAAAATATTGGATAAAAATGAAAATATCGATATCTTTTTGACAAATCGATGCAGATTTTGATATCACAGAGTACCCTTAAGATTTGAATTTGGCGCCAAAGCTGACAGAAAAGTCCCCAAAAAAATGAATGTCCCTATAAATTTGTTTTTATGCAATATCTTTCAATTCGAACTATTATGCACCATTTTGTTAATTGTACAGGGTATTTCGAAGCGTAAAGCACCATAGAATAATTGGAAATTATGAAAAAAAGCGTCAGTATTTTTTTAGTAATTTTTTAGGGATTTATTCGGAATTGGCAACACTGATTACTTAGCAGAAGTCCTCTATTGACCCTATAACAAATCGTCAGTGAAGAAAATGAATCGAACACAAGCGAGATAATTCGCTCATTCGGTCACATATCAATATATAATATATGTATATTTTATTATTATAGTATATTCGAAAGATGTATGCGCAAGGTTCTCATAGGGAAAGACCGTAAATCAGAACAACAAATCAAATTGATTATGTCATCGAACCCGTGAGAGATAGATCGAAACAGTTATGTCCTTGGTGAAATAGGAATAAGATATAGTCATGGGAAGGAAAAGGATCATACATATATATTCTTGTATGAGGTTATAATGATCAAAGTACTTCCACTGTCTAGTAATTTACTGTGTAGGCAAGCTGAGTAGCTTCTTGGGACCAATCGATAATACGCTTACTATAAACTTCGAAATTCTGAAATGATACCCAAATAATCGATGGCGTTGATAACCTCGAGTGATCAGAAAACCATTACATCTATATGAGGTAATCATAAAAATAATTCGATCCAAAGTTGATAGGTGCTGGTCATAGTATAAATGTATTACAACTACGGTAAAGTTATCCTGTTCTCACCAGTTAAAAGAAGTGGTTCGATACACTGAGTTCCACAACCATTCGAACAACATCTCATGGTTCCATTGCAAGCCATATCCGAATTGCACTCAAAATCGCAGGAAGTCGTTGATGCTGGTACTAGATATGGACACTGGCCCACTTTTTTCGGCAAACCTGAACAGAAAACAGAAATTAATCAGTAAATAATCGGAAATATAATCATTCTTCATCATAGTTTCATAATGGTATTTCGAGAAAAGTGATGTTTTATTTCACTAGAGAAAGCCGTCGACCATGTGAACTATAGTAAAATGTCTCAGAATTACAGATGCTATTTATTTTTCTCATTGAGGAACGCAAATCCTTGGATACAAAAATATCACAGTTTCCTGTAGGATTCTCACTGACAATGGGTTCACAAAACTGCGATACATGTTTTGTTATACAACAGCTTCCTCAATCAGGATACATTTTTGAATAAATCAACCAAACTCGAAAGGGGACACTTTCAGTTGCACAGACAGAAAAAAAACATTACTTCAATGGTGATGTTAATAAGAGTAGAACATTACCAATTTGATCAGGGGAGAAAGTATTTTATTAGAAATTAATATCATCAACAAAACATGCATGTTTGTTGTCTTTGTTTGAAGTAGTTATTGGAAAAATAATTTTATAATGCATCGAAGATTTCTGTGCCAAATATTGCATTGTTTATTGGTTCCAAGAAATCGAAAGAAAAGGGGGATATGAATGGAAAAATTCAAATAGCTAACGCATATATTGGAAATGAAATTGGGTACTTACATGCTGGTACAGGTGGACAATAATGATCCTTACAGCTTACTTCAACCAGTTGACACTCCTCACCTTCACCGCAGTCGATGGTACTGCAGGGATCTCTGCACTGGCATTGAGGACACCTCGTGTCGTCATCAAGTATAAAACCATACTCGCATCCCATTCTGCATGTTAGATCTAAACAGTCCAGAGTTTCTCTGAGTTCGGTGCAGTCTTCGGTGGTGTTATTTCGTCCCCTGGTTTTCGGAATTTCGGTACCGAAGTTATCAACACACCAGCATTTCCCTCCAGAGCATTGGGTTGCTACGTAGTTGCCGTTGGTATCACATTGGGGAGTCGGTAATGCCAAGGACATGCCATCTCGTGTGCCTTCCATGCTCTCGGAAAATTCGTGGAGATACTCGCACACTGAAAAAATTAATGTTTGATACTGATTATGGAGACATTTCGATTTTTATGTTCGAATTCACATGAGTGGAAGGCTCTGTAATGGTTATTGATCTTCCTGTGAATAATAGGATATATGAATATATATTTACTTCTGGTCTCATGTAATTATAGAAAGATTGACATTATTTTCACTCATTTTTATTTGGTTTTCTACCAATTCTACTGACTGCGCCGTATCATATGATAATTTATTAAAACCATTTACAAAATTGGACGATATCTTTATATCTTTCACAGAACCTACCAATAAAAAAGTAAGTACAAAATATGTTATATATAGGAAGTAGTAATAGTAAATGAAAATTAGACAACAGCAACAATGCTTACTAGTTTGTGGTCTCATCTCCATTTGACTGTAGTCTTCGGAAGCTTCGGCTTCGAGTTCGCCTTCTGGAACCGGACAGCAAACCGCTTGTGTCGATCCAGCTACAGCTGTACATTCATAAGAGGAAGGACAAACTATTCCATCTTCGGATCTGAGAGCGCATGCTACTGGAGCTCCCCTCAAATCGTCTGTCAGAGGAGTACCACTTTCACACGGGTTGGCGTAAACTGCTTTTGGACGACCTTAAGACAAACCACATTGAGTATTCGGTTTTAATTTTTGTTTAGTGACAATATGGACTTACAGACTGGCAGAGAAGGACACAAGAAATCCGTACATGTGGCCTCCTTAACGTTAACACATTCTTCATCTTCAGGGCACATGTAGCCGTCACAGGGGTCATCACATTTACAGGTGTGGCATCCATCTTCATCCAACTTGAAGCCATACTCGCAAATTTGGGCACATTCTTGTTGTTCGCATTCTTTACCGTTTTTATCTAAACTTCTTGCAGCTGATTCGAAGCGTGCTGCAATTGATAGAAGTTGTCATGTTGATTATTGATAATGAATTAATAATGCGCGTATAGCGAGTCATGAATAATTTATCATAACTGAGAGTGCGCTCTTTTCGTGGAGAAGTAAAATCCTACCCTAACACCAAACTGACAACACCCTCACTCAACTAGTATCGAGTATAACTTACTTCTCCTGGGGATGCTAACTCGTGACTATATATTATAAACTGCTATTTTGGGTTCAAATACTATTCCTTATATTATATTTATATACGTCTGATAATTGCAAGAATATCTGACAAGGCATAATGTTTTTGTTCCCAAAATGAGTATTTACCAAATTCTCAATATTGAGACACAAGCTCTAGCATGTGTTTCGATGACTTGTTGAGAAAAATAAGCGAAATTGTATGGGAGTCTTTTGAAAAAATCTTTCAAATTCGGGAATTATAGGCAATCCCGGGTTTGGAAACAATTTATGATTCAATGAAAACTTGACAGTGGAGAAGTCTCTATTGGAAAAAATAAATATGATTATACTTGAGTTATACATATCTGCATGCTCACCTTCGATTGAGGAACAATTAATACTTTCTGCAGGACCCATCGATCCTTTGAGCTTCCTTCCCAGATTATCGACACACCAACAAACCAATCCGTTTCTGCTGCATTGTCGTGGTTCGAATTGGCCATCGCTCGAACACTGAGGGATGTAACCCCTGCCAGCTCTTTCGCTGATCGCCAAAACTTCGGATAGGGCACGTTGATGAAAACATTCTGAAAATATTGCGATACCTATAGGTGAAAATTACCATCTTCTTCTGAAAGGAAACACTCCAATGTATTCGGGCCATCATAAGAAATGAAAATGGGTGTCCATTCCGTTATATTCCAGCTTCAAATAACTTGCGCTTGTGAGATCAAATATTAATTGTAACATACGGTGGAAGGAAAGTCTTGAGAAAATGAGATTCACTGAGTCTTCATGTCAATATCACAAAAGGGTGGCTAAGTTGAAGTAACTTTTATACATTAGGTGAAAAATATTCAAGGACTGGTCGGAATATGTGCTTTCATTAGTATCATCATAAGGTTGCAGGCATAAAATAATCCTTATCTCGAAAAAGAAAAACAGTTTTTTTTGAGTCAATTTTTGCAATTGTTCGTGAATGGTTGTCCTACAAACTGGTGATTTGTCATACAAAACATAGAATCGAATGCTTTTTTATTATATGACTTCAGGTAGGTCCCATAAAATCAGTTTTTTCATGATAATATGATTGAATGTAACTCAATCACAATTACTCCACCATTTCTCGTAAATATTGGCTGAACGTTATTTGAGAAGAAGGTTACATTTCGAGATCTACAACTTGTTTTTTTTCTCCCTTGAAAATAAAAATCGATGAGGTCCTCATTGTAATTGTTTATGGGCAAAGTTTTTTTGATGGGTGACTAATATGACATGCGAAACTCTTCGAAATATTATTTTATCCTTCAAAACCTCAAATTCATAAAAAATACAGTTTGTCATTGACAAATCAACTGATTTCGTATATAATCCACACTGCAGGTACATATTTTGTAAACAATCTATAATGAGAGCTTCACATTCCTCATTCGCTAGTTCGCTATATAATATTGGAACTGTGGTAGAGAATTATTCGTTCTATCAAGCTCTGGTACTTGCCAAACTGTAAAGAAGACAAGAAATAAACAGAAATTAGGCGCCAGAACAGATCTTTGTGGAACAGCATAATAGCAACATCTACTGGTGACCTCTAATATTATTTTGGTAATCTGATAACTCAAATTTAATTATGCAAGACCATCCAAATCGTGATATAATATGGACAACAGAATTTAGGTTTAGGCAATTTCCACAATTCTGTTGATACATGAAAGATAGAACCTCACAACTCTATTTATATGTGAAAGATAACCGCTCAGTTCAATCGCATCATGATAAGGAACTCACACCTTCGACACTTTCAATCTGATTAGGAAGATTTGAATTACATCCTTGCGATGAACAAACAAGCGAGCGCGTCCCTGGTCACACCTTTCTAACTCATTATGTAAATGGATGCGTTTCGAAATAGAAACCGATACATGACTCGTACCTTCTAGCAATACTTCTTCATTTATATTTACAACGAGGATTCGTGCGAAACTTTAAATGCCGAGCTTCCATCTACCCGAGCAACCTTGTAGTTATAGAAGATGGCTTTAAAGTCCAAACAAATGAATGTATTTACCTGTCACATTCTTCGGATGTATGCAAGACGATCCGCACTGCTCTGTGCGACAACACTTCTGCACCGAAGGGCATTCCAAATCGTGGGTGCACATAGATCCGCACTGAGCTTCTTCTGTTTCTGCTGGACATGTTCCGGTTTTCTGGATTTTCAGGGACGCAGGACAGCATACGCCGTAGTCATTTCCTGTAGAAAAAATGTTTACTCCAGGGAATATAGCCGAGTATAAATTTTTCTTGACCAAGCTGAGGAGGTGTGATAACATCGCATTTTTCGGAAATGCCTTTTATTTATTATTTCCTCATAACTGAGAGAATACTTTTTTATGAAGATTAATGCAATTAGTTGTTGTTCATAACTCGCTACGTCATTCCTCAATTCGACAGAGAGAAATTCTATCAAGAAGAATACCTTTCCCGAAGGGGGATCAAACCCAATACTTTCCCGTCATGAATCGGTCACACAACCACATGCGCCAACTCCCTCGCTGCAAGTACACGAATTGTAGACGGCATGTTTTGCGTAAAACGTCATCTTCCTACTGAATGAATTCAAAATTACAATCCATTGATATTTCATCTCGTAGGGAGTCACTCATAAATTCTAGTATAAAAAAAATCCATAACTGTAGTAGAGTATAATGTCATAGGACAATAACTTATAAATTTTATACAAAAAATTACTCTATAAAATGTTACGAATTGATCGATCAACAAAAGTTCTTACAACAATAACAACAATATTCACCCCGATATAAAATTCACCATGGAAATGGAGACGAACAACGCTATTTCTTTCTTAGATGTCCACATCACAAAATCCAATGATAATTTCATTCATACTGTCTACCGAAAACCCACGCACACCAATAGATATCTTAATGCAAACTCCCACCACCATCCAGCCCAGGTGAGCTCCGTACTGAATTCTCTTATCAATAGATCCATCAAACTCACAGATGACCATAACAGACCCAGTGAGCTGAAAAAGCTCACATCTGCCCTTCTCCAAAATGATTATTCCTACCCCCAGATCCAGAGAACCATTCAACGCCAACACACCCGCTTTTCGCATCCCAAACCACCGGACGACCCGACTGAACGCCCAAAAGCTTTCCTTCCTTTCATTCGGGGTGTCACTGATAAAGTGAGCCGGATTCTGACAAAATACGACATCAAGACAGTTTTCACAGCAAACAATCAAATATCCTCTTTCCTGCGCTCACCAAAAGATACAATACCCAACGAATCACAAGGAATATATGAAATTCCTTGCCACGACTGCCTGAGAACATATATAGGGCAGACGAACAGACGAGTATCAAATAGGTCCTACGAGCACGTACTAGCAGTACGTAATTCGGACATAAGCTCGACTCTCTTCAAACACCACAACGAACCGGACACAAAATTGACTTCAATAACACGAAGACCATTGCCACAGCAAAAACACTTCAGTCCAGAATCATTCGCGAAGCAATAGAAATTGAAGAACGCCCTCAATGCCTCAACAAACGAGACGACTCACAAAGGCTCCCCAATTTCTGGAAACCATTATTATCCCTTCGAACAATTCCATTAATAAATCCTTTTCAAACCAGACCTGTATATAGTCCGACAGTTTCAACGACGTCGGATTCTCATACAGCTATAAATACCATCCCTCTATCCACAAAACGACAATCTTCACTCTGTCAAGATGAGTGGTGGGGGTTAAGGAGACTTAGGCCTCGCCACCAAGTCAAGAAGTCTTGAGAATGGCTCCAAAGTGGGAGCCGAAACCTCAAAAGAAGAAAAATTCCAGACGCGGTTGATCCGGAAGTTCCAGGCAGCACATATCCGATCGCGGAAGCCTATCCGAACACACAGACAAACATATATATATATGATAAAGATAGAATAATATATATATATATATATATATATATATATATATATATATATATATATATATATATATATATATATATGTATAAAATATTCATCATACGATTTCAGAAATAACCAAGAGCGGTGCAACAATAATTTTGTAATAGTTTCACACCAACTTTTTGAGACAGTTAATCTCAATATCTGAACGTTCAATTACACATTCGAATACATATCAAAGCTTTCCTCGTAACCAAATGTCGAAACTCCAATACATTATTTCCCGCGAAACACAAAAACTGAATATATGGTATATACTTTGAAAGATGAGTGATTACATATCAAGTGATTTATATACATTTTATCCGACTTTTATTTCGTAAACACTGTTGATTCACCTGACAAGTGTTATCTGAAAAGTTTTCCATGTTTTCATTTCCACCAAGGTCAATATTGTGAATTAGTTTTCTATAAATAGTTTATATGAATACAACAGATTTTATTGCAGTTTTAATTAATAGTGGTGGATAAAAAACGGCTCCTTTGTGTTTGAGGATTCTCAGAATCATTTGAATACTTGAAAAATATGTATTTCCTACCTTTTTGAACCAAGCATTGATAGAGAGGTGGACACTGTGGTTTTCCTGGATCATTTCCACACAAGAAAGGTCGAATAGTATCGCTAATGCGTAAAGGATCTCCTACTGGGCAGATGTTGTCCAAACTGCGACCCCTTTTGCCTGAAGGAAAGAAACACGATTAAAAATCAGAATTTGAGAAAATTTTAGAAAACTCCCACTAGTTTTCTCGATTTAGAAAAGAAAATATTAATGAAGGTCCAGACAATTTCAAGTAGTTATATTTTTATCATCCAGAAATGCAGGTAGAGTATTCAGGATTTTTTTATGGATTTTCAATTTCTCATAAGTTGTAGCCCCACAGAAAATTTGCTTAGTGTTTTAGTTGCTTCATTTGTATCAACAGTGGGTTCAATACTATATCTTTAGGAAGAAAACCGATGATATTTAAGTGAAATGTATTGCCAAATGTGTTCTTCAATAGCTCGATTCGTCTAGTGGTCCAGAAATACAATAAAAAATTCACAGATTCCATTGGATTTTAAATTCAATTTCACTTAACTCTGACCCCTAAGTTGTAAATTCATTAAAGTTCTACTTGATACTCAGTAATTTTGTTGAATTCCGATCGAATCCGGACATACAATTATTCCAATTTTCATTTGATGTTACTTTCCTCTCCTTTGCTCTCATAATTTTTACTTAGTGTCGACTACACTACATAATTTTCTACTTTTCAAATCTTCCTCCCACCAATAGTTGATTTTTAGTTCTTCAGTACTATTTTGCATTTTGTAAATTTTTGAGATTTACAAATTATCTTATAATTTTTCGATACATATGAGCTTTCGATAAGATATACTTGCAATAATCATAAGAACTTCAGCAACCATGAAGATAAAAACTCACTATATAAAACAAGTTTTCAGCTAGAGGTGGCCCGAGTGCGTGTATATCTTTACTTGGAAAGAAAGCGTCCAAGAAAGCGGTAGAGAGCAATTAGTCATGTGTGTTCAGCTACAGTATGCTAATTTCACTTGCTTGCGTTGGCTTGTCCATACATTCGTTTTGATTGTTCATATTGGGATGGATATTGCTCTCTATCTTCACACATAATTTAGCGCATCTGTATTGTGTATAGTAGTTGAATTCGGTTGTGCAGATTTACCAGGTGATTTCGCGCAGTCCGCATCTAGAGAACATGTAGCGGGTACCTTTGTTACCTTTGTTGTACTTGTCAGTTGTAAATAACGCTGAATTTTGGATTTTTCTATTTCACAAACCATCGCCGTATACACAAAAAAGTTAAAGTGTACAGATTTGATTAAATACAAATCACATAGAATTTCATTCAATTGAAAATGAAAGTGAATCATTCAACAACTCTATTCGGTAATCGATTTCAATATAAAATTCCTGTTGATACAGATTATAGAAATGAAGTTATGATTCTTTGAATTGATTTCAACAAGACAAAACGCCACTATGTGAAAACATATTTAAGGAAATAACTACCACCTATACCAATTCGAATCTTAGTTTCTTGTGTGAAATATGTTACTGTTTGATATGTGATGTGATATTTGTCAGTGGCAATTATTGATGATTTGTTCATATTGTTCAAATCAAATCAAAATATACCTAATTGTCTGAAGATTTGCATCTTATTGACAAAGTCCAAGAAATACAAATGTAGATATAAAAAAGTAAAAGATAAATTATACGTCTCCTGGGAGATGACGACAGGAGTACCTGAGATGTTTGTAGAATATTCAATGAGAGACATGCAAATCACAAAACGCCGAAATGCAATCACCTGCGGTACTGTGAATTCAATTAACATATTCGAAGAAACTGGTGCAATATCCAAAATGCTTTTGATAAAGTATCCCGCACAGAGAAGAAAGGCGAATGAATAAATCATTTTAGATTTTTCAGAAATAATCCCAATGCAAGTGTACGGACAGCCAATTTAAGTTTGAATTTGAGTCGAGAAACCATTCGGCGATGGGGGAATCTTCTAAATGGACACAATCACTCTGAATAATGTAACTTTCTCTTAGTGAAATAATTTTCATGATCATATCTGTATTTCCGAAGGTTACCCCCTACAAACAAAAACAAAAAATTGAAACTGCCTCTTCCTAATAGTAGTTGAGATTAAATGTGTTTTTCTAATGGACGGGTGTTCAATTCATTATGCAGGAACTGTGAGCCAATGGCTAAATGAACATTTTGCAAACCGATAGATAGGCCGTGGTAGTCTGCTGATAGATTGGAAACCGAGATCTCCAGATCTCACCACTTTGGACTACTTTCTTCGAGGAATCCTGCCACAGAAAATAATAAAAATCGCCCAGAAGACAGAAACGAACTTTGTGTACGAATTCGACAGGCTCGCGCAGAAATTAGCACCCAGCAATTACGTAATGTAATTGAAAATCTTAGTAAGCGCTAGGACAAATGTATCCAAGTGGATGCTAAATTAGTAGAGACTCATGAAATCTGAATGGGAATTGAGTTATGCCCTTAATTGGACTGTTCTTGTAATTCATATTTATTTTTGAATTATTTGTTTTTTTATCAGTATTTTCCATGGCTTTCTGTTAATGCGGGGTGCTGTTTATTATTGTCAACTCAATTATAATAATGTGAAATTTGTGCCATAGCTATTCGAAAGGAATCTGAACTCATTAGTGACGTAGCTATTTTCTCACTAAAAAATCGTAAAAAAAATATCCATTTTTGACTACGAAAAAGTATCGTAGTAGGTCTTGAGAATTGCAATGAGCATTTGAAATTTTGTCCTCTGATTTACATTCCATCCTATCAAACCATAGAAAATGGATAAGATTGGTCCACAAAAAAAATATTAGAGGGGTGTGTCCATTCTTAATGAGTCGCACTGTAAATACATCAAACTCAGTTCCAAGCTGGCGCAATTATATGGATGGTTCACTTCTCTCTCTCTCTCACGGAAGACCTTCAGAAACCCAATTCTGAGCATCATCGACGTATCATTTATTATATTTTCACGCAATAGTTGAATAAACAATTAGGACCGTGATCTTTGAAAGGAGGATGGGCAAACGAACTGCAAATCGAAATCCCACAAAATCGCTTTGTTTCCCATACTCTGTGCAACGTGAGCCAGGCACTCCTCGAGTTAATGACGTATTCTTTCCTTGCCGACTAGAATAAATGCAGGCGAGTCTTCACTTTCACTAGATATCTACTTTGTATCGAAATACCATCGCTCTGACAGAAGGTTATGTGAGCATCAGTCAATTAGCTCAAAAAGCGCCGTGTCCTTTGTGTAATGAATTCCGACAGGAGGCTTGGCAAATGTATTGGTAACGTTGAAATATCGTAATGTACCCACGGTAATGATTGCTATCACGATATTATACCCATCTTCGCACGAACGGATCTTACTGTAATCAGAAAGACTGCAAAACCTTGTGTGGTTTGTAGCATGCAACCTAGCATTAGAAAGAATATTCTTTTCTCATTCAAGACTCAAATTATATAGAATTATATAGAAGTTCCTCAAAATAAATATAACAGAGTCATGAAGACAGGGCCATGCCGGGGCCCCCAGGCATTGCACATCTCAAGAATCGGCCCTTCACCCTTGTCTAATTTTCTGAATATTGAATTATAAAATATATATTCTTTTTACCGTAACGTTTTTTTATTCATGAATAATCTGTTTTTAAACTCTAATATCCAGACCACCAGACAAAGGACGGGTTTTTCAATTTATAGTTAAAAAAGTAAGCGGTCAGTCAAGTCCTCAACAGCTCAAATCAAATTTCTCGGCAGAGACATTGCATTGGCTTTCGAGGATTTAGCTTACAGGTGAGTTTCTTGATAATATATTGAAAAATCGACCCAAAAATATTTCAATATCGTTAATTATACATCAGGGAAACAAAGAGGTCGTTACACATAAGAAAAGGTAAATAACAATATATAGCAATAACTATCGCTGTTGAGGAAATAACTATGAAAGGCATACCGGTGAAACTATGCACGTCCTCAACGACAGCAGCTAAGCCTATACTTGCCCTAAAAATACTTTGAAATTGTCGGGCTTTCACCAGCACCCATGATTTTGATATAATTTTAGTTAGCTTGTTTATTAATGAGTTAGTTCGGAAACACCCTCATTTATTCTAATTTGCTGACTTACATGTGGGGATAGGTGGACACGGTGGATCAGCACACGCAAGTTCCTCCAAGTGGCATTCCAGAGCGTTAGGACAACTGATTCCGTCGCAAGGATCTCGGCAACGACATAGAGGACATCCGTCTTTAGTGAGAGCGAATCCGTGGGGACAAAACATCCGACAAGTGTGATCTGCGCATGGTTTCGGAGCTGGAATGAAAAAAGTAAATAAATGTTTCGACTGTTCAATAATTATCACCACTTTCTCTCGAATTGGGGAATGACTCTGCCGCTTTTATTGGTTGAGGGATCCACGAATAACCAAGCTTCTCCTAAAGAATGGCGAAGGGAGATAGTAACAAGGTCTTATTGCTAGTCGAGGACGTTTGGTATGGAATACAATAAAAACATACCGTTTGTTGGTCATTATTTCGGATGGGTAAACTTTTTTTTTCGTAATATAAAAAAATTAAGAATTTATTTTGATATATATACACAATACTCAAATTTACGTCATACGAGAAGTTGCTGACTTATAGGACGTGTTTCATTTAGAAGAAACTATTTTTGATTAATGCAGCAACTCGAAGACCAGATAAAAAATCTGCCCTCCTACACTTGTATAGATTTCAATAATGATTCTTGATTTTTTTCAAAACATATAGATACTACTTTTTTTGAATATTGATGCTGCCTAATGCAGAAATGATGAGTTTTAGCAGTGTTTTCAATCAACCGCTTCGAGTTGATGAGTACACAAGCTCGAAACAATCACTTCTCCTAAGCGCAAATCGTGGATATACCTGGTATGCACACCTTGGGGTTATCATGTTTGAAAAAAGGTATATCCGGCAAATAAACGTGACAGTTTTTTGTTATTTTGTCACCAGGCATGTTTCATCACGTGTTTCAATCAAGATTGTTGTTAGTTTGAATTTTGATTGCACAATAATGAGTACCTAGATTAGAAGTATATTATTTTAGTACCTATAATAAATGTCGATGTTCTCAATCAATAGAACAGCAGAAATATTTCAATAGGTGGCTCTCTAGGTTTTTGGTGATGTTGCACAACACGTTCTCTACGCGTGTACATTTCAGATTATGACAGAAAGCTGAGCATTCTGCTAGCTCCCGAGATTTTCAACTAATATCAGGCTTGGGTTAGCTAGTTTATTGAAATCGCTCTATGCATTCGTAGTTGACCTAATTGCTTTCCTCATTTCCATATTTTCGAAGATTTTCAAACTCCACTCCTGCCTCTGAATACACAAATCTTAGACTCGGCATTATCATTCGTGATTCCTGAAATGTCCATCTGCATTTGTTAGAATGAAATGTTGCGTGAGTTGACACCTAGAATCAGTGTCAGTAGTTGTAGGTTACATTATTTAAATGGCAAATAAATGTAACCGGGAGAAGGATTATGAAATTCATCCAAGCATAAAAAATATCTACTTCAGTGCCTGAACTCGGAGAATTTTGATATTAGTATAGAGAATACGAAGAATAGAAAGTTCATACTAGCTTTTTCGGACTAATCCCAATTATTTATTAACCATAATTGAACACATAATTAAATCCGTTCAGCATGAATATCCAATTTTCTGCAACTCTTTCATTTACGTAAGATGTTTATTGGTATTTATCTCAATGGAATGAAAGGAGTTATTTTTAATTGGGAATGTAGCATTTTTTGTGATCAGTATTACATGGTCAACAACCAAGGATTTGGATCTATGATATATATCATTATTAATGTCATTACCAAAGATTCTAAATATGCTTCATTCATGATATTTCTTCTGTGGATCTGCCATTATTCGACAATCGTATGTACTGTTCGAATTAGAAGAAGAAAATGAAAATCGTTTCAGCAACTTCATTATATAAACGATGAGTTTTGGAACCTTTGGTGTAAAAGTTGATACTCAGTATCAATTTTCTTCTCCTGAAGATGCTAACCTTGTACGCGCGTCGAGTGCAAAAATATCAGTTTGGTGTTAGGGTAATTGATCTCTAGGAAAAGTTTCAACCTCATTATATTCAAATGAATCGTTTAAATAAAAATTATATTGGTTTCTAACATTGGGGTAGGTACGACGTGAGTGTGTGTCTACACTTCTCACTTATTCGAAAGCATAATAATTGAAGAAACTGAACAAGACACTGTGTCTTTTAAAGAAACAGATGAAAGTCGTAATTGCTCAGAATAACATTCCCTTCATTAGGCTATCAAAAAATTACTTTCGAATCAGTTTCTTAAACTTGGTCGATCACCAGGTACGTATTGGCGAATACGCTCTATGAATAAAAATAGAGCATCTTTTTCAAACGAAAATACAAGTTGTTGCGTGAGTTCTTATGTGTATATCAAGGGTGTGTGATTTCCGGGACACGATCTAAAATTACATTTGCACAACGAAAAGGAGTTTATTTTCCTTTCCCCGAAACCATTTGTTTTTCGAAAAATTGGATTGACTTTTTTCTTGATTTTTTTCTCAATTGTAAAATCGGAAAGAATGACCTAATCGTGCCTGGCCGAAAAAAATACGGTCGTAATATTTCTTTTCAAGAGAAACGTTTCATTTTGACCTCAAAATTACAACTTGATAATATCCAGATAGTTTTGTATTATCCTCATAAACCTACACAAATAAATTTCAAGAAATGTGATTGTTTCAGAAGTGTACAGGCAGAATAAGTACAAAAGAATTATTAAAGTCAACGGCACTCTCACGTGTACATGTTTTGTTCGCGGATGAAAAAACTTTAATGTACAGTTTGCTCAACATCGCTTCTCGTCTTGACGTCTCCAGCAGCATAAGCTGTTGAAAACACTCATGAAATGATGATATGCATGTAAAGATCTATCAACTGTTTTTTGGCATATGATTTCGGTCAGGTAGTAGTATTATTGCAAGTATGGATCACAATAAACAATATTATGGTGGAGACGCGTTGCAGTAGTCCGAAATCAGGCCATGCCGTTCACTTCTACAGGAATCTGTTTTTCGAATGAATTCTGATGTGGATAAACGTTCAGTGGTACTATTGTGCATTACTATTTGGCTGGCTGGGAAAATTAGCCGCAACTGTCTTGAAATTAGCATTTTTGTTATGAATTTGTGTTTGATATTTTTTCGAACTATCTACTTCAAAAAACCTTTTTGGTCGTTCTTACATAATTTGAATCAAAAATCACAAATGATGATTGGAAAAGAAGCGCTCTCCATTCATTTGTAAGCTATGGCTCTCAAGGTCAAGCAACGAGTTTTCAGAAATCATTTCGCCTTCTCCAATCCTTTTTTTTCGCGAATTTTTCTGTTTGAAAAAACTGGATTAGAAGATCAGTTACGTTGGATGAATAATTATTTATAAATCAACTCTCGAACATGTGTGTATGCCGATCGTTTTCTGGTGCAAACAAAAATTTGGAATATGAATTTTTTAATCTTCGAAGGTAATCTTTAGGGACCAACAAGTGTCGGTGCTATTTATGTTGAATTTGTATTCAATCGGATATTAATGCATTACACTTATAATATTTATTGTTCAGTTACATTAGGTTTCATAAAAAATCCTCTAGGTGAATTTGGTTTACCGTGGGTCTTTTAGCATCACACATAAAACCACAGCAAGACACTGAGCGAAAGTACTTTTTTTTTTCAAAACTATTGTTCATTACTTGATCTTCTGGTCCTCTCCAAATTCGGAAATTGCAAAAATTCATTTTAACAGCCAAGTTTCGCTTACACGTAGGTTACTTCCTTAGCAAACCACGTAAGGTAGAGATACGTAAATTCAGAAACGTCCATTGAATCAGTAATTTAATCAGCCACGAAATAAAATTTGTCAAGATTTGAAGAAAAGGCAGAATTATTCATTTCAACAAATTGCCTATTCTTTTCACTATTTTTGATGAAGAGCACATGTCAATTACGAAAACAGAAATAT
Source organism: Zygogramma bicolorata (assembly GCA_032362365.1). Lineage (NCBI taxonomy): Eukaryota > Metazoa > Arthropoda > Insecta > Coleoptera > Chrysomelidae > Zygogramma > Zygogramma bicolorata. The sequence goes on from JAVJAQ010004230.1 coordinate 147,762, forward strand.
TGATGATGATTTTCATTGCAATGAATGTTTTCTTTATAACTTCGATAGAATTCATAAGGAAGCGCAATTCAATAATCTACTTATACAAAGAATACAAATTCTGTGAATGGCGTTCGTATAAAAAAATATATTGGAATGAGTCGGTTAATTTCAGTGAAAGTCAATTGACTGCTCGTAGTTCTTAGAAATTCAATGTTCTTCATTGACAGCATCGTGTAATGCCCACTTAGTCACCAATTCGAAGAACCTCTGGTTCCGAGGAAAGTGCGTAGGAACGCCGTGAAATATCAGTACCGTTATTCCAGTTCAAAGAACTAAAAGGTCGTTGGTACCACGGATTTCAAAATATCGTCTACTATATGGAATCGAAAAGTGTCCTTGATTCGTTGTTCAACTTATGTAATAGAAAGTAAAGATCAAGAAATATATACAGGGTTTTTTAGAACCATTTTTATTCCAACAGACGATATGAACAATATCTTGGAATATTCTATGAGGTTTACTGTCACCAACTTCTTCGAAACTAATAATTTTATATTTTCCCTTTCTAATACCTGCTTCTTATGAAATATGTATCAAAAATTTATATCGACCCATTCCATTGATTTCGAATTGGTTTATTCATGTTGATTTCGCCAAACAATTCAATCAATGATACGCTATACTTAACACCAACGTATATTTGATGAGGTGTTGGGAATTGGAAATTTTTACTACATGTTCTACCTAGAGTTTTTGATCCATTGCTCGCACAAGTTTCGACTTCCGAGGGCTGACGTTCGTCAGCTGGTTAACGGAACGAACAATTTCAGAACAACAACAAACAAATTTCGGGTAATTGAAACATTAAACTTGTATTTCGAAGTTATTCATTCACATTGAAACCAATCAATTTCCATTTTCTACTAAAACCAGAAATCAAAACGCGCGAAATATGTTAACATTTTTTTTTGTAGGAAAAGAGGGAAATATACTTAAATGTTGAAGTTCGGAAATGAACAGGTTTTCGATATAGCTCCAGTGAAAAACGAAATTTTCATAATGAAAAATCAATGTCTCTATGTATCAGACAAAAAATTGAATATTTATAGTTTTTGTCGAAAATCAAGCAGATAAAAATATAACACAAAAAAATTGAAAGGTACCATGTTTTGTTGCCACCTGGTACAATTTATCGTAAAGCGAGACAAAAATACATTTTTCCAAAATATGTGGCTGAAGTTAATTCCTTCAGTCCAAAATGAGTGAGAAAATGTTGTTTTTCATTGCTAATTCAATTGTCATTTTTTACTTCAAATATTATTATTAGAGTTTTCTCTCCGAACTTCATTCATGAAAATTCAGAGAAACCAAATATACTTTCTGGTGCACTGGTTCTATAGGATGAAACAATGCTCCTTCAGCAGATGAATGTCAAAAATCATTGCACTGCTATTCCGATGATTAGCCCATTGGATTTTCGTAAACGTAAAAAACCGAAAGATCAAATTCATCACATCTTCTCACTATGTATTCACAGTAACTCTCGAATTATTATTCCATCTAAGGCACAAAGATGAAAATATCGGCTGACCCAAATACATAGCAAATTGTGGGGCGACAATGCTGCAAATAGGGTCATGGTTTAACATCCGTCTAATAATATTGTTAACCTACCAAGAGAAAATAATTGAAGGATTAAGATACATCACGTATCGAAAATAAATATGCGCGGCAAACAGGTTGAGCAAACACATAATTGTAGTATTGTGAGGCTTATTAGCGATGGGCTGATTGTGATTACTATTATCGAGTTGGATCTGAAGATGGTTATTCATTCTTGTATAACGTGTGAATTGAGGTGCAAGCAACGTATGATCTCATTTACATTGTGATAGATGTAAATATTATTCTCAAAGTATCACTCTGTATTTTGGGGCTTATACCCATACACATACCGTCAATATAAGACCTATGGAGAGCGACCAGTTATTTTTTATTCACAGCTTTTTTAAATTACACTCTAGAACTCTTCTCGTATTTCAGATGGCATCAATTCCCGCTTCGATCTAGATTAAAAATATCGGAAAAAAAATACTAGTTTTGTGTTTCGCCACCATTCAGAAACGTAAAATTGAATTTTTGTGTGTCTTCCATTGCGTTCAATTTGTGATTCGCTGTGTGGCAGTATATATTTCTTTTATTATCAACACCTCCTATCCAGCCACATTAGCTGATTTTAAGCAAGCTCTTTTCGTGGGAACCAAATCCCTTACAAATTATAATTCCAATCTATTTGAGATTATACGAACAGTTTGTCGACAGTAACATTAGTTCTAGATTATATACCAATAATTCCTGTTTATATGAACACAATTATTGATTATAGATATTAGTTGGAGCTTGTATTCTACCATGTATTGATGATATTTTAATAATAAAAAAAATATTTATCATCCTTGGGAAGAAGGCCTTTGTATTTCGTGCAGAAATATATTTATTAAAAACGTAGCAGAGCGCTGTCGACTTTGAAAAGTCATTTTAGTGCTCACCTAGAAGTTATATTTGAAAATTAGTTGAGTTTATGAAAAATGATGCTACTTACACGTCAGGTGTACAAGAATCATTACCATGAAAATATATTATGCCACGATCATGTATTGAAGGTTATCAATACACGAGCATTAACCGGGATTCTAAACTAGCCGAATGTAAGTTTCGTATGCTTTATGCGAGTGTGTCAATGACCATTACATGGGAGTTGCATAAGCTATTTTTTGTACATCCGTAAATAATGAAGAATTATGAATATTATATTTGTATTGTGGGTCCCACTGATCTGGAAGTGGACGGAGTATTCACTTTCATTTCATTATGACTAGTCTCAATACAGTTCAATATTGTATTGGAAATGCTGATTTTATTCTGAACCAAATTTTCAATGTAGTCTTCCATCAATAAATTGGGTTTTCAAATGATTGCAATCTGTACCCTAATGAAAAATCTGTATCATGATGAGCTCATTTTGATACAGATTTTTCATTACAATACAGATTTTCAATCCTTTCGGTAATGGATCTCATTATGAATTGGATTATGAGCATAAGTGTTATTATGGTAGGGGTGTTGGAAATAATACATATGTTTCTTAAGAACGAAAAATCGTTCAGAAACTTGAGGACATATCACATTGAAAGATTCAATACTTAACAGAATTATCCTAGATGTAGGTATGTACTGTAATGTAAAATGTGACAGTGTGCAACAGATTGGAAATGACAAATGAAGTCAGTGACATGGAGCATAAAAAATAATAGAAAATTTAGGCTATGATATGAAGGCAAATTGAAAAACCAAGATCTGATTCCAAAAGGAATCCGTTCAGGGATCTGAAAATATCAGTCTAAAGAGAACCTACCATTTTCAGACCTGTGCCAGAAAAATAGTGAAGAAGTTTCGCAATGAATAGTTGTTTTTCAAATTTCAGTTCCGTGAATTTGGGAATCCACTATCAGGATCGAGGTCATAGAATAGGTCTAATAAGAACCTTTCCAGTACCGAAGATCCAACAAAATACCCGAAAAAAGGGTGGCCCTGACAAAACGAAAAGTGAACACTGAGAAATCCCCAGAATACTCAGCAATGTATCTGTGGATCTGTTCATAGCAAGTCGAGGGGAGGGGGGGGGGAAATCAAGAGAGAAACTAATGAGAACTTCATTCAGTGTTCATGACAGCCCAAGCTTTAAACAGATAGGACTCCTGTTGGATCTTCGGTGCAGGAAAGGTTCTCATTAGACCCAGCTTGATCCTGAATGCGGTTTTACCAAATTCACGGGACTAAAATTGGGAAAACAACCATTCATTCCATCAAAACTGGTTCATAATTTTTCTGACTTTGTTCAATCATGTTTTCTGGTTTATCCTGACATAGATCTGAAAATGGTAGGTTCTCATTAATTTGATATTTTCAGGTCTCTAAATAGGTTCCTTTTGAATTCAATCCTTGGTTTTTAATTTGCCTTCTGATCATTACACGAAATTCCTTCTCTATTTCAAGCTTCATGTCACTGTCTTCATTGTCATTGTCAATCTGTCACACACTGTCAAATTTCACGTCATTGGAATTTCAATATCCTTCATTGCTACGGACATGTCTTACATCTAAGATGCCTAGAAGTCCTGGTGACTCAACTGATTAGATTTTGTTTAGATTTTTGTGGCGAAAAAAACAATCGACGCTTTTGAAGGTTTCCCCTATTTTTTCGGTAGAGGGCGTTATATTCCCATTTTTCAAATTTTATGACAAGTGTCAAGTTAATTGTCATATTGTCATGTCAGTTTGAAATTTTGATGTTTACGATGTTTTTATCGTGTTTATTTGTTGATTTCATTGCTTTTAAATATCGAAATGTTGTTACTGGTATCTCATTGTCCACCCATTATCTTTTAGGTTGCGATCTTTTCTCGCTAGCCAATCAAATAAAAGTGGAAAAACCTGACTGCACATTATTTTCACTTAGTGCAAATTCAGCTTCAGACAAGACTGGCAAGAGCGTGTTGGCGACATCTGTACATATTGTACGGAAACCTCCAAAAGCTCAATTATCCACCAAAAATCAAGCAATCCAGATTTCGCCACTTTTATCCCAAACTTCTACAGGTATAAGTAAACACACCAGGGTTTCCAGGCATCTTACTTACATCTTACTTCATAAATACATCCAGAATAATCCTGTTCAGGGACCCTATTCTCAAACCGTGACATATTTTGTCGCATGCGAAAAATCCTGTTTGTCGAAGAAAATTTGAATATTCTTATTCTCAAATGTCGCCTTCGCAAATTTTTGCTCGACAAATTGTAGAATGGTCGAAGGCAGTCGACAATTTATGTCGAATGCGAGAAATTTATTATTTGCGAAATTTATAGGTTATTGTTATACATGTCAAAACAAAAAATTGTTTAATAGTTTTGTTTTGTACATTCTCAGAAATTTGTGTAGAGAAAATGGCAGCTTTATTAATTGCAATTGAAAATTTAGAAAATCAAGAAATGTATCAGCGGCCTCGAAAGAGACGAGGAATATATAGAAGCCCTTTTACATTTATTATCATTACCTTTTTCCACTGCTTCCAGTCTTTCGAGGCTCCGGGGGCAGAATTTAGAATGGAGGCAATATTCTGCCACTTACTCCTTGCAATTTGAAAGGTAAAATTCGGAGAAAATTTTCCCGATAAAAGAGGCTCATTTTCTTTTTGTTGCATTAAGTTTATCAATGTTTGTTTCTGGGTGCAATAATTTTTTTTTGTATCACTTTCCATATTTATCTTGTTATTCTTGTTATACATTCGAGTAAGTACATTGTAGACTTTAATTTCTAACAAACAAATCATTATTATTTTTTCAAATTTTACAACTTCACAAGAGAAGTGGCATAGAACACCATATAATATCGAAAATTCGGTGTTGCCAGTTCATGTTATTCGACAAAATTTATCTCATGCGACTTTGATGTCGAACCCATATGAGAATACCAGATGCCAATTTTGTGCGACAATTTCTATCGACATATGTCGGATGCGACAAATCTCATTCGACATTCGAGAATAGGCCCCCAAGAATAAACATTTTAGTGTTATACGTCTTCAAATTTCTGAATAATTTTTCTTACAGAAACAACAAATATTTTTATCGTTATTGCTCTTAAAAATGCATTCACCTATGATTTCAAAATTTTTCGAACCTTACTTCTTTTCAGCTAAGCACTGATGATGAATTTCCTAGTCGAAAGCGGTCTGCTACGATTTCGATAAATATACAGGTTGACAATTTTTACTTTATTATTCTTGACACATCTTCAATACGGTTTCTTGCATGATAATCCGGGGTCTTATATCTGAAATACAGTTCAGCTCACCGTTTTGAAATGATCAAAATCACGGTAAGGTCTTTGTTCGTAAACTTTTCGTTTAGGGTTACCGAACAAGAAATAATCAGTTGTGGTTGATTGCAGAGACACAGCTGCAGCCAGCCGCATTGCTCCATATATTACGCCCAATGACTTTTCCACTGAATACTTCAAGAGGCGTTCTTATATTATAGTCTTGAGAGATAGAAGCCAAAACCTGAAATGGCCAAAGATAGTTTTCGATAGTCGATTACAGTACAAGTGTATAAATACACCTACACTCTGGTCATTGGATAGGTGCCCCCGGTGAGCTGTCGAACATGTTGCAATAGACTGAAACGAAATGAAATTACAGCCGAAATTTTTTCTATATGTACCATTACATATAAAGCGGTTATCTCAGTTTGCTTTGTGTAATGGAAAAATAATTGCAACTCATTTGAAATGATGTTTGATGCAAAAATAAGAAGTGGAAAAAATTGTCAGTGAACCTTCAAAACGATCCCTCAGTATTCAAAACTTTTCACTCTAATCAACGGGCTTTTTCCTATCGAACGATTGAGTGACTATTTTGTCAAAGTTTGATATTGCATCAATCACCTGTATGAATTTGAGAATCATCTGCACATTAATATTACTTTTATATATGTTCCAGGCTTGACCGATTACTGTCGTCCTAATATACAGCTGACTGATCAATATAACTGTGCCTTATATGCAATAGGTAACCTCCAGTGAAAATTATAGCTTTTGTAAATTCATAATGAATGCTTGACTTACCGTAATATATGAATATATATCAGTACTGCGATATAAACTACACTACACCAAAATACCATCTCTCTGTCACACTAGTGCCACAAAATATATTTTATTCCCATAGGCATATCACCGAAGCTTCGGATCTCGGTGTTAGGAGAGCTTAGGTATTCTTCAGAATCAAAATCATTTCAAAAATGAAATACTACAAAACACTGAACCACACATTTTTCTGTAAAGATCCCCAAAATTACCAGCCAACCACTCAATTAAGGAAAGCGCCTTTCGAAGTGAAAGTGGTCTCGACGGTCCATAAAACGTGAATGGGAAAGGACACATCATCTTTTTCGTCATGGTATCGAAAAGAGAATCCCAAACTTACCCCAAAAATCTTGTTCTCAAGAGTATATAGTAACAAACCTAGTTTGACATCGATCGCGCGATCCAGGGTAAATTTAAATTTTGCCAAAATCCTACTAATATACTAGATTGTTGCAAATTTTGGACTAATGCCTTGCATTCAAATTGATGGTTGCTACACGGCTTCTGTTTTGGTGCCAAAATTTGAGTAGCCCTATTTGGATTTTGTAGGATTTTGTCAAAACTAGGAAGTTTCATTTAAGATGTGACGAGTCTCATTTTGCAACAAAAGTGGTGCAACTTCCAAAAAATGAATCAAAATACTATTATGCAGCTGATATTTTGCCTAGGAAGCTGTTAATGAAAAATACCGTATTGGGCGAGTTTTAGGGGTCACACTATATATTGTGAGACTTCACCAAAATATTTTGTAATTCTGAATCCCTTCATTTCTTTCGCTATTTACGAATAATATCAGAGTTTCCTGTATGATTCTCACTAATAATGGGTTCACAGGAAACTGTATCGGAAACCGTGACATGTAAAATTGTTGCTTCATTCACAGTTAAAATATATTGTTTGAAAAACAAGTGTAGACACAAGCTCAGATCATTCATTAGTCACTATCACCACTTTATGATTCTTGCCATTTTATAGATGCTGAACTCAGATGTCCTGTAGAAAGAGTTGTAGAAACTCGTTTAAAAGTCTATCACGATCAATTAATCATTCTGATGCTGTTACTTGATGATTTAATATACATGAGAGTCTGTCTAGATTATAGTATTATATAGCTTTGAAAATCATTCATGCATGTAATTTATATCATAGTTATATTATATTATACATTGCTCTGAAAATATAATTTTAAATACATTTTCCGTAAGAAACTACGTTTGTGAATTACACCCAGATCAGAGTCTCATTTCAATGTAAGATTGCTGATGTTCAGAAGGAATTCATGTCAAACGCTCCAACTATAAATGACAATATTGGTGAAACGTTGAACCATTAAGAATGAAGGAGAAAGTGTAAAAGCATTGGTCTTACATTGCTGCAATGTGGGCAAATATGTAGTAAGATATAATCACTGAATTTGTAGTGGTCTTTTTCTCGAATGAATTGATCTAGTGGCATTACTCAAGCATTATTGGATTTTTTTGGCAACACGTCGTAGTAATGAAACGCCACCGACTTCGATCGAGGTCCTTCAGCAAGTAGGCCTCGATACTCATACCTCAGGAGCAGCATGTTCATTCGCGGTTTCATCAACCATAAAACATGAAAAAGTCATTTCCAAATATGGCAGAGATAAATTTTCAAGAGAAAAATATTTGCCCTGTCTGGGGATCGAACCCACGACCTTTCGACCATGACCCGGGTACAGAACAACCGCTGGAACTTCCTTGCCGTCATGACCCTTATATTATCAACTCTTTCACAGATCATAAACACTATTTGTAATCTCTTCAAAATTGTAGGGACTTCAGATAATCCATTCCATTTTCTAATATATATAATCGTTCATGGATGACACAAAAAAGTGATACAGGATATCCGTATCTGTATAACAGAATTTTTTATTGTCTGACTTGTGTGGTGGCCATCAAAATGTTACCAAAAATGGAGCAGCAGTAACACTTTGATTTACATAATCGACAATGTGAAGCGATTTGGTATATGTTTTTATTTTCAAGTTAACCTTGAAGGAAAAGATCTGCAGGGCCCAAAGAACACTGCTCATACCAAAGAAGAGATAATACATATCAGCATTCATTTAGAATTTCTGAAGGTAGGAAGGGAAAAACCTCCCTTGGCAAGGAATTCCAGAGCCGATTTGGTCGAAAACGAATTTAAACTTTTCTTCAGTTGAAACATCAGTACCCGCACAATCCGTACTTCTATACTTCTAAATTGATACTCTCTAATGAACAGATGGTAAAAACTGTTATTGATTTGAACGTTTGTACTTATAGTCGAACCAATGCTTCAAATTTGTTTTGTCAAACCAGTTACAACATTTAAAAAAATTATCGAGGTATAATCTGCGAATGGGAAAAATTATCGAGGTATAATCTGCGAATGGGATTGAATAAAGAGAAGAGGTTAAATGTTATCAGTCCAAGGCTGTTCCTTGGGGACACTCCTCATTATACCATTTTATATTGCAACTCCCAGTGTTTTGCTGGAATGTATTCATTGGAATATAGAGTATGAATCAAATGATCTGTTATTTACCTGTGCAATTAACCAAAGCTGCCGCAGGAGCTCTTGTTCCCGCCAGTTCGAATCCTGCTTCGTCCACGCACCAACAGGAGCTGACGATTTCGTTATCGCACTGAATAGGTTCGAAAGCGCCTTTTTTGTTGCAACGCGGCATTCGGACAGACTTTGCTTCCACTCCTAGAGCTTTTGCTCTTCTTGAAGCGGCCATTCTTAAGGTTTGGCAGCCTGAAAAAATGCAATCTGGTTTTATACAGGACAAACAGATTTGTGAGGTGATAGCAAGAGCTCCAAATATGGTATGAAGCTGGTAAGGAGGGAAGGATTGAAACAACCAAGTCATACCAAATTGAATTGAATTATGGTGATATTTTCGATCACGTAACCAACAATATTTTGGTCAAATATTGTATTGACCTGAATGCTTGACCAGCTCTGGTGAAACACATGTTTTTCTCTGAACCTATGGTTTAGGTGACCAAATATTGTAAAACTGGCCCTAAGTCGTTCAATCTAAGTGCTCGAAACGATATGGCATAGTTGTTTTTTTCGCAAACGGAATACCCGTAGTTACGGTTACACTCAAATATTACACAGCAACGTCGATATTTCTACAAATATTTATTATTTCCTGCCGTACATTCAATATTGAAGCAGGTTCAGTTTCGTACACCTTCTGCTTCAGATAACCCCATGAAAAAAGTCTGAAGGTGTCAAATATGGCAAACGGGCTGGCCAATCCGTAGTACCTCGATGGCCGAGCCCACGACCATGGAAACTATTATCCAAATAGTTTCTTACTTGTCTGGGGTTATGTGGTGGTGCTCCATTTTGTTGGAATGATAATATCCATATCGAATTCATTGGGATTTACGATCAAACCTTATCGGGTTGTTGGGATTGTCATATGACAGAGAATAACGAATATTTTTAGATATATCGATATTGATGTGTTTGTTTCCAGGTACTAAAATGTTCCGCCAATTTGTAGTAGGTGTAGATATTGCATTAAAGAAATGCACTGTAGATGAAAATACTTATCGTTAACGTAAACTTTTATGCGAATTTCCTTTTCAAATTCGTCGTAAGAATTGTCATGATTGACATTTGTCAAATACGAAACTTGTCTTGTCTGGTAATTTTTTTGATAGGCAAATTTGAGTTATACGAGAAGTTACTGACTTATTGAACTTGTTCTATCCAGAAGGAACTGTTTTTCAATTGACGCAGCAACTTTTCGGGGTAGATTAAAAATGTGTCCTTTTAGATACGCTTTCCACTTTCCAGATTCCAATAATAATTTTTATTTTTTCAGATTGTGATAGGTTAGAAACCCGAAAAACTATGGAGAAAATATTTCTCCACCACAAAATTATGAACTTTTAAAGAGTATATATTAAATTGTTCCAACATTTTTAAATACTCTAATAGTCTGAATCGAAGTAGCTTTTATTTGAATTGACACATACGATATCCTTTTTTTTTTGGTACGTGAAATCACTTTCACGAATTAAAATCACACAATAAACGCATTCAATGAGAACGTGTTTTATTTCATAATAATTATGAATGGTCTATTTAAAAACAAACATGTTTCTCTAATGGAATTCAATTCGAATATGTCCATAAATATTGAAGAAATAAAAAAGTAACGGAAGCGAAAAAAAAAAATTGTTGTCACAGAAAAGAAACAACGGAAGAATATATTGAAATGAAAGAACATTGAATGAAAAACTGTATTGCCTATCGTAGCAAGTATTTCTTTAAATTTATTTTGAATCTGAGTTTACCTAATATTTCGAACCATTTGGTAAATTTCCGTATATTTGGATTTGTACAAAATATATTGTCGCCTCATGTTAGTTTCAATTTCTTTAAATACCTCGCTAAATGATTGTTAGTCATTGTTCACTTCAAATTTTAAGTTCGAGTATTTACGTTCATTTCTGATCAATTGGGCGTGTGTACATATTTTTGCTTTATACAGCGAAATAATATGATTATAAGTAAAGAATGTGATTGCGACATGAATAAACTAAAAAAAGTGAATTTTTTCAAGTAGTTAGTGGTAAAAATGTTCTAATATAGAAAAGAAATTCCCTTTGCCAATATTTCTATCTATTTATTCCACATCAAATGTTCGTGAATGTGATCCAAAGACATTTTATGAGAGATCAGTACCTGATATTCCCACTATATAATTGGATAGGATCCTTCAATGGAATAAATACAGACAAATATTTTGATATCACCAGTAAGATCTGAATCAGCTAAAGATCTAGTAAATCCATATTTTCCATCGTGTGACAAATCAGATTTTTCAAATATTCCAATAATGTTCTGCTTTTTCAATCGAAATATGTTTATAATTTAATATTTTCTCTAGAAAATTGGTAAGACCTTCGCAACTCTTGATGTATAGGCCTATTGTGTTGTCAAATTGATAAGTTTGTTCATCAAGGAAGAGAGCTTTGATTTCATTACTTTTACAATTTTGTTACTGATCTTATCACATCTTCGTTCCTTGCTTGAATATTACTGGCTGGTTTTGATTTCATAAAATAATAAATCGATCTGCTTCAGATTGCTCGACATATACAACCAGCATTCGCTTGAAACTTGACGGTTTCACTGCATTGAAGAACCTTGAGGTGTTTTCTGGCGCTCATGTATTCAAAACGTACTCATCTGTCTCCTTCTTTCCCACTTATGGACAGCCAAATAGTGAGAGAGAGAGATGGAGAGACGAATACGTTCTGAATACAAGAGCGCCGGAAAACACCTTTGTATAGAGGCATAGTAAAACCGGAAGACGGTTTCAATAAAGGACCGCTTGCTCTGCATTGCGTATCTACGCCATTTCTCTGACGTAACGCTGTGTAGGCAAGATGCTCACATGTCCAATGTATCTAACGCCACCTTTTTGATCTGAGTTTGTCCAATTGATCTTCCATTTCGGCACGATATTTTACTTAATGAGGCCTTTCAAATGATCAAATGTGATACATTGTTGATAGACGACATTCGATAATAATCAAAGTGGTGTCGGTTTCTTACTCGCTTATTGTCAATCATAATTCCAGTCACTAGTGTTGATACCGTCGAAGTCATAGGTCACCCGCTTGGTCATTTTTCCGTATCGAAATAGACGAATATGAAACCGGTACACTACTTGCCCTTTGATCTTTATCAAAAAGGTATCATCTATCGATAGATTAGAGATGCGAAGGGTGAAAATGAAACTGGAGTATTTGGCGTGAAAAACGTTCTTCCTCAGAACATCCAAGGTTGAGATTTTTTCATTGGAATGCAAAGTATTCTGAATATTATATTCATTCCTTCACCTTTTTCGCATACATTTGAATAGTGAACGATGAGTAATTTTTGGATTGCGCCATCGAAATTTCTCGTTTGTACAAGAAATGATCAATAACTATTCTTTGAAATATGCATAATATTCTGAAGCAATTAGGCGTGGAAAAAGAACCATTATTCACAAGGTTCGAGCACTCCATCAACTTCGGGTACTCCCATGATAAATTGAAGACGTCCTTAAAATGCTGATGGCAATTCTGGAATAATAACAAAGAAACTTCCACGCCCTCATATTTTAATTGTCTGGCATCTGATGCATATATGCATGTCTAATGGAGTCTTTCCACCTTAAACAATAGCTTTTTCATGAGTCATCGACTGAATAGCACAGTCCGAATACATGCAGGGAGAATGGTTAGGTAACTGAATCGATTTATGGGAAACTGATGTTGACTAATTTCAAATGCAACAACAATAATTGAGGTCATTTAGGAGAAATAGCTTTCCACACATCACAGTGAGGTATTTGATATGAAATCCAAACAAGTCAGGATGGAACGGAAAATATTGAAACTTGCCGAGTGAAAAAAATATTTCACATTTGCCTGATGATCTTATGATCTGACATGGTTCTTCTCAGAATTTGTATCAACACTAACGACCCTCGTTATTCATCTTGAAATATGACTCCCTTGTGTCGACAATCCACCAATTTTCATGAAAGATATATTTTTTGAGAAATCCATTATGAAGATTTCTCTCAGAAGGCGATTTTGTATTACGAAAGCCCTCGCAAAAGTGTTTAAACATTACTGTGAATTTACTGTAGATTGGGAAATGAACAGAACAATATCATTGACGAAAGTCTAACATAGTTTGAGTTACAGGAGTACATATTGAGTTACATATTGGGGACTAGGTCAAAATCAGTCATACCTGTGAATAGTTGTTTGGTGCAGACTTTGCCACAAGGGCTCTTGCAGCATACCGCATCCAGCGAACAATCGTCGTCACCACTACATGGTTCTGCCCTGAATGGGCATTCTGTTAGCATTGGACATTTCGAACTTGTATCTGACTTGGAATCTGCAATAGAAGGAAAAATTTTTTTCATTTTTGATTGTGCTTATCGTATACATTTTATCAACTCAGCTCAGTGCGTGGAGAATAAAATAATTGTATCGACGATCCCTAGTATCTTATTCAGGTTTATTGATAAACTGCTGTTCAGTATCACACTTTACATTTTCCAGTCTTCTAGAAAAACATTGTTCACTTACTACAACTAACACAGTTTTTTCAAATATTCATTCGATCGATAATTAACTGGGAATCACACAACATATATAAAGTGGTAAAGATGCTCAAATTTTTCCATTGATGAATAATCAAGTTTTTCTACAGTCAAGCAGATTGAATGGTTGATAAAATACAACCTGTCTAGAGGCGACAAAGAATATTTTCTCAATTTCTCAATAGTGAAAGAAATATTTTGTAACATTTTTGGAAATCCCTTCTGCGGAAAAATCATCCCCTTTTTCCAGCATATCTCATATACATCGACATATTAAGTTGTAACTACAGAAAAGGGGCAACCTACCTAAGGAAAATCAAAGATTTGATCATTGTTCATTGAATTTGTTACAACCAGTGATATAAGTAGCTGACGAAAAACCAGGTGAATTTTCATGATATATGATATCCGATTTTATATTCGGGGGCTATATCCCGACTGCACCAGGTTTAATCGGTTGAAATGTGTGCTGCACTACCATAATTTTCGAAATTTTGCTGGTCGAGGGGTTTTATCTCAAATTATTATACACGAAAGCGTTTGCTTCAAAGCAAAACTATGGAAACTATTGCACGCATTTTGCTCGATTGAGCTTGGTGTAGGAAGGATTTATGTTCAGATCATTCCCAGAAAGATTGCAAATTCAGAAAACTCTAAAATCGAACACAATAACAATATAGTACCTGAAAATCAGGTAAAAATCCAGGTTTATTTCGATCGGTTGTAAAGGTCTAGTGCAATTCATCGCTGTAATACTCTGTAGAAGCAGTCTAGACTTCAACTTTTTCATGTGTTATAAATATAAACTCACAATCTGGTATTGAGAAATGGAAAATAGACTTTCGAGCCACTCCACACAATTGTGTTCTTATGAAGAAGGAAATATCCGAATTGATTGGTTCATTGTGGAACCTTTGAAATAGAAGTAAAATCTCTCCCAGAGGTTCAACCCAAACACCGAACTCAATTAAGTAGATTTCAGAGCATTATTTTGCTAATCTTCATTCTGTAGCTGAATCTACTTCTGAAATAATTCATATTGCAGGATCAAATTGAGACCTGGCTTGAAACATTGAAAACATTATGACATAACTTCAAACCAAAAAGGAAAAATATTTTATCTAATATTTCCATCGTATGTTAAAAATCCCATATGAAGCGGGACATTTTCGATCAATTACAGCGAATATTTCCATCGTATGTTAAAAATCCCATATGAAGCGGGACATTTTCGATCAATTACAGCGATAAATTCCCGGCGCGGCGGGGCATTTTCGGGCTGGTAAATACCCGGTAGGTATCGAAAAATACCCGCTCGGTCCGTGTATCTATAGTAACGATTGTTGAAATGTACATTTGTCATCTTTTCAGGCATGAATACTGAATTTTAAACGTCGTTGTTTCAACTATCAAAATAAACCTGATAATTTTCCATTCAAGCATGTAATTACTCCCGATAATGTTGTGATTAGTTTTTACTTGTTGATATCTATACCTACAAAATATTGATCTTAATTCATCACGCCAACGATTGGTTGATATTGTATTCAATCTGCCACATAAATCATACTACAATAGCAAATCTTTCGTGCCGTTATCGATTGATGATCATTGAAATAATGAAGTAAAAAGCCTGGAATTGAAAAACCATATCTATCATATGATCATAATAGCGAGTGATGCTGCTGGAATGACAATCATTGGTAGGTAACATTCATCAATTCAATGGTTTTGACCTATCGACAGGTGCTTGTCCTTGTACTCTGTATTCAATCGATAGCACACATTAAGATGGAACAAAGATGAATTACTCATGCCAAGGTCTCGTTTCCTACCTCAATTTCGCGGAACAATTTGTTTCTGTAACTCTTGCAAATTTTTCGCGTGGCGAACGTGTTCTATCTTGGTACGATAAGTTGCAGTGACTTACGCCTGATTCATGCGGCAGTTTTGAGCAATAAGTTTTAAGTAATAAGAGATGGAAATTATCCTACTTTCTCATGAGAAGTGAATAAACATTCCCATTGAAAAGTGAAGGTTGATCTTCTCATAGCCTATTACTTGAAGCTTACTACTCATTCCTTATTACTCAAAACTGCTGCATAAATCCGGTGGAAGTAATTTTTGTGGTGAATTTGTTGCCACATACAGATCTATAAGTGAAACCCATTGTGAAAAATGTATCTCAAATGTAATACATTTTCATTGGTGCGGAAAAACATTCATAACAAATGATATTCTTGGTTGAATCGATAATTCAAAGATAAACTATTTGTGCCCTCATGCTACGATTTTGGATTATTTGATACTTGACACATCGTTGGAATGCCTACCGAGTGTTTTCCATTGCTCAAATCAGTGCACATCGAGTGTATTTCTATACTTGACATCTTTGGAAATGAGATACAAAGCTACACAACACTTGCACGATTATATACCCATTTTGCCAAATTGACCTTTCTCCTTCTTGCTGAATGTGACGTAGGAATCAAAGGAAAAGAATAAATTGAGGGGCAACCTTTTTCTTGTTCTCAGGAGGAACAACGCGGCAGTTATATTTTTGAACGGTTACATGGAGCAAAGTAAAAATAATTACACCAACCGGTACTACAGGAGATATCAATGAATCTGGATTCCATATCATTCTAAAATACAAAGTGAGTAGCAATATACTTTGTTCAACCATCCTTTCCCGTTACGTCATAATCGGTGACGTATTCTGCTGTTTTACGTTTGTCTTATATTAGTTGAATGTTATTTTACACTCAACCTCAAAATTATTATTAGTATTTACCTACCTGCAGAATACATCGCATACACTCGTGTTCTTATTGCATTTTGATGTATAATATAAATCGATGATCCTCGAGCAGAAACATGTCCGACATGAACTTTAATTTTGTAGTCTTTATCTGTTTCCATTCCACTAGTAGCTAGTACTTGAACAGTTTTTATATATATATATCTAGACCATCAGCAACACGCTATAGCATTCAATAAAATTAAATCAATAAAAACTTACATTTTGCATAACATAGGTAGATACATACGTTGTAGACTGCATTTAACGGTAAAAGCGGCACTCCAGCGTCTCTTTCTCTCGAAAAGTAGTCAATCAACTCCAAACCCTTCAAACCCGAAGAAAAGTAGTTATACAATGAGCTTTGCTTTTCCTCATTATACCGGAAAGGCATTTTGACAATGAAAAATTAACTGAAAAAGGCGAAAATGACCAAAAATACTGAACAAATCAAACTATGACAACTGAACTGTCAAAAATGACAAATAAAATTCACATCGACAAGACATACGTTAATGACGTCAAAATTCCGTCTCATCTATTTCATGAATGAGAGATAAAGTTGGACAACGTATGACGTAACGGCAAAGGATGGTTGAACAAAGTATGGTATCCTTTGCCGTTACGTCATACGTTGTCCAACTTTATCTCTCATTCATGAAATAGATGAGACGGAATTATGACGTCATTTACGTATTTCTTATTTAATATCGATGTGAATTTTCTTTGTCATTTTTGACAGTTCAGTTGTCATAGTTTGATTTGTTCAGTATTTTTGGTCATTTTTGCCTTTTTCAGTTAATTTTTCATTGTCAAAATGCCTTTCCGGTGTAGTGAGAAAAATCAAGTTAATTTTGAAGGTGATTGTCTACTTTTCAAGAAAAAGAGATTCTGGAGTGCCGCTTTTACCGTTAAATGCAGTCTACAACGTATCTACCTATGATATGCAAAATGTAAGTTTTTATTGATTTGATTTTATTGAATTCGATAGCGTGTTGCTGATGCTCTAGAAATATAGAACTGTTCAAAAACTAGCTACTAGTGGAATGGAAACAGATGAAGATTACAAAATCAAAGTTCATGTCGGACATGTTTCTGCTCGAGGATCATCGATTCATATCATACATCAACATGCAATAGGAACACGAGTGTATGCGATTTATTCTGCAGGTAGGTACATACTGATAAAAATTTTGAGGTTGAGTGTGAAATAACATTCAACTAATATAAGACAAACGTAAAACAGCAGAATACGTCACCGATTATGACGTAACCGCAAAGGATGGTTGAACAAAGTATATAATTTCTTCGTGGTTGGCGGAATGTCTGAACATTTGTCCAAAAAACATATTAAGTTTGATTTGTCTCTCTTAAGTAATGTCTAACTTTCATTACGCGACACCTCTATATCCTTATAGTTGAACCAAACAAAAATTCCAACTCTGACTCAGAACATTTACTCTCGATCGAAGAAAATTCCTTCCAGTTGGCGATAGAGTTTGATTTGTTGTGTGACTCAGTGACCCACTGCCAGCAGCTCTATTACAGCAGTACCGGCTTGCTTCTGCATCCTCTCTTATTTCCTGACATACTCTCAATTAACGGTCCGTACCATTTACAGTGGCGTTTCGTGTGTGAAAAATTTGTTCCATTCGAACAATGACGGTAGCGTTTCGCACTCGTACAACCGTGAAGTATTTGCATTATATCTCCAATTGCCCTACAAAGTAGCGTCGACTGTTTTTGAATGAATTTTATTTTGAACATTTCAATATAATTGTAAAGAGAATAGAATCGTATATTATAAATCGTTTCTCTCAGACGAATTTTACAATAGTTAATGTTCTTTTGGTGTGAAAGTGGAAACTTTCAACAGAGATCAATAACCCTAACACTGATTTTCAGATATCACTTGCAATCGACGAGTGATTCGCTAATCAATTTCTTCTGTCGAGAACTAGCTTGATTAGCAAAATGCACGCCGGGTACTTATTAGCTCAGGAAATGAAGCATTTTGGCTCGCATTTTTTTGGTCCACCACGGATTTACCTGAAATTTTCACAGAAGGTAGAGAATAGCTCAAGGATCATTTTCTATTTCATGACGCTGTACGCTAGAGCCTTGGGGGCGGTTGCCACACCATCACGGGGGTGGAAATTTTTTATTACATTTCAACTGTAGGAATCGACGGAAAAAGTGATTCTAAGAAAAAAATGTTCCATACGATTTTTTCGTAAAAATAATATTTTTTGAGTTATTCGAAGTTGAAAATAACAGTTTTTTGACGAAAAAATCGACTTTTTCAAATGTTTTTTTGCAAATAACTCTAAAACTATGCATTCTATCAAAAAAGTGTGGATAGACAAATTGTAGCTTTTGAAAAAACAAAAACGATGCTTCCTTTATAATTTTCCTACGACACATACGAACTGAGATACAGCAAATTAATAAATAAATTGGAAGATTTAAAGCGAAACAACAAGAAAAGTTTGCATTTTTCGAAAAAAGCTCATAGAATCTTCTCCAGAGTATTCAATTAGAGCTATCAAACCAATTAAAAAATGTCTTTCTAACATGAAAATTGACCGACTTATGATCAAAATGAGATCGGTACCCGCTTTTTTCTACGAAAAAAATCTGTTAAAACAATCTCCAAAGTACCCCCTAACTGAAATTGATCGCCACCCTTCTGTGATTCTCTTTATATATGTACTATTGATACCCTCGCGAAGTCAAACCAATTTAAAATGCCTAATTTTAGAAAAATTGGAGTTTAAAGAGAAAACGATTTTTTTCAATTTCGTGTTTTTAACCCTTTTCTTATATCTCTCAAAATACTAAAGATACGAAAAAAACGATACAGTACTGAATTTAAGCTTTTTTAATGAAAAAATGTTCTATTGTGTAGATTTTTGGTAAAGTGAATATTCGGCGAGATATAGCCGTTGAACACCTACATTTACGATCGAACATCACCTTAGTCAAGCGCTTTAAACTCTCCCCATTTAAAAATTAAGGGATCTCAATAAATTTTATTCACATAGTCTTATAGTTTTCGGAAAGCTCTACAAAATCGTTTCTGAAAAAAATATTCTATCACCTAAAATGAAGGAGCAATGCTTAAAAAACCGAAATTTTTTTTTTAAATATTGAATTACTCGCTTCGGAGCGTAGTAATCTCCATAACCGGTATATTCGGCCGTTATACGTTATATGTTCCACTTTTTCCATTCATATTGGAAGACAGAGAAAAGAAAAATCTGCTCGCGTGTGTGAGTGTATATTTCGTTGATTTCTCACCAGTGTATCCTGAAGTTCAAAGACATTATAAAAATTTCAATGTTTTCAAGGGTAGTTTAAAACAAGGGTAGGTTGAAAGATTATAAAATTGAATGAAAGCATGAAACAATCATCATTTAACTATTTTTACCCATATTTAGTTTTTTAATGTTATTTTATAATTTTGGACAATTAGGGGTAGTTTTCACCCCTTAAAAACAAAAAGCGTACAACGCACAATATAGTAAATGAACTAGAGGGTGTAAGAAGCCTAATCCCAGATTTTTGTACAAATCGGTGCTGGACGAAAAAATTGCGAGGTGTTACCATTTTTTTAGCTTCATTTTCTGAACTTTATGATATATACTCGTAATATATTCTGTCTGTCTTCTACAGTCAGTGATGCCGAATTAAATTTTCAGTTATAGCAAATGAAGCGGTATTCAACATGCAAATCTATTGTTCTGAGAATGGCTTGATTTTGAATAATCTTGAAACCGTTACCATACTATCTTCAGAGAATTAATGAAAACGTTTTGCCTGGTTGAGGAGAGGGAGGAACTGTCGTTTCTTATAGACTCCTATCAACTAGTTGGCAAGAGGTTTCGATCAGGTGTAAGTCAATAGATAATGAAATGACCATGTGTATTTTCAATATTGATTTCCATATACTTTATTCATCTCCAGATCTGTAATGTTTTCCCTCACATTGTCATCAATTGAATATTTTTCAGCATAAACAATTATCATACAATAAGAATACAATTCAGGTTTTCATCTCAGAAAATTTCAGTATCTTCGTAAAGTCACAAACCAATCGGTTACTATGATTCCACTTGATTCTTGTGTTGAAGAATACCCAACTGCCCATGAAACATTTGAATTCATCTAGACAATTCCTGTTCTTGATAGAACAAAGAAATATATTGTGTGGCTTCATTTTCATTTCTTTACCTGATAACACAATGAAATCATTGTGTTACATTTGTGGTATGTCTCCAATTTCATTTCCTCACCTGATAAAACAATGAATTCATGTTGTTACAATTATAGTTATTATTACGCAATAAATCAGTTCTTCCATGGAATGTCAAATTTCAAGCAATGACAGCTCTATTCACTTATTGCACCTAAATGAAATTCCTGAATGACATCGAATTTGAAGTTCGTGTTACTTGTTAAATCATTTTGCTATTATCTGTTATAGCCTTAGAAAAAGTATAGTGTATAACTCGCATGAAATGCTAAAATTCCTTTTTTGTTAAAAACAACTTACTATTTCTAACATTCATGAAAATCCGTCTGATTGCATTAATTTCATTGATTTTGCTATTTCTGGTTATCATCAATTTTTATACAGACTCTAATTGTGGATAATATTCAATTGTATATTCCTAATGTTAGTTGACTTATCAGTTGGGGTTTATTCTTCTTCTTCTTTTTCCACCTAGTGAATGGATTTGGTGAAATGGAATACGAATAGTGTTTTTCAGTAATACGCTTGCATGGTAATGAAATATAATCTAGAGAAATATTCTTTTCCACTTCGGTAGGGGAATTTTTTTCAATACATCCTCTCTGTATTTTTCGATGCAATGTCTTGTTTCATAATCAATAATTTATTCATAAGGAGTTCGTACTTCCATTCTGTAATGATTATTGAATTACTCTACAAAGTTTCTCAATCTCTTTTGGGTTAATTGACGCTAGAAATGACTACCACATCTTGCCGCAATTATTGATCAATATCTATTAATGAGTGTTAATTTTGAGTGACTCTTTGTGGAAAAGGTTGAGAAATATATTATGCAAACGAAATGGGTAATTTTTGAAATTCGTTCATCTTATACGGTTTTTTATTTTCTTGCTCACGGATTACTTTACGCATTAATTCAATAGCGTACCACAAAAATACGAATATTTGTACATTTTTGATGCATTGAAAAGAAGGGATGAGCAATTTATTAATTCTATTTTGTGACGCGATATCGGAGTTCAAAAAGAGTCTTTCGACCGTCTTGTGCCAGATATCAATACCATAAAAAGGAATAGGAATTGGGAAAAATAGAGAAAATATACTATATGAATATAACATCAAAGCAGGAGGTAGACTTTTGTAACTTGATGGTTGCAATAGTAACACTTACATTTGATGAAATTTCAAAAATTCGTGAAATTAAAGCTGAATCGGAATGTTTAACGCTGTTGGTATTAGGATCGGTGATGAGAGTTTTGGACGGTCTTTTATTCCTTATCTCTACACGTGCTGGGACTTGCACGTTCAGATTGAAACACTCACAGAAAGGAGTTCAACTAAGGCCACGCCGCTGAAGATGGTAGCCGCAGATGCAGCCGAAAGCTCCGGAACTCAAAATTCCAGGACACGGCCCTGAAGCCCGAAAAACTTGCGTTGTATCAACAACGGCCGTGAAAGCCTACGTTCTAACATACTTTTCTAGGAGGACGGCAACCAATCCGTTCCGGAAAAAAATTGAGATGGAAAATATTTCGTTCTCGATGTTGAGTGTGGATAATAAGCAGCAATCGAACGTCGCCGTCGTACACAGGCACAAATTGAAAATTCGTTTGAATATATATATTTTTTATCTCATTTTCATATCTTCAATCTTACTTTCAATTTATATAATTTCTACGAGGCTCTTCCTTTCTAGATTAATTTTCATCCAAAACATTTTTGGACAGGGTTCGATAGAATCCATATTATAGAATTGGACGTTTTGTATATATAATCGAATTAAAGACGAATTTCCTCAGATAGGTCAGATGAGAGAACATTTCCTACCTTAGTTTAACTTCGAACGTGATGAGTATTTTAATATTTCTTTTCTGAGCGTTTATAGCCTGTGAAGTTATTATTGTAATTCATTTAATTGTAAATTTTCATTGAACAGTTGCTCGTATTATGAAATGATTTACGATTAATTTCAGGTGTAATTGCGAGATAATACCATAATGATAGATTTATATAATTCAGTAGAGTTGCGTTGGTCTTCACTCTTCATCTGGGAACCTTTTGAAATTTTGAATACACCTATATTTTTATAGACTATGCATACTCTCTTCCAATCATGGCATTAGATGAAAAATCAACCTTCGTTGTATTTCTAAAATATTCCTGAATAATGGGGGTCTGCAACCCCTCATCGCCACCTGAATGCCCTAATGACATCAAGAGAAGTAACTATGAGGTTCTTGGTTGCAAAATTGGACTTGAGATATCTGCAACTCCTTCGGCATATTTCAAAATTATTTTTTGGTAAGAATTATAAGAATACTTGTCAATAGTTTCGGGATATGGTTTTTAATCATGATGAATTCGAGTGATTATCATCTCTTACGACTTGGAATTCTCTACACATAACCGACAAGTTAATATCTGACAGTTGTCGAATATAATGAAACTACTTCAATAATGAAATCATGAAAAACGTCGTTTTGAAAAGAACCCACAAAATTGGTCGTTGGTGAAATTATCAACTGAAAATTTGACAACTCGTATTGATTTTGTATGATTCGTAAACATTCTCCATTACTAAAAACTCGAAATGAAAACACTTGACGAAATGAATGGGTTTGTTTGAATCCCCCATTCGACTGGTTCTGAATCATTCCGAACTAATCCTACCATTTGGGTATTTGAGGTGAACTCGTCCGAAATATGTGGAACTACAACTGCCCCGCTGCTTTGAACTCTTTCTGATACAATTCCGTTTGGAAATCGAACATGCTTATAATAGGCAAACTTTTTCATTTCATTTCGAACCATTTGGCTTTTATAACATGTTCAAAAGTAGTTGAACTATTCAACTACATAATAGATAATGGAAGTTCGAATCACTACCACTCAACAAGAAACACAAATCATTCATTTTTTTTTATTGTGACGAAACAATCTGAAAAGGTGAAAGAGTGCCTTTTTCAAATAAATTCTCCTATATTACAACAAAAATAAGTGAATACTGAATTGTAAGTGATAGGTACACTAAGAGTTTTAATGAGTGAATGAAGAAGTAGAGCGTGAATTAATAATGTTCTTGGTACCATGAGGATATACAATTATCACGAGACGACATACAACATTTAATAAAATTACCTACATACTTTATATTACTATAAATTGGTATCCAGCGAAACGTAGGTGAGATATTCATGAACGTGATAGTCTGAAACATGCTGATTTCGATTAACAACGACATAGAACAATAATTATATGATGATTTGGGAGAATAACGCCAGTATAATATGGCATACATTATCCTATACAGAAAGAAAAGGTATTCTATATCTTGACGCATACATATATTTAACTTTCTTGTTAATTCCTACTCAAAACAACCATAACATATAGTAGAAAAAATATGAGTCAGAATATTTTTCATTCGACACAAAAGAAAAAAAATTTTTGGAAAAAGTATTACCAATTATCTTTCTTACATCTATAGGTTAGTCTAGAAACTACAGTAAACTTGGATTCAGTCGCATATGCCACTTTAAATATAATCTACTATGAAAATCAAATATTTGTTTTCTATGCTCATGTTTGAAAATCTGTCAAACATCTGAGATTTTACATAACATTTCGTCATTCCAGCCAGGTGCGATTCGTATCAAATGAACTCATGGAAATGCAACTTTCCTCAGAGACAAAAAAACTTATTACTACAGCACTGTAAAAGGTTCTGACTCTTCATAAAAAAACAGAATCGAGTTTCAATAATGCATTGGATATGTTCCGTATATCGTTTCGGTTAACCACAGCGGCTCTCTCTCTCTCTCTGGTTATCCGAAACGATATAAGGAACATATCTATGAAATACCTATGCGGAAAAACTTTTTTATATTTCAACTAATCTAGGTATGTTAATATATGTACGACGAAATACTTTTTGAATAATTGATTATTTATAGGTAGGTGATTTTTTTCAAATATATATAAATTTCAGTTCCCATTCAATGTCCGTAGGCTCACACTCCCACTGTAGTTGACCCAAAATCAAATTGTCATATTCGAATTCTAAAAAATGGCGGAGGTATCGTTCATATAAGAATAATTGAAATTAATGAAATAGTTCAAAATAGTATATTTATTATCTTATTAGGAGAAAGTGATGCTTTGTGTGCCGGGCACCATTTCTCTAATTTTTTCTGAAAACCTGGGAAATGCAAACCTGGAAAATATTGATTCAAACTTGGAAATTGATTGTATAGGCAGAAAAAATACTATTCGTTCCGGCGACAGTGAAAGTAAAACGTAACCATGGTAATAATGATTAAAATGAGCCTTTATGTTCAAAACGTTCTATGTTTGACGATTGACGAGAAAGACCGTTTTCTGATTCAGTTAGATCTGCCGAGATTCAGATGAATTCACAAAGTTGAATATAGTTCGAGCTAAGAGTGTACTTTGGATTGAGTTATTCAGTAGTGCTTTTTGTATTCAATTTTCATTGTAATAATCCAAATCTTTGGCCAAGAGGAATTGGCGATGGTTATAAAATAAAATTTTCAAAAATCTCTCGGGAGTAATTCCGTGGTTATAAATGAAATTTTGTTTATTAGTGTCATCGGGTTTCGATAATGTTGAGCAATGTTCTTTGAAACACAGAAGAAATAAAGCAATATATATTTATGATCTAACAACGAGCACAAATCTCAGTAATCTATGTTGTTACATAATTTTACCATGGATATCAACTAACGTGATGCCTAGAAAGCGTGACGAGTAAGTACATAAGGAAACTTGGTTCATTTTTGTGATATAAATTACTCATTTCTCAGTTCCTCAATCTTAATATGTGCATATTGTTGTTTTACAGCCTCAGTACATAGCCATTGAAATGCATCCTAGCGTGAGCTATACAATTTCAACATTTGATTATAACTATTTCAATAATGTTCACAATGGTGAATGAGCCTGAAGTGTGGGTATTTGATATACGTTTCATTCTCGATTGGAAAAACATGCTATGTAGAATTTTAGTAATGATTTGTTTCCAAAATCAAAATTTGTGCAAGTATTGGAAGATTATCATTATTATCTCGTGTGGCGATATAATAGAATTTCATGATTTTTGCGAATTTCATTTCATAGGCTATTCATCCTGACAAAGCTTGATGGCTTGAAGTTCTGCGCGGTCCTTGGGCCTCAGTCCCTCGTTGTTTCTTCTTTGGACAATTATCAAGCACACAGGATATCCTGTAGATATCCTTAAAATGTCCCTCATTGAGCCCCAGGGACGTGGACATGAAAAGGACATCCAATAAATATTCATCGAGATCCAATACTAATCCGTACCATTCTCTGGACTTGGGAAGTAAAACGACCACCGACGGATTTCCATTATATGTCCATATGGGCATGGAAAGGATGTCTTATGGATATTCCTTGGGGATCAAATTAGAGATATATTTTTATGGGCATAAAATGGTCTACAGTTGTATCCGCCATTTTTTATTCTTTCAATGGTTTCGGTACACTCTTGATTGTTTATTCTTCATACTGTATCCCATGTATTTCTCGAAATCGTATTTGTCACACCTAGCTTTACCATATCTCTATATTGGAAAGTGAGACTTCTCGTGAAATAGTTGGTTAGAGAGCTTGCCTCATATTCTTGAAGTTGTGATGGAAAAATGATAGGACATACACCCATGAAATCTAGTAAGAATTAGCAAATTATGAGAACTCCTGAAATTTAATTATATTCAGGGTATTCTATTTGAAAATCAATCGAAAGTTGAAGTGTACTATGGGCTAGGTTCAAAAGAATTTGGATGGATAGAGAAGAAAATGTAGATAACTATGAATTGGTCGCATCCGGAACCACCGTGTTGGGATTCACACGTTGAAAGGCAAGGTCTCGATGATCCATTGCTTGCACAACTTACGATTTCTGAGGGTTAACATTCGAAAGGGGCATCAGCTGATCAACGAAAAAACCCATTTGAAACCCATTTGCTGTTATTATTACTCACCTTTCCTAGCCGTTGTGATACAAATTAGTATCAGGAGAAATCCAAAAATCAACTGCCAACGAACTATCATTTTCGGTACATCTGAAACAAATAATTGGTATCAGATTTGCACATTTTCGGTGTTGAATCAAATACATGTTCCCTCGGACTTGTCCATTTTGAAATACAATTTGATGAAATGAATAACTATTGAATTGTAAATTTTTGTGGTGCATACACTTTTTGCTGATTTTTGTATATTTTGACTTATATGGATTTCAAATTCATTCTGTATTTTTTCAAATTGTTTCAAATCAAAATACCCAAAAACTACAAAATATATCTGTGGCCCCTCTGCTCTCTGGTGAAGTCATACGTACAAAATCTAGAATATTAAGACATTCTTCCAGAATGTGTCTCATTTGAATTCGAAAATAATCTGATGGACATATTTTGGGACTGATATTTTTCCTGGTGAATTTTAACTGTTTTGAATTTTTCTTCGATATATAAAGTTCCTGCGCATATACTGAAAATGCAGAACGTCAAGACTACGAAAACAAATGAATGTTTTTCACTATTATAGTTTTTTGTTCAATATGTGAAAAAATAGACGCCAACCCATTTAGAAGAACCCGCGTCGCATTCAAATGGTTTTAATTTGAAATCCAGCAGGGAGAACTACTTTGGTGATGTGAACATCCACAAATAATTTATCCTGAAACACAGCTGAAAGCATCGATTTTGTAATTTATCAATTCACCCAACTATAAATGAATCAGGTTATTTTTTAAATTCACTTTTTATAAATTCAAAAATTATTGCAAAGTTTCATACATTCCGAGTCAACTTAGGTTGACTGCTAATCAAAAATTGTCAGTATCACACCAAATTTGATATGATTTATCCATTCTCCATATCGACGTTACTGTTTATGAACGAAACCGAAGCGAAGGCAAGATTATCATAATGTAGGTAAGGTGATGTACGACATTCAAGTGTGTCAAGTCACCACAACACTTTCTTTATTTCGGTGTTCGAATGACTGTTGTCTATCTGCGTATGCAGGAATTTTATGAATGTTGAATTAGATATAGAACTAGAGAGTGAAGTATAATACACTTAATGGTATATCCATCGTGGGGTAAGATTACAGTGGGATCTAAGTCATTTGGGAGATATCGGTGTATAATGACCAGACGAAGAATGTGAAATGACCTCGTAAGAACAGAATACGTTTTAATTGAGGAATAATAATTGTCGTGCTGGAATGGTTTCACTTCATAAATGGAGAAATTTCCCATTTGTAACTAGATGAATAGAGATATTTCGGAGTCATTTCTCCTCATTTGAAGTGAACGTTTTTTCATAATTAGTCAACATCGATTGAAGAATATATATCTATCATTTGACTTTTCGAAGTGAAACTCATTCTTAACAGAGTGTTCTACCTTATGCAGCAATTATTCATCTTCTTGTTTACTTCCTTGAAAACTAAACCTACTCCTGAAGATGTATTGAAGAGTCCCATTTCATAACGAGAAACATGATATGAGTAAATCCAAATACGTGAGATAAATATTGTCACAACTCATGAAATCAGGCGTTATTTTTTGTTACTTCGTGATTTTTTCCGTTTGTCCTGGTAATCGAGCCCAAATCTGAGATTTCGAACAGTTACCCATAAGGTACCACTAATTTTTATGATATTTATAATATTTGTGATTAACATAGGATATCATTGAAAGTTACAATGGCTAGTTTCAAGTTGGGTTGTTGAACAATGTACATATGGATCAGAATGATTTATTCACTTTTTATTGCAAAATGTTCCTTATTTTAGAGAGGAAAACGAAAAGAATATCACGACTTCAATGACCGATAGCAGAAGGTGAGTATTGATGGAATCAATAACATTATTAGGAATTAGAACATTCCAGGGTGAAATAAGTTTTCGATAACAGTATGAACATTATTTCTAATAAATTTTATGTTCTTGTTCTCAAATCAAAAATAATTGATACAGTCAAACTAAAGGAAAAATAATGCAAAAAGTATAAAACTGCTGCTTTTGGTATTCGAAGAAGAGAAAGAATATCACAGAAACGGAAGTGGTTGGGTATTGATGCCAGAAGAGTTCTACATGCTGGAACCTTATTTCATAAGTTTCAACTTATACAGAAAAATCACGTTCCGAACTATTGATCATAAGTTTCACAATATCTGGCAATCCAATAGATTAAATCATGGGTTTGGAGATTAACACGTGGTCAAGCATCTAGCCTAATGGAATAATTGACCAGAAGGTTGTCGGTCAAGTAAACATGAAGGTCACCATACATTGTGAAACTGTCCCTAATAGGAATAAGGACTGAAATAAGTTGAACCGATCAATTCGGATACACAATTCAAAAACCCTTCACTCTGCTGGAACTCAGTGACAGTCGAAGACCACTACCTTTAACACATATTCGTTTTCAACAGTTTATAACGATGAACATTTTTGCGACACTCTGAAGGTTGAGTAAAAGAATAATTTTACCGATGTCTCATCTTTTATTTCCACTTAGAACTAAATGATTTGTATCTATATGATAATATGTGTATATATTAAAATGCTGATGAAAACATTAAAGGCATAATTATTATATTGAGACATTATTTTGGTAGACAGAACTACGAGAGTTATATGGATAATACTTCAGTCCGAGTTTCAATCATTAAAAACAAATTTTAATTCCCAAAATCGCTTGAAAGTTTTCATATGAACACTATTAAATGATTTTTGTTTCTGGAAGTTCCTAGCTTGGGATGAACTAGCAATACAAACCAAACCGAATCCGTGAGATGCAAAATGAAAATAGTTGTCTCACATCTACGTAAACTGCAAACATAGCCTAGATATTATTTTTAGTATTTGTATCTCGATTTGTATGGTTCAATTAATTTTGATGGATTTGATTAGAACTTCGATAATGATAAATATTGAAACCTGTCCGAATGATTATTGAAATGCCAATATTGGAACTTTTTTCAATACTTTATCCAAGTAGGAAGCTAAATTCTATAAGATTTGTATGAACAATTATATATCTTATTGTATTCTAAAATTCTCATAACGGTCTACAAAACAACTAAAAAGGGCACATTTTCAAACAGCAGAGTATTTCATACTCATTTTTACAGTCACTGAAATTATTTTAGTGTGTTACGTAGTCACATCTAAAAAAAAGGGAATAATGCGACACTATATAAAGGTCTTACAAAATGGTTGTATAATGCAATATATTATTTTATAATGCTGTTATTGCCAGAACAATGAAAATATTTTGTCATTCATCAGTTTGAAAAAGCATTTTATTTTTTAGTGAAGAATATTAGGACCAAATTATATTATAATTTGAAAGGGCATCATGCATTTAATTGTAAAAATGAAGACTTATTAAGAATACTTGGGACGCTTGGACATCGGTAGTAAAAATTATAAAATAATTCGGAAGGTTTGTACAGCACAAATTTTGATACGCCACAAACTTTACTGATAAATCGTAGGTATATGTTTGGCAGAAAAATAAAGCGCTTTAATTTTGGTTAAGTTTCAAGTAGATACTACGATAGCCAGCACAAGAATTCCTTATGGCGATTAATAATACAATTTTATCCCAAAGAAATGCCTTACAACATGTTCCATTGTAAAATGATTCGTTACACGATAAAACTGTTTGATAACAAAGAATATTAAGGCACTATACAACTATTTTTGACAAGTAATAATTATATTGAGGCTCGCGAAAAGAAGAGGTTGCCTAATCGTATAATATGGTTTTGAGAATTTAAAACTTTCAAACCAGCTACCTATTGTAAGAAAAGTGTCTTATCAGCCGCATTCTAATTCAATAATTTTTTCAGTTTCAGAAAGCTATTTTGTATTTTCTTCGTCGTCATTACTAGAAGTCGTTCCATCAATTACATTATCAGAAGTATCCTCAGATTTCAGATTTTGAACAACCATACAGATACTATCATTATTATTATTATTATTGGGTTTGTCTTGTTAATCGGAGGAATTATGTTCTCAGCCTCGGTGGTATCAGACTCACTTTTACTAAAATTGGCACAAAAACTGTGGATTACTTCCAACACTCACTTCAGTCTATAACGCAGACTTTGGGAACGAATTCAGTCATACACTGTTTTATCCTATATAAGGCATTTATGAAAGTGAGAGGCTTATAGTATTTAAAGTTGAATGATATAAAATAGTAACTATTTTATAATGTTACTACTACTACTTGTTTAATAGTATTGAGATACTATATAAAACCCTTATATGATAGGTATACAAGTATTATAAAATAATATTTCTGAATAAAATTGCTTTTTAAGTATTATGACATGTTTATACTTTCCCTCTTTGTTCTTGGCCCCCCGCCCGCCCTCCCCCCCCCCCCCCCCCCGCGGGCCCCTGGCCCCCCCTCCCGGTTGGGGGTGGGGGTTGTGTTCTTTCGCCCCTTTTTTGCTTCTCCCCTTCCTTCTCTTTCTCCCCCCTTCCCCCCCCCCCTTCTCCCCCCCTATATCATTTTGAAAGAAATGGTCAATGCATATATTGTAAAAGTCACTATAAAATTCAATACAATTTTTTTTAAAAACGAAGTTTTCGCAACAGAAGGCTTAATAAAAACAATCAGTACTTAAATAACGCTACTCGACTGTTATACAATACTTCAGTCCTTTTAGATTTCCAATTTGCTAGTTGGGTATTTACGTTACTATATCTTTTATTTTTGTATTCGACTTACACATTAAATTCTTCATTTTGATCATTACATTTTATTCCCATTACCTTGTGATTTTTCAGTTAATTCCTCGTTGTTTCTCATATTGCTTATTTTTCGAATAATACACAACAATAGAAACTCATCTTCTCTTCTTCTATTTTTTGATTCACTCCCAATTTTAAATCCTTTCCACATATTTTATAACATTTTATAACTCCTACACTATCACATTCCCCCATTTAATTTTTCACCCTTCCAGTGAAGTCAAATAATTCAGACAACGGAAATTCAACTATTACCTTTCAGTGTTATTTATTCAACGAATGCAAGGAGAACAGCACATTCGTCAAATATACGGAAAGCCGAAATTGCTCCGCTCGAGAGCCTTCTTGCACAAATACGATCCAAAATGTGTGAAATACATGGATAGATTCAGTTGTAATGCTTATAACAGTTACTTGTTACAATATGGGATGTTTTTTTCTTGAACTGCTGTCGGATTCCCACACCAACATGCACTTAAATTTCAGAATCCGTAATATAGCGGTTTTAATATTTTAGTACCGAGCGAGCAACTCAAGGTGAATGTCCATTTACTGGCTTTGCTCAAAAAAGTCAAGTAGGCTAGTCACGAGTTTGAAATACTATTTGTCACGAATACAATTTGATATCTTATTTGGGCTTTGACAATTTTATCAATAAGATGATCGTCCCCACTCAAGTTTTCCAATGGATGAAGGGGACTGAGAAAGGAAGTAAACTCTTTGCATTTCTTCAAATATAAAGAAAACATACAACTTTCTATGAATTATATTGTGGAATTGTTTTCGTCTTTCAATTACATTTTGTATTCATTTATAGCTTTTTTTCATTTGAACTCATATAGAGGTTGATCGACATGAAGTGAAAAAATTATCTAGCGTCAAACAGAAAAATCAAATAGGATTTTTAGTTATTAACTGAAATATTTTGTGGATTCATTTTGCCAAAATACAATTACGGGTATATAAAAATGGACAGAATAGTCTTTCATATATAAATTCATTATTGTGTTTCATTTGTTGAGTTACCAACTAGATAATAGTGCACTTTATGCCGGTGCCAAGGGTCAATTTCTAAGTTTGACACCGTTTTCATCAAATGAAGATGTGAAAATCATGTTGATTTTTTTTTACATTCTGAAGACAATAATGAACTATTATGACATAAAGTATGTGTGCACGATGTTCATCAATAGACGTGCATGCCCTCAGGAATCTTACAAACCCTCAGGCTAGAGATAGGGCATAACCGTCTATTTAATATCCTTCACACGTAAATAACTATCAGAGTGCCTTGTACGATATTGATGCTTCTGGTTTAACACTTTCTAGAATATACTCTCATGAATGTTAATACTTTTTCTGTTAGTATTGATCGAACTCAGTTTTACTGAATATATCTCTATTAGTTCTTTAAAAGCGGGATTCTCTCTGATAGCTATAACTTTTCGACAATTTTTATGAATGCGGTGTAGATAATTCGTAAACTGTATGAATGGATAACGATTTTGAAAAATCATTTTTCTATATTGATGATGAGAATATTGAAATAGCTCATTTATTTACTATGACTGGAACTTCTTGTAGCAATTATAATCATTATAATCAGTTCATCGTGATATTTTTGTAGGTGAAGTGAAAGAACGATTCGCTTATGTTTTGTTTTGTATTTATTTACATTGAAATGTGAATGAAACATCAATCATCGTTATTTATTTGTATTATATATAGTTCTACAGAAGTTATTTAGATAATATACTCAGTTTCATTCCTTTAAAAATATTTGGA
This sequence comes from Zygogramma bicolorata, assembly GCA_032362365.1. Taxonomy (NCBI): domain Eukaryota; kingdom Metazoa; phylum Arthropoda; class Insecta; order Coleoptera; family Chrysomelidae; genus Zygogramma; species Zygogramma bicolorata. The sequence goes on from JAVJAQ010004230.1 coordinate 181,261, forward strand.
TGAACTAGCAATACCAACCTAATTCAGACCGATGGGCAAAAAATACTTTTTAAGTTAAATTCCAAGAACGAACTAAAACGAAGAATTAATTAATTACTCATCTCCTTCACTTCAGGATCTTACGATATTATGGAGTTGAAAAAACAAACTCCTTAGAGATAAATGAGTGTTTTTACAAATCAACTGAAATGATATTAGGAATATTCTGACACTGTCATTTCTGCGAAGCTAGCCATAAAATTTCATATATTCATCTTCCGAAACCGAATATGCAAATACTTGCATCGAGAAGCCGAGTGAGTTGACTTAATCATAAATTTAATATATTCTTCAGATTCACCGAAATATTCGATTTGCCTATTTTTCTTGAAGATGATTGAAAATAACTCTCAATATTAGTCCTGAAGCAATTTAATATTATATGATGATTAATACATTTAATGGACCATTATCTATTATTGTCTATGCAATGAATTCCATGAGACTATGAGAAAGCTCACACCATATAATTATACTGGTGTTTTCACCATTTTGATATTTACTTGATGTCACATGTTACGAGAAAGCGAATATATCAGTGTTGTTTGTCGGTGTTCGGTATTCTAGAATCATACAATGAACATATAGTTCATGTTTTTCTGTTAGTGAGATCAGGTTGTGAATGATTATAAGAATGTTCCTATAGACCCAATTTGAATTCTAAAACGTTATTAAATATCTATATTTTCCTGCATAACAATAGAAATATGTAGGTATTTAGTATTTTATATTGAGATGTGGATGAAACATCAAACATCGTTATTAATTTGTTTTATATATAGCAAAGATTTCGGTAGACAGAAAGTTCTACAAAAGTTATTTAGATAATATACTTTTATTCCTTCGAAAACATTTGGATGAACTAGCAATACAAACCTAATTCAGACCGAAGGGCAAAAAATACTTTTTAAGTTAAGTTCCAAGAACGAACTAAAACGAAGAATTAATTAATTACTCATCTCCTTCTCTTCGGGATCTCACGATATTATGGAGTTGAAAAAACAATTTCAAATATTTCATAATTCATGTGAGAAGATTTTGATTAAAAACTTGAATTGGGTACCTATGGTAATGGTATGGTATATACTCAATTACAAATGGGTTGAGCTGAATCAATTGTTGATAAAAAGGTAGAGGTATCAAAATGTCAAAAAAAGAAAATTGGAATATAATATTTCGGTTGAACATTTGCTTATCAATTGGTGGTTATAACTTCTGTTTATTGATGCAAGCCAACAGAGTGGGAACTTGTAGGATGAGATATTGTTCCCCTATGAAACAACACAGTTTCGTATACTTATTCCTCCATTTATTTCTGAAGCATAAAAGTCCCGCTTTGCGAACATATTTTATATTTTCCATTCCTCATTATCTAGCGTTGAATTTCTCCCTTGCTTTTCCAATAATATCATTTTTTACTGTCAATTTCATTTTCCTTGTTTAGATTCATTTCTTCTCGGCTCAGTTTAGACTTTTGAATCTCATACTTTTTTTGATAGGTTTCAATGGAGTCAACCACAAAAAAAGCAGTTTAAGGTTTTCTGACAATGAAACAAAAATTTTGTTCTTGGAATTGTCGCAAATGTTAATTAATATTTTTGAATCACTTCCAAACGGTCTTTATTTCAGTAATTAGTTATGGAAAAGTGGTTAAAAATTCTTTATATAATTTCGTCATTTTAGATTTTGTTCAGCCACTTTTCGTTGCCAGAAAATCCTCAAAGCGAAGGCATTGAAATTTCTGAAAGCTCTGTGATGAGCATATTTGATTCTTGAAGAAAATTTTCGTCCTTATGAAAATAACATCGTTTTCATAATAAAATAATTTCTCGTATAGAATGGTCTTCCCCAATATATTGTAAGTGTTATTTTACCTAAGTAGTTACATTAAAAGATATATCGGCATCTTCAATACCTTCTAAGTTAGCTGTGAACAATACGAATGAACTGAAATATGTCTTGTTGATTGGAAAGTCTACAGAATAGTATATTATGCAACGATCGTGTAATGATGGTTATTAATATATGAGCATAAACCGGGATACGAAACGAGCCGAAGGTGAGTTTCGTATGGTTTATGCGAGTGTATTAATAACCATTACATGAGAGTTGCATACGCTATTTTATCTACACCCAATAAATAATGAAGAACTAAAAATATTATAATATTAGGTATTTATATTGAACACAATAATAGTGGGTAATCAATCGTATTTCTTTGAAAAATTCTACAGAATTATAATTAATGATATAAGCACCGAAAATACAACAATGAGAAGAAAAAAAAATTAAAAAAAAGTCTTTGCCGAGGTCTGGTATTGAACCCGGGACGTTTGTGATCACTGCCCGCGCCGCTGACCATTCGGCCATGAAAGCACATTCGACTTGAACGAAAATAACAACATATGTGTTACATTTGTCAAATGAAAAATATAATCCTTTCGATTGTATTTTTTTCTTGTCTAAGACATCTGTGGAGTCGCTGGTAATTCTTCTATATCACTGCTATAAGACATTTTCATTCGATTATCGAAAATTGACTAAATTCTTCAAAAATTCAATACCTACTGATTTTGACTTGACAAACGTCAAAATGCAAAGCTTGCACATCATGCTTGATTGAAAAATAATGGGTTTCTATTGGTTGAAAATCTGTATCGTAATGAAAATCTGTATCGTAATGGATTTCATTATAAAACGGGTGGTGAGCATATAAGGGTATTATTAGAGTACGGGTGTAGATAAAATACTTTTAGTATCTAGTATCGGTTTGGGTAATGAAGTTTATTGTTAAGCTAATCGAAAACTTCTTAAAAGAAATTTCCATGGACATGCTGATGAAAGTGAGATTATATCAACAATAATACGGAAACTGAAGAGAGAAATGCAGGCTCCAGCATATAATGAGTAATGTTCGATTTTCTGAAAAAACATTAGTACCAGGAGTATGCTTCGATTTCGTTCATATTTTTTATGAATATTCGAAAAAAAAAATTTTCTTTCAGACACTCATTTCAATTTTATCTTGCTCCATTTTGCTGAGCAATCCTCATTCTATTAGACTATTATCACACTTCAATATTCCATTCGGAAAAGAAACAAATTCTTGAGACTTCATAATTTTTTTACAGATGAACACTCCAAAATCAATATAGAATGTTGAACATTTCCTCGAATATGATGTATGAAAACAATGGTTCTCCTAATTCACGATCTTGAGAAAGACTAGTCACACACATTTCACATTTATACACTATGAACTACCATTATAAATATGATGTTTCAATACTATTATCGGTTATAATCGCACGAGTGCATAAAAATTACCGATAATTTTGCAAGAAAGCGTGATATCTAAAAATTGCAAGTTTATTTTCATATTTTTGCGAAAGTACCCGAGTCCGAAGGACGAGAGCTCTTTTACAAAATATGAAAATAACCGAATGCAATTTGTATGCTTGAATGCAAAATTATCTGGTCATTTTTATGCACGAATGTTATTCATTGGAATATTTCACGAATAAATAAATTCTCAGGGAAATTTTATTTTTTGTTCATTTTTACTTTCCTCTATAGATTGTATGGAGTACTCACCTAACCGCGAAATGTTTTTCTATTTTTGAAGTCTATCTGACATTTATTTGTGTTGTTTACTGATGTCTAGCGATACGGTTTCAAATGTGTTGTTATGGTGACTTGATGCATTACCGCTGTAAGTTTTCGATAATTGCATTTTATATATGAGGGCAATATTCGGATGAATAGAATCAGTCAATTCACATCCTTCATTGAAGTTCGAAAACGATATCAAATACTAAGTAGAGAAAAACACGTTATGGGTTGGACTCGGGGTTGGAAATACTTGTTTTCTGAAATTTATTTCATTTATCGGGATTGGGCTCCTTAGTAAGGGTTACTCAAATAATATTCTCGGCTCGGGATTTTTCCAAAGCCTTTGAAAAATTTATGATGGTTGAAGGGAATTGCAGTTAGGTTCCAAATGAATACGTTGATTATTCATAGGATACCTCGAGTACAATCTCATGAAACACTGCTACTTAATTTGGATCACTCGATGCATTCGATATATATGCAAGTGAAAATGATACAGTAGAAATTCTAAATATATACCTGAAACAAGAAAATGCACCTCTTCAGGAATCAAGATTAATATGAAATCACATCCTAGTGGGAGATTACTTTTCAGTTCATAATTCAAATCATTAAAAGATCTCTCTGCCCAATAATCTGATTAAGTTCATCAACAATTGTTTGGGATTATCTTGAGGTATACAGAGCTCATATAAAGAGAGAGCTGTTTTATTTATTACTGTGGAGTCAAAAATAATCCTTCCAGTTCGTTATTTTTTTTTTAATATTAAGCTGAATTTATATGAAGAGAAGATTTGTTCTTTCAGCCAACCGTTATGAGTATTTTTGGAGGAAGTTGATCTTGTTAATACGCAGTACATCGAATCGACAATCTGTGATTACTTCTCGTACTGCAAACAAAATACTATAATTACCGTATAATGAGGTTGAATGAATTCGAAAACGTCGAAGGTTTAAGGGTACTCTTCAAGAGTAGACTCAGTTATTTTGTGGAATTAGTAGAATTCAATCAGCTTACTTGAAAAAATTTCTGAGAGTTGTCTATATTAGATTTTTCTTCCTTCGAACTATTGACATTGATTGATTGATACTGATTTAAAATTCATCAGTATTTGATTCAGACATATTTTGATATTTTGGATTTCAATGGTCAATGCACTAAATAATATAATTACTTACTTTACTTACTTCGTAATTGAATAACACTTTATTGTGCAATTATCACTTGACAGTTTACAAAACAAAACTAATAGTATATTCAATGGGGATAATGTCTACACTATCAGTTAATGAACAGAAAGTGAAACTTCAAATCAATTGCTACACTTTTTGAACTGTTTTCGAAATTATTCTTTTTATTTGCATCCATTTCGATTCAAAATATTGAAAAACTTCAAAAAATTTTATTCATACCACTTGGTTGCCCCTGTCAACGTATTACAAAGAACATAGGTAAATATGCAAGCAGATATTCTTCCATTTTCCACTATCCAGAAATTTTGATTTATTTTTTGCTGTTATTACTTGCTTCCTTAAAAGCAACCAAATAATCCAAATTCTTCAAAAAATAGAATTGTGAAAAATTCAAAACAATATAAAATATTTTTTCTCGAATACTTTTTCAATGAGTATGTACATTTTATACAATATTTATGTAATGCGTGTGCTAGATGTAGCATTATTGAGGACTACAATGTTTTGACTCCGAGTCTTGATTTTACACCAGAAATTTCTCTAATTTTTGAAAATGAATTGAATTTGAAATGTTGACGAGAAAACAATATTTCCATTGGTTGAATTGGTTCCTTGTCCCAACTAACCAGCTTTTATGAACTATTTATTGACTCACAAGACTAGTCGAACACTATTATTATTAGCTTTTTTGGTCATTCATATTTCTATTTCTGAATGATGTTGGTAGATTCAATGATGAAGTGATTCATCAGTGTTAAATCTTTTTCGTATTTATTACAGCACACAATTAGGTAATGAAAGTGATTCCTTCACTTCCAGTTGGTAATGTTACCACTACGTATAGTGTTGTGGAAATTATTTTAACAGTTAGTGAATTAATTTTATACAGGCCTTGTCACATATCCTTGTGGTACAACCCAACCCTGATTCGAAAATTAAACTGATTCACTCTGTAATTTTGAATAACTTACAAAAAGTCCTCCAAATTTGAAAGGCCTTCACTGGAAGAGAAAACACCACGAAAGTCGTATCCGCGAAAACTTCTCGAAGTTTGAGTTGCGCGCTGAACGAAAAACAAGCGCAGTTGGCGGAGCGAGATCTACTGAGTGGTCGCCTCGGTTGTGGGCATACTGACCGACTTTCGAGATAGGTATTCCCGAAGCGCTGGTGAGAGTAGAGGCATGACGTCACAATGCCACTTGCAACCAGGTGATTCTTCGCATCCGGGAATCTTCTCTTTGGAGGTCGGTAAGCGGTTGGAGATGGAAATAAGAGCCGGGTTTTCGTTTTATGATGAAAATAGACTCAGTACGCGCCAAAAAATTCGCGTAAGTTTGACGACTTTCGTTGACGATGAATATCTACCTACCTTGTTTCTACATAGGTTTCAAAATGCCATATTTCATTGGTTTCTCAAACAAATACAAGGGTGGATACAAGATCTTGCCAAGATGCAGATATCAATGAAAAATTTCATAGAAATTATAGGTATATATAATGTTCATAAACCGATTCAGTCCTGCCTATATAACTTGTTTGGTTGGTCTTTTTAGTTTCAATCTAAAACCTTAGTTCATCATATGGTGTCAGAAATTGGAGTAATTTGATATGAATTAATATTTGTAGTGTGTAAATTTACATAAAGTGACTGAAACTTTATATTTTCAAATTGAATACCCACTTTTTTCATTTTAGATAGGAATATCCTTAGGCCACCTCGTTAGCAATACGTTTTCATGATTCTTGGGGGCAAAATAAAAATGTTTTTCATTGCTCATAGCCTCCTAGACGCAATATAAAATATTTTTCAATGAAAAAATGTGAGTTGTAGTATTTTTTCGTCAAAATAAGATATTTATTTGTGAAATAATCTGCCAAATAAAAATTTATGAAATAAAGAGATACTGAAACAAAGTTGGGGTGATTTTCTGTTAAATTGATTTTGAACCAATCAAAATTTTTATATTTTTAGGAAATCGAAAAAATGAAATATTTTCACGTGAACCATCACACATTATAACAATAATAAATTAAATAAATGAATCACTACAAAAATAGAATGTTTATTTTGCTCACTCATATAACCGTTCGGGACGATGTGAACTGCTCAATCGGGGACACTCTGTTGAACTGGCTCCAGTGTTGCCACAAACTCAAAATAAAATGTACCAACATTAGCAGAAAATTGTACCAGATTCAACACAAAATGTACCAAATATAAAAGAGCGGGAAATTTTAAATTTCAAATAGCCGTTTTCCTCAATATATATCGTGTAGGTATATACATTTATATTTTGATGATGATCTCGTCTATCAAAGGACAATCAAGGGTTGAAAATAAACTAAAAATCAAAAAATAATTTTGAATATTCCAAATAAAAAAGCATTTCCGACAGTCAAATTGAAATTCTCTCTAGCCTTTTTTTCATGGGTATTCCGGGTACCTATCCACGAAGTTGGGAAAAGCAAATTTATGCAGTATAATTCAATATAGCACGACTGCTCTAACGCTTCACAAATCACGGATTTTGTAACGGTGTGACTCACTAGCTAATACGAACGTAACAATTTCTATAATTTTTCATTATTTATTTACCACAAACACACACGTTATTTGAAGCGTAACTGATGAACATTAGAATTTCAAGTGATACCGGAATAATGTCTCACGTATCTGAGAATTTCATAACAAATCAACCACATACTCTGTTTTTAAAAAAAATCCAAATTGATTTTTTACCACTATCCGTGAGAAATAAGGTAGACTTTCATATATAGCGGTCAAGACAGTGTTATATTTTTGCATGCGAATAAGATCCTGTTTCAAAAAAAAAATCTTTGGGGATATTTTATTCTTCATAAGATCCATTTAACATCAACACCTTGGCATGAGTTGAAGCTTCTGTCGTGTTTCTCAAATTTTAAAGTAGTGTATAGTACATGAAACACAAAATAATGGAATAATTCGATGATGTTGGACAACTAATATTCTGAAAGATACAAAGTAACGAATTATGACATTCGTTAAATTATAAAATTCATTATTGCTTCAGCTACACTGAAAACCAAAAGAGCCAATCTGATATCACCCAGTGGTGTCAGTATTCGTTTTTTGTATCATATAATCTCTGCCACACTGTTTCATATTAGAATTCTACATGGGTCTATTCAGTCTCTCTCAACCCATACAGCACCCGATATCCTATGGACGTCCAATTAATGTCCAATTCATGTCGGAATAGCCTTGGACCAATTTTGGATATCCATAGGATATCCAAATTTTGGATATCCAAAGTATTCCCAGTAAAAGATATCCATACGATGTAAGTAGGAGATTTGAGCCGGTTCTAAGCCTCCCCCCACCACTATGACGTCACTAATGACTAATTAGTGACATCATAGTGGTGGGGGTTGACCTTGAACGGCTCAACTGGTGCATAGGACCTTGAAATTTTTTTTGAAAATGTAATTATGGGATTCTTTGTGTGTGACGTCATTCGACCTTGAGATAGGCGCATGGTAATGCATCTTCATGTGTACTCTAGTCGAGGGGGGGGGGTAATTTGCATACACGGTAAAGATATCCTTCATGTATGAAGAATAGATTGCATACACACGGATAAAGCATGTGTTCTCTGTACTACATTGCATAGAGTACACATGTCTACACATACACGCACAAACACCACACACCCAAAGTTCACCAACACGAGCCCTCACTAAACCTCACGTCTGCACTCCACAAAGTCCCAACCACGAATGAATACCCGAACTGACAAACACCACCCACCCAAACCAACACGAGCCCCCACTACACCTCACGTCTGCACTCCACAAAGTCCCAGCCACGAATGAATACCCGAACTGACAATTACCACCCACCCAAACCAACACGAGCCCTCACTACACCTCACGTCTGCACTCCACGAAGTCACAGCCACGAATGAATGCCCGCACTGCTCTCTGAAAGCTCATCGGAGAGTGGAGGGGTAGCAACGTCAGACAGTCTGGTGGGGTACTAGCGATGTGTGCGCATCCGCTGCACAGATAGTGGTGGGAGGCGGCTCACTATCCATTATATAAGAAATGCGGATTTACATGTGGAATCATTATATCTGCAGCAGTTTGTGAGTTAGTTATTCAGTGCCATATCTGCAGCAATTGTGTGAGTGTGTTTTTCTGTTGGAAACTGTTTATATTTTTCCATTCATCATGTCCGTTTCCAAAGTAGACTTGCAAAAAATCAATAATGTGATTATACAGGAGGTAGAAGTGTTAGAGCAAAAGGTCTTATCGTCATTGCCAATAAATGAAACATATGTAATAAGGAATATGACTCCTTTTTCCACCCGGTTTGGTAAATCAATTTTATTAACTATGGAAGATGTTAGGAATAATAATAAATTATTTAAAACATGGCTTCCCAAACGAATCTCAATGCAATTTAGTGATGATGATATAACTTGCATCAATTCATCGAATGGTAAGTATACACTAGTATACTTAGGTCAAAGTCCACAAAGTTTTGCTGGCATGAAAACAAGATCTCTTGTCGAATTCAGTTGCATTGAATAGCATTAGTAATAATCATTGGTATTAGGTTAATAGTGTTTTATTTGTATATAAGATTATTTGGATGTAAGTTTTGAGGAAACATATAAACATTTTCATACATTGTTGAACACACTCACTTCATAAATCGAAAGACGATACAATTTTCTGTGAGTATTATTAATGATGACGATAAGTTTATGTTCTAATGTTTTCTTTTCATTTGTTTTCAGTTCAATCATTCAAAGATGTGGATGCAGTATGCTAGTGAACACTGGGTCAAGGCTGAGGATCTCGCTTCATCCATCCAAAGACTGTCTTCCGAACTGAAGGCGTTGAGTGAGAATGCTGAGCATGCAACAGTTTATGACCTGAGTGTGTGCTATGATGAAGAAAAGATCGAATTGTGCCTTCGTGATGCTGAGAACTACAACAGTGGTGCGGAAGTTTGCGACAAATTTCTGGCTGGGACATTGGATCTGAATCATCTTTGTGCTGCAATGATTGAATTGAACCTGAAGAGATTCCTGTACCGTCTTCAACTGCACCTACCAGAATGGATCATTCAAAAGTTCCAATTGATTGACGAATATCGTGAAGAAATTGAAGACGGTCGAGAGAATGACGAATATGAGGAAGAAATAATTTTAGATTGTTTATATGTACCAAAAAGTTAAATAAAACACATAAGTATAATTTTCATGTTTATTTATTCAATTCCCTTTAATACAATATTGAGAAAATTATTACGAATTAAAATATAAATGAAGAGAAAAGAAAACGAGTACAAAGATATAATGAAAAAAATATATAATCAATTAAAAGTATCAATAAGTGTCAATATCTGCTGTGAACTGAACCATCCAATGCATTGTACGTTAGAAATGTATCATGCAAAATGAGTGCATATACTTTGGTGTTGTCTGGAAATTTGGCCTTCCTGGTTTCAAATTCAACCTTTATGTCGATAGTTGAGGATTTTGTGGCATTCGGTTGATGTGAACAATCGATTACGAAGAGTGGATTGCTTCGAAACTGTCCAATATCCATTAGAGGTTCACTCATATCTTTATCATAATAACTACGTTGAAAGTTCTCATAAGCATAGTATGCAGACGAATCTAGTTTTTTGTCAAAATCCAAATTCCAACGCTCATATGGATATACTTCGGAATTCAAGTATACCCGAATATTATTGATGTCAGCTGTTATGAATTTCGTGATGTCCTCTGCTCGGTTTTCAGATATTGCGGTATTTTGAAATCCGATTATAATGAAACGAGGTGTTTCCAAAGCATTGGTTGTTTTTATGGCCCATATGTCTGAAGATGTAGCTCGTAATGAAGGGAGTTCATACAAGTCCCACATACGATAGGCCAACTTAATTTTCGCATTCAGACCACTTTTGTTGATTCTATGCAAAAGTTTGAGTTTGTGCTTATCCTCTGGTACTATGTGTCGTATTCTCCATTCGATTTTATTTATTTCCAAATTAGCATCAACTTCACCTATATATGAGTTGTTGAAGGTACGAGCGATTATCAAAATTAGTTCTTGTTTGGCATTCAAGATACTTTTATTGTAATCTTCGGCAAAGCCCATCAGATATTTCAGCGGTAATTTGCCACTGAATACATGACTGGTTGTATCCAATATGTCCTGTTTGAATCTTGAAAGACCCCAGCCTGTAGTCAGTAAGGTGTTAGCGTGCGATTGTCCAAATGAAATCATGGTTTTCATTGTAGAGGTTATTCCAGGTTTTCTGATGACAGCCACTTGTTCTCCACCCATTTCATAACGAATTTCATCAAACAGAAAAGCCATTGCATTATTCGATAAATAGCATGGTTTCGTTGCATCCTCCGGTGTGAATTTTCCCTCTATGTAAATGAAACTTTCTGCAATATCAAGAATGACATCTTGATTATTGATTGCAATTCGAATTTCATCTGAATTCCTGAATAAGGGCGAGCCATATGGTTTATATGTGTGCTCATGTAAACTTATGAGGGAATGATCGAGCACCGGTTCATCGAATATATTCAACTTTTCACTATTTGTTTCATGCACCATTGTTACTTCCTTACTTTCAATCCTATCGATTTCAAGAATTTGAGGTCTCTTACAGATAGGTGGTGACGTGTTGACTGTTTAGCGAACACTTTTGGAATGACCTTTTTTGCGGTTGAGCATTCCTTTTTGGTTTCGATTTGCTCAAATCGTTGATGATTTCTTCTATTGAAACAAAAACCCATAATAGAATTCAATCGATTTTTTTCAATTCCAAAACGATAAAGATCTCTTCTTCACTTCCGAAATCCACGAGCTTATTTTTCTGATCCAAAATACGCACTGTTATATTGTGAATCAATTGACGTCCTTCTGGGCTGACAGGCATATATATAATATTGTGTGGTTCTTTCGTGAGATTGTATCCAGCTTCGACGTCAACATCGAATGAGAAAAGAATGTGGGACTCTTCATTATTTATATATGAACCAGAAATTATATTGCAATCCAAACGGATGAGTCTCACAATGGTTATATTAATCGGTAGTGAGGATTCATGTATTTGATTCTGTGGAAATATTTTATGGTCAAATCCCATCATGCTCGCAATAGAGTTTGGATGTGTCAGATCAATTTCATATTTTGATCGCATTTCACATTTCATCGTATTATTATTGGCATGTAGGTAGAAAATATCATCTGCAGTAATATCGATTGGTTTTTTGTCATGAAACAATCTGAACATTATATTTTTCTGTATAACTGCATTGATCTCTTCTATTTCATAAGCACCACATGGAATTTCAATGGTGTGTAATTGTAGCATGGGTGAGTCGTCACCACTAAGTCTGAATCTGATTAAATTGTTTTCTTCAGTTATATTATTGATTGTGTTGCATCCATAGAATCCCAATAGTCCTAGTCCATAACGGCTGTTTCTATCCAATTCGATAGGTGGAAAAAAGTCTGCACTCAAGACACTCGTCCCGACAGCTTGTAGTTCGAACTTCCGCGACATGACTGATGCATTTTACAAATGACACTTCAATTTATTGTTGTCTACAACACATCTGCAATAATCCACACTTTTTTTTGGGCAGCGCGTTCAAATGAATATTGTTTTTATTGACACCAATACTCATATCCTCTACATTGCAATAGCAGCAGAAAATTTTTCGAGGCATGGGACCATCATTCACATCAGAATTTGAATTAGATTCTTCGTCAGAGTGGTGTTCATAGCAGTATTGATACTTCATTATGTCGATATCATCTTGTAGATGTTTTGGTAATTTTTCCCAAACATTTGCAATCTCATGTGTAGCACAGGCAATTATAACTTCCTTGGGCATATTGGCAAGCATCATGCTATCCATTTTTGTTAGGGTGCGATATTTTGAATACATCTTCAATGAATATCCCATTCTCTTGATAGCCTCACGATCCATTGTTGGAGTTGTATCCATTTTTTATTTGCGAATTGATTCAGAGAGGAACTTTAGGCACAAATGACCACAGAAGACTGTATTGAATTTTTGTTGGCGATCATAGTTATATTTGATTTTCACTCCCGAATATTTTCGAAAGTATCGAATCAATTCCATTGGTGGGGGCAAATCTCCAAAACTATCGAAATATGTGACTTCTTTGCCACATTTCTTGTATGCCACCCAATGTGTTCCAGGACCACTTATTTTATCCAAATTGACAATAGCTGTCTCATACAGTTTTGGCCTTGAAGAAGGTAATCTGTCACGCATAAAAACACCACGAAAGTGTGGAATTTTCATTTTCTGTGCATAATAATTGAGATCGAAATCGGTGAGAGGCCTCAGAGGTAGGGAATCTACTAGTTTTTTGACTTGTATGATTGCGATGGTTTGTATGGTTTCAAATATAATCCCAATCCTTTACGATAAGGTTTAAGATATATTCCACTACCACGTTTACCTAATGCTACAGCCTCCATTGTTTTATTGTGGCGATTGGCTTCAATGAGAGCTGCTCTGCTTGCTTTTGCCGAATTCACAGCTTTGGTAATTCCTGCAGCTGCACCTGCTAAACTTCCGAGTGCAGAAAGTCCGGCGAAAATCGGAATCAATGGCAAAATCCCACCAATTTTGGGAATTGGAATTATTCGAGGTGTGCGAATTTTTTTCTTACCACCGGCAGCTTTAAGATATTTACGTGCTGCTTGCAATGCCACAGTGATAGCTTTTTTTCTATCAGTCGTCACAAACTGATCCCCACCAGATCTTTTCAATACATTTCGCACTTTACTAACCACTCCAGCACCGAATGCAACTTTTTTTATTTTATTTTTCCTTGATGGTTTTCTCTTAACCTTCTTCTTGTTGGAACTATTACAGCCCATACCCAAATGTCTCTTCGCTTTCATAATATTGGTGACCAGTAGGGCAGCTGCCCTTTCTCCAATATTTGCGTCCTTTGATTTAACCCTATCCCAAGCTGCGTATTCTAGTTCTTTATCTGCTATATGTCTCGCTGTGAGATCTGATGGATGATTCGAATATTGAATGTCGTGTTTTTTGCATGCAATATCTAATTTATTGATGCCAGGATCGTTGCGTGCTAAACGTTCATTCAGTTTCGTACCGGGTCCACAATATTGATAACCGCCAGGTATATGTAATTCGAATGGAAGTGTATTTATTAATTTATTCACAAATCCAAAACCTTCTTTACTCTGACTTCTACTATCGATACGTCCGTATCGTTTGATGGTACACATTTAAATGAGATGCTCATAACATTTTTCCATTTACATAGTCTCCAACCGTGGTACGATGCGCATTGTGAAACAGAAAGAAAATTTTGTCGTTGACAATCTAGATGAGAAATTTGGGTGTGGATTGAATGGGCAGGTATTGTTAAGACATGGCCCACTACTTCCATCATCAGTTCGAGGACTCATTATTGGACCTTCAAATTGTGGAAAGACCAATGCAATGATATCACTCTTAACACATCCACAAGGATTGCGATTCGCAAATGTATATCTCTATTCAAAATCACTCAATCAACCCAAGTATAAATTCCTACAAAATGTGTTGGAACCTATTAAAGGGTTAGGATTTTATACGTTCAGCAATAATGCGGAAATAGTGGAACCCTCCGATGCTAAACCAAATTCTGTTTTCATTTTCGATGATGTGATATGTGAAAAGCAGGATATCATAAGATCATACTTCTGTATGGGACGTCATAAAGATGTTGATTGTTTTTATCTTGCACAGACATATTCACGAGTGCCAAAGCAATTAGTGCGTGATAATACCAATTTCATTGTAATGTTCAAGCAAGATGAGACAAACCTACACCATATTTATTCAGATCATGTGTCACCCGATGTGACATTCAAACAGTTTCAATTGATGTGTGTCAAATGTTGGGAAGATCAATATGGATTTCTAGTCATTGACAAGGATAGAAAAATACATGAAGGTAGATATCGCAAGGGATTCGATAGTTTTATATATCCATGATGATGCTATTCAACTTCAATCGATCATTGGATTGTATAGAGATCACTTCAGTGAATTCGTATATGATAACAAAAAAATATGAAGACAAACATTGGTTCTGTAGCTGGAAATGCGAGCAATGAAATGCATTTGAAACGTCAACTAGTTGAGACAACAGAAGCTGTCAGACAAAAATTCAACTCAATCAAGCATGGTAATATTGAGAATCGTATGGCATTGGAAAAACTTTATGAACCCATAACGAAACCATTGAATGTTTTATCATCGAATGCTACTTCATCGAAAACACCACAGTTATCCAACAATCAAGTGAACTTTCAGACTACTCCATTTCACGCCACGAGTACTCCAATAGGAAAGAATCAATCTTCTGGTAGTGTATCATCTACAGACAGTGAGTCAGACACAATAAAAGATGAAATTGCAGCGAGCCTCTTTGAAACACCGCCATCATCATCACGCATCAGTTCTTCAGATCTCAATTCTCCATCCAATGTAGATGAAAGTCTTGAAGATGTATTGAAAAAACATTTGAGAAATATCAGAAGTAGAAATGTGGCATATGATGCAACATTTGGCGTACGAATGGATCCTATCACACAAAAACTAAAAATGGGAAATCTTCAGGTTCACTTCAATGATGGAAACATAGTATTTTGGAATACCAATAAAACGAGAAAATATCAATTTCCTGGCAGCTCAGAATTATATGATATAATATTCCTCAAGAATCCACAAAATATTGACGATGAACAGATTCGTCAAACATATTCAAAGATATTGAAACTAACGAATGCTCCATTCAAACAATACCAATTGAAGAATGGTTTCAGATATACGAATTCCAAGAAATTTCGCGAAGTTATCAAACCTATACTAGACTCAACTCATTATCCAATGAGGGATGGAACTAAAATTGGTGGAACAGTCAATCGAAACAAAATACAGAAAATATATAATCCCAAACCAGCGAATTATGTCTACTGGAACTCACCCAAGGAATTGATTGCTCGCTTACGACTATTACTATCTTCAAAGGCAGCTGGTCATACTGGACACAATAATGAAATAATTTCAATAATTGAGGAATTGCGTGAAGAAGGTATAATATATTGAAACATTCACAAATAAAAATCACTCTCGCCTCATTATTCAATGAAGTAACATTACCAGATTTATTTTTCATTTGCACTCGAAAGAAAGAATGGATAATGGAATGAGTGATGTAAAGCGACAGGTCGTCAACGAGTTGCATGGCTCTGTAAGACGTAATTTTCAAAGAAGAATAACTACCATCAAAGGGTTTGCAGATCTATGGCAAATAGATCTAGCAGAAATGCAACCATTCGCAAGAAGTAACAAAGGTCATCGATATATCCTTGTGGTGATTGATTGCTACTCAAAGTATCTATGGACAGTGCCAACTAAAAATAAAACAGGTAGTACCGTAACCAATGCAATGAAACGTGTTCTGAAGCAAGCCAAGTTTTCTCCAAATCATCTACAGAGCGATCAAGGAAAAGAATTCTTCAATAAAAATTTTTCCTCTCTCATGCGACAATATAAAATCAATCATTATTCAACATTCAGCACAAAAAAAGCAGCCATAGCAGAAAGGGTAATTCGAACAATCAAAACATGGCTCTACAAAGAATTTTCGATGAGGGGCAATCACAAGTGGATTGATATTCTTCCGATCATAACGAAGAAATATAACAACAAGGTGCATAGTACTACTGGTATAGAACCTATAAATGTTAATTCAACCACGAAATTAAAATTCAGAACCACCAGAGGAATCCGAAGGAAACAAAGTACACCCAAATTCCAATTGAATGATATTGTACGCATAAGCAAGTATAAAAACATATTTGAAAAGGGATTCACAGCCAACTATACGACAGAACTCTTTAAAATCGTTAAAGTGAACAGAACATACCCCACTACATATATTCTTGAAGATATGGATAGTCAACCCATAAGAGGCTGTTTTTATGAGGAAGAATTATTGAAAACTGCGAATCCTGACGTGTATCTAGTGGAAAAGGTGTTGAGAAGAAAAAATAATAAACTATATATAAAGTGGTTAGGTCTTCCAAGTGAGCATAATTCGTGGATTGATGAATCAGATGTGGTTTAATAATTATATGAAAATAATTTCAATTATCTATATGGTGAATAATAAAGCTCTGGAGGAGTATACTGGTTTTATATATGTATGTTTTCTGCAATAAATTTGATATAACCCAATCTTTGTTTGTTTCATTTACTTATATGGTTCGAAACTCTTTCAATTGGTAACTCATATATTTGAAAAATAAATGACACAAATGTAATAATATTCAATCAATTTATTCATCATAATTACAACAGTGGTTATTATTTATTGGGAAATTGCATGTGGAAGCCTTTCTGGTCCAATTTCAGTGTACGTTGGAATACGGTCTCCTAGTATTTGGCGCCTTTCGATTTGCTCGTCATGTGTTAGACACCAGCAATGATTGAAGTGGATTTTCCTGTTGGGATGGAGTTGACCAACTTTCTCACATAGCTGCCAGTTACTTCTACAAACAGCACAGATATGGTTCCAACAGTCCATAGTGTAATTATCACACTGCAAGCAACGTTGTTTAAGTGGCACATCTTCTATCGCACAAGTTCTACAAATATTTCTACAAATGCCCAGGATGATGCACTCAATTTTCTCGTGACACTTGAAGCACTTGAGATGGTTTCCCTGTTCGTGAGTTATTTGTCGCTTGGGCTGTGGCACTGGATTTCGTGAAACACACTCGGTACACAATCCGGTACATGGATTGAAGTATGATTTGGGTCGAGTGATTTGACAATTGTAGCACTGAGCAGCTCCAGCAACCACTAGGGGATAGATGCACACTTTCGGTTTAGAATCCCACTCTTTTGGAAAAGGCATATTGTTACTCACTGGTGGCAATGACAGAACTCAATCCAATAATCCAACCCTCCCTACATATATACAGTAAGAGTTTGTGGAGGGGCGCCCCACCACTACCAGATCGTATAAAACATAGCTGCGGGCTCTAAACTTCACTCATTCATTCAGAGCATTCGAAGGATATAACCAAGATGGCTGAAGAAAGAGCTGCAATGTTAGATGTTCTGGCACATGCTGATCTTAATAACAATTTGGAGGGTGAAGAGCAGGTCGCTGAAGACGTCATCGAACAAGAGATTCCTAATGACTCTGAAGACGAGGGTATTGAATGCGATGCAGAGACCAATCAACCTGGTGATTTGGCCATCGGTGTGGAATTTTGCAGAGTCAAGGTGCTGAATATGAATCACACTTTGGAAAATCCATTGGAGTTGTGCTGTGTGACTGAGAGCTATGTCAGAATTCCCACTGTTACAGGACAAATTGAGAAATTATGCCTCATGTGTTTTAAATTTTATGCTTTTCGTGTAAACAATGGTGGGTGGTATGAGCACGTAGATAAGCATAGGACTCAACCATTCTCTGAATTATTATGGAGTAGGTGTAAAGCATGCAGCACTCTGCTTACACAGTATCGATATATCGAGACATGTATGATCTGCAATAACGCCCCTCCTTTGCACCACTAACCTTGGACCACTGGTCAAAAAAAACTATCAGCCCTTTTCAGGGCTACATTAAAGAAACAGACAGTAGATAGATATCTCACACACATGAGATAAATGTATGTAACATTTGTAATGTGTTCGTTCACCTCTTGACTATGGTAGAGTACACACACTTATTAGCTGTAATATTGAAATTCTAGTGATGTGGATCCGCTGCCGCGGCAGAATGAAAAGCCGCGGATACGCGAATGACTCGCGAATGTAGCCACGGTTCCGCGACCACCGCGATAATCCATGGAATAAACTTCGCGAAATAAAGATGAAACAATAGCTACAATCTGACTTGGACTAATAACGCGGGCGCAACCGTGGAACCGCGATCGCAGTGGTAGTAGATCCGCTGCCGCGACAGAATGAAAAGCCGTGGAAACGCGAATGATTCGCGAATGTAGCCGCGGTTCCGCGACCACCGCGACAATCCATGGAATAAACTTCGCGGAATAAAGATGAAACAATAGCTACACTCTGACTCGGACTAATAACGCGGGCGCAACCGTGGAACCGCGATCGCAGTGGTTGTAGATCCGCTGCCGCGACAGAATGAAAAGCCGCGGAAACGCGAATGATTCGCGAATGTAGCCGCGGTTCCGCGACCACCGCGACAATCCATGGAATAAACTTCGCGGAATAAAGATGAAACAATAGCTACACTCTGACTCGGACTAATAACGCGGGCGCAACCGTGGAACCGCGATCGCAGTGGTTGTAGATCCGCTTCCGCGATAGAATGAAAAACCGCGGAAACGCGAATGATTCGCGAATGTAGCCGCGGTTCCGCGACCACCGCGACAATCCATGGAATAAACTTCGCGGAATGGAGATGAAACAATAGCTACCGCGGAACCGCGATCGCAGAACCGCGACCGCAGTGGATTGAATCACGACTGCATCATATTCGTCGAATGATGATCGTAATTTGCGGAAATATAGGTAAAAAACCAGGTCCGATCCGCTCCGCGTCGCTCCGCTCCGCTTCAAAAATTTTTCGACCCGCGTATTAAATTATTTCACGGCCGCCATTGAAATTATTCCGCGGATGCGCGATTTCGTTGCCACGGCCGCGGATTCGCGCATATTCCGCGGATAAAACCGCGGATCCGCGGCCACGGCCGCGGACCCGCGGATTTATTGGTGGAATATGCGCGAATCCGCGGCTGCGGCCGCGGATCCGCGGTTTTATCCGCGGATTATTTTAATCCGCGGCCGCGAATTAATTTAATTCGCGGGTCGAAAAATTTTTTTAACCGCTAGATTGTAAACGCAATAGAAGTTGGGGATATAAATAATACTCTTCACGACTTCAAATCACTACACATAATATTATCAACCATAAGTATCTTTACTTTTATTCATTCATCACATATATATGAGCGTGAATACACCATGATTTCGAGTCTGGTCTAACTCAACCCTCATTAATTAGTTCCTTTTGCATGCAATTCAGGAGAAAAATTCATACTCTGATCAGCTAACCGCATATTGAGATTACCTAAAAACTTATTTTGTGAGTACGATTAATATCTTTGAAAAACTAACCTAAGGAGCAACCACACGAAATGACCTTGACCTAACCTTCATTGATTTATTTTTCCAAATTGTATCATTACGGGTGGTAATACATATTTCGAGCGCCTTATGTCATCATAAGTGTACATTATACTATAACTGAGACGGGAACAACTGAGAATTGTGAGATCTTTTTTTTTCGAATTTTTAATCTCATTTTGTCTGTGATATCTGCAACAGAGTTGTTATATATTGCGTGATAATGAACCAATAATATGCGATATAGCATATTCATTAGGTGATCACCTAATATACCTAACTGTGAGATAGCTACTGTGTTTGAGTTCATAATGGTAGCCCTGAAAAGGGCTGTTTTCGGGTTAGTCCACACTCTGTGGACCATCTCAGACAAGTATTTATACATATTGTGAACATGTGTGATCCATTAGATCATGAATATGTAATAACGCATATTCAATAGGTGATCACCTAATGAATCTCACTATGAGATAGCTACTTTGAGTTCTTAATGGTAGCCCTGAAAAGGGCTGTTTTTGTGAGTCTACACTCTGTAGACTAGTCGTCGTCGTCGTCAGTATCAGATGAGATACTGATAGGTCTCCCGATGGATGATGGCCAACTTACAGTGGATGGTAGACTGATTGAGTCTATATCAGAGCCATCCACTTGCATCCTATCAAAGAACCCTTCCGGAAACCCAAACTGTTGTGATAAATACTCGAAGTAGCCAAGATTGCCTCGAGTATTGACACTATCGGTTGAAGAACTAACTTCTTCAACCTGGATAGGTCCTGTCGCTGGTTCCGAAGTTGGTACACTCCTTGGCTCCGTAGTTGAATCAGCTCTCATCGACATCGTGAAGAGAATGATATAGAACTCTGGTCTCGCATTGTATTTATACAAAAAAATGTTGGTGGGGAGAGTGGTGGGAAGAGAAAAGCGATGTAAGATATTTGTGAACATTCTAAAAGGTATACTTGTTGAATTCATTATGAAGCAAGCCATTTTTCTGCAAGAGATTCATATGATAAGGAAATACAAATTGTTGTTGAAATGTTTGTGTAGAAAAGTATGAAATCCAAATACGCATTTATAATGTAATTACAAAATATTCAGATGAAATGAAGAGCAATGCCCCAACCATCGCATTGTTCAATGTGTACCAAACCAATTTAATGTACACTCTTTCGTTTCATTTCATCTGCGTTCATAAACTATTTATTGAAAGAAATATATAAACAAATGAACTTAAAACTATTGAAATAAACACCTATAACTAACTCAACCTACTTCATCGAAATATTTCCTAATATAACAAAATATTCAGATGAAATGAAGAGCAATGCCCCAACCATCGCATTGTTCAATGTGTACCAAACCAATTTAATGTACACTCTTTTTTCATTTCATCTGTTTATTCAATGATTTATTGAAATATACACATATATACAAATTAACTTTAAACTATATAAAAAAAATCGACTAAAACTAACTTAACCTACTTTATCTCATCGAAGAGGTCACCCAAGGGAAGGAGCAATTTGGAAATCTTCCCCTTGGTCCGTTTGAATCGGGCATATCTCTCCTTGTGTTGCTGGATTTCTACCCGATCACTCTCAGCAAGACGTTCCGATTCCCGGGCAAGTTCTGACCTCTGTTCGGCAAGTTCAGCTATTTGCCGATCGATGTCAGCTTGTTGCCTGGCAATCTCATCCTGACGATGCCTTATGCCTGCCCTCGTAGTCTCACTTTGTTGGCAGGCACGTTTGGTATCGTCGAACTTCTTCCTGAGAGCCAAGAAGAAGGTATGCCCAACTCGAACGTCCTCCTCGTCTGAAGAGTCAACCCCTTCGGTGAGCGCGGCGGTAGCTGGAACATTGTTCGTGGTGGCTGGGGCAGGAACAATCTCCATGGTAGCGGCTGCTGCTGGAGGTGCAGGAGGTGGTGGTGGTGCAGCCGCTTCGACAACGGAGGCCGGAGCCGCTTCGACAACGGGGGCTGGAGCCGCTTCGACAACGGGGGCTGGAGCCGCTTCGACAACGGGGGCTGCAGCAGGTGGAGTCGGTATGATGGATACCGGTGGTCTTCTACTGACGGGCCATTTCCCAGCTCTAGGGTTGGTTTCATTGCAAACTTTGCGATACTTCGCAATTACACCAACCTTAGCTTTGGGCGCCCGTTTCACCGGTGGCCGCTTGCTCGACGAGGGTATTGGCTGATCGAACTCGTCCTCGCTGTCGATGTCTTCCATCATACTCAAGAACGTCGACATCTTCTTCTTCTTGGGCTCAGAAACAGCTCCACCTGCCCGTTTTCGTGGTTGCGCCTTCGTCTTCACCACCACCTCCTGGGATGGTGTACCAGACGTAGATGGGATCGCCAACGATGGGGTTGTCGTCGATGCCTCTACCTCCTGGGGCGCTACCATCTCCGGCTCCGCGGCTGGATTTTCCTCCACACTCATCTGGGAGAGCACGCCCGGGATGATATTCTCATCCAGCATGTCGAGAATATCGTCGTGACTGAATTCAGGGAGATCATTCACGGGCTCGTTCGTAACACCCTCCGCAACCTCCGCACGCTCCGGGATGATGCTCTCGACGGCAGCGTTAACTTCGCTCTCGTTGAAGGAATTCATGACTGAAACACAGAAAACAAACGATTAGACAAATTCATACATTCGATGTTGTTAACTTACTTATTGATAGTTGTTGGTCGTTCGGTACTGGTACAAGCAGAAACAGGAAATGTTACTAATCGGCTAGCTGCTGAAAGTCACACTGAAGATACTCTGAACGGAGCTCTACATTTATACCCTCCAGCCAGCCCCCACCCTCCCACTCTCCACTCTCGTCATTCTTTCTTTGTAGCTAAGCCCCACCCTCTTCAACTAGTCCAAGCCAATATCGCTCTCTAAGCCCCGCCCTCCCCACTACAACAAACCCGACCAACCAATCCCACCGTCGCTCTATCGCCACTCTCTTCATTATTTGCATTTAGCTGTTTACTGATTGGGTACAAATGAAACACAGTTTTCCGTTTATGGTAAAGATCAATTTATTTCATTTAATACATAGCATTCTACTTATTGGCACATCAAACATATATTCATTTTTTAACACCAGGATTGATGTCTATACCCGGATACCACAATAATGGTCTATCCTTCGGCCACCGCTCCGCATGTTTCTTCTCAAGCGTTGCAACTCTTTCTTCCAATGCATTATATTTTTGTGTCATCGCAGTAGTAGCGTCGGATGTTTTTATTTCGACATCACTCTTGAGATTGTTGTATTTGCGAGCCAATGTTATTCTCGCTTCAGCTATCTTATCATCAAATGCTTGACGGGCTTCACGTTCTACATTACCTATTGCAGATTGTATGGCAGCTTGGAGAGCCATTAGGGTAAGCTCCTTAGTTTCTTTAATTTTTGCCTCGAGAAATGATACAGTTACACAATCACCATTTTCGAATGGCTCTCCTGTATTTTTCAATATTTTTCTCTGCATATCATATTGACCGTCTGATGTTAGTTTGAATCCAATACCCGGTGGGCCACGAACAGTGCCACCACCCCATTTCCTTTTACGACCAAATTTATCAATTGTTTTTGACATTATACCCACAGAACGGTACTTTATATACTGATGACTTTTCAAACTACTTTTTCATTTATATTCTTATTTATAATCGATGAAGAATGAGTAGTGAAAAAATAAAAACATCATATATATCACAGATAATTTAATATTTTTGGTAGAAATATTCCAACTTCAATGTAAACAATTACAACACAATAATCACAAGTAACGAATATTCCAGTTTGAAGGAAAAAAATTTGAATGATATTTCAGTCATTCATCTCAGCATTCAACAAATGAATAAGTTGGTCCAGGGGGCTCTCCTGAGAAAAAGAATGAACGATTTCAGATACCCAACGAATGTTATCATTCGGATCATTTTGATAGAACTCTATATCGCTATGACCCCATGGAAGAGTTCGAGTGGTATTCGGAATGATGAATCGTTTGTCGTCGTGGTATGATAATGCAACTTTATTTTTCAATTCAGTATAAATATCATGCAACACGCTTCTAAAAGAGTTCATCTTTCTGAATATCATACCTCCTTGTTCGATAATTTTTTCATAGTCTTCACATGTCAATTCATTCTTTATAACAGATCTTTTGATGCCTTTGGCCTTTTTGAGTTCAGTGTTGACAGACTTGACGTAATATGCTTTGGCACCTGTACCGTAAAAGCTTATTATTGGATCATTTGGGAATTCGTCCTTGAAATTACCCAGAACTGACTTTGTCACTGGAATATCGAATTGGTTTCCTATATTGTAATTTGATGTATCAAACTTATTTATATTATTTTTGAAAAAATCATAAAAGTTGTCTGTATATACTTTGAGAATAAGAGAGTCGGTATCAGTGTAGAGTAAGGATGCATCATCTCCAAATTGTTGTTTAATACATCCATAGAAAAAATCGTACATGACAGTTTTGGATAATTCTAGAATAGAAAATCCTAAATATAACGGTTTATCATAATGAACTTTCACTTTACCTAACTGAATGGCAACAAAATTTTCTGTAAATATAGAGCAGCTTTTGAAATTTGGTCGTGATAGAAGACAACTAGCACCCATAGT
Organism: Zygogramma bicolorata; assembly: GCA_032362365.1. Classification (NCBI taxonomy): domain Eukaryota; kingdom Metazoa; phylum Arthropoda; class Insecta; order Coleoptera; family Chrysomelidae; genus Zygogramma; species Zygogramma bicolorata. The sequence continues at coordinate 206,003 of JAVJAQ010004230.1, forward strand.
TCTCTTTATATTTTCCCAATGTGTAACGAGTCTAACATCAATTCTATTGTCTACGTTTTCCATTGTTTTTCCGTAGACCGCATTGTTCATTAGCTTGAAGAAATCTTTTTCAGATTTGTTATTAGACCGATTACGCATTTCAGTATTCAAATCTATATAGGGTTTCATCCAACAAGATTGTTTGAACCGTAATACTCTATGTGTGTTCATGATAATCAAACCATTATTGAGAGCTTGCTGTAAGTTTTTATAGTGAACAATATATTTTCTCTTATCATTTAAATTTGGAATCAATTTGGGAATTTTTGATTTTGTATATGGAGGTATTAAACGTTCAACTAAAAATGGAAGATCAGAATGTTTATCATGAAGTTCTTGTGGATAGTGAATATCCACTTCCAGTACATATCCATACGGACTATCAGCATTAACATTCATTATATCAAGATCGAGAATTTCCTGAGGTGTCAACCATGAAAATTCACCTGTTGGTAATGGTTGTGACATGCTGTGGCCGTACAGATTTGTTGCATCCAAATATGAAATGAATGAGGATGGTTCATTTGGATTATAATTTGGTAAGAACTTATTGTTTGCTTTATGTTTTCTTTCACTGCATTGACTTATTCCACCACGTATACCTTTTTGAAAAAAATGAATCATATCAATGTCAGTTAGTAATTCCAATTCAATTTCCGTGTATTTCAACATTGCATCCCAGGATAATCCAGGTGCTGTGTAGTATTGTGCCGGATCCAATTTATATTTATCAATACAAATATTTCTGAAATTTTCAAAAATGTCACATAATAGTAACACATCTGACTTCAAATATAAATCGGAGTATTCACCTAAACTCTGACACCTGAACAAATTCCATACAAGCTGAGCCCTTCTATAATCATTATCTGATATATGTTCACAATTGAGTTTGTCATAGAATTGATTTTTGGTTGGAAGTCTTGGATGATTTAGTTTGTCGATGTCATCCACAAAGCTATAGGGAAATACACCTTTCTTTCTCATCAAATTGAATTCCTCAATTTGAGGGAAATGTTTGTGCATCTCAATACACTGATCAGATGTTAAATTTGCACCTAATTTTTCCAAAGAATTTGACATGAATCTGAAACTGTCTATGAATCTCATTTTCAAATAATTCTTCTTCATCCTACCATCTTTATCCGTGTATGAGTGTGTAAAGAGATGTTTCGTGAACGATATATATTTCTCTTTATTTTGCGGGATGACATCAACTTTTTCTTTGTTCTTATACAATTCCTTGATAAATAGGTGACAATCATATCCACTCAAATTGTGAAAAATGATTGGGATGAAATTTGGTAACTTAAAATTTAAATTACATGATGAATGAGCGGCAGGAGACCTCTTCTTTCCTGTAAGATGACAATGATCCCTCACTTTAACTTCACCATCATTGAATGGCTTAGAACAAATACCACAATTTGTGGCAGAAGCAAACTGCTCCTCTTCCTCAGGGGTTTGTGCATCCATAGGAATGGGATACCTGAGATGATCTTGATAAATGTTTTTCAAATCATCCTCAATTTCACTAACAAATTTCTGGGCTGCATCCACACCCCTATACGTCACAAATTTTGACAAATCATCATTATATGAACATTTAATCAAATAAGCAAATGAATAAGGCTCATGTTTGAATGTCTTCATCGAGTACGAGTGTTCGGGATTTGGTTTACAAGTTTCAATCGGTTTAAGCACTGATTCAAAATCGGCATATACTACAAATGGTACCTTCATTTGTTTCTCGAAATTTTCAAATGTTAATCTATTTTCAGGCACCATTTTCCCATATTTATTGATTTTGAAATTGGTTGATGGAGTTGTCGTACTTAAATGATTACAATCATTCATTTTGTGACGTAACAGTGATCGCTCATGAGAAAAATATAACAGGCATCCATCACAAAAATATTTTTTATGTTCATGGGCGGATAGTTGACTCGAAACTAATCTTGAAAGATCTTTGATCCAACAATAGTGGCTATTACCGAAATCATCTGTGATAAGTAACAAATTGACATGTCTCCTAAGTCTTCTCTGGGAGTAACGCAATGGTCCAACTATTTCATACATTATTTTACCCTTCTCGAATTTACTTTCCAAACCATACACATTAACTGAAATATCATTCTTGTCTTCAAATTTCACAATATCCTTCAACTTAACCGGAAAATTCATACCTGTTACATCTACGACAGTATTGAAATGAGGATATGAAGAAACTTCTGACGTTCTATCGACTGCAGGGTGTAGTGCTGAAGTGATGGCCCATGCGAAGCAATGTTGATCTTCATTACGAACATTCACCACAGCTTTCCTCCGTTCAATACACTCAGGTAGCTTCAAATATGAACATCCACTGAGCGGGCTATATTTGTTGATGTTCACCTCCAGAAACATGATTTTTTCACAAGTCCAACCTTAAATACAAATCAATATTAGTAATGAATCCAATTCAATAAAAAAAAAGCCTACCTGAATCACGTTCCTGGAATTCAGTAGTTTGAACGATAATGCCATCACGAAATCCATCAAATAATGAATTCAAATCAGTAGATTGGTCAACTGTTTTATTTTGGGAGTTAAATGACTTGGTCTCCTTCAGGTCTTGCGTTTGAAGAATATAACTCCCAAACACTTCCATATTCACTTTGATGATTTTGTGAATCCTGATGGCTGATTCCAGTAATTCGATGACTTTCTGCCTGATTTCATTGAAGAATAACATGTAATCGGTGGAAACAACAGAAGTCCGCACCCTGTATGTGGCAATCCGACACTTGAAGGCACTCTTTATAATTTGAACGCCATCACTCAATTGTACACATGCATTATTCTTATGCTGTAGCGTTCTTTTGTGAGAATTCACTTGGGTCAATGGAATTGTCACATTACAACAATCACATGTGTACATTGGTGTTGCAGCATCATCTAATTTCACTCGTTTCACTGATGGGCCTCCTTGACAACTCTGGAGCTGATGACGACGAAGGTTATCACTACGAGTGAAAGATTTACCACAATCACAGGAATACATCGACATCGTTTTTAATGTGCTCTCACAAAATCACTCGAAGTTAACTAATATCAAGAGAGATGTCCGACCTCTTATGAGACACTGTTGTACACACTCACGGATAATATGGTTAAACACGAAAATCCTCGTTTCTTATATAATGAATAGCGAGCCACCTCCCACTACAATCTGTGCAGCAGTTGCGCACACGGGGCCACTCGCGACTGTCTGGCGTACAACCCCTCCACTCTCTGCTGAGCTTACGGAGAGCAGTGCGGGCATTCATTCGTGGCCGGGACTTCGTGGAGTGCAGACGTGAGGTGTAGTGAGGGCTCGTGTTGGTATGGGTGGGTGGTGTTTGTCAGTTCGGGTATTCATTCGTGGCTGTGACTTCGTGGAGTGCAGACGTGAGGTGTAGTGAGGGCTCGTGTTGGTTTGGGTGGGTGGTAATTGTCAGTTCGGGTATTCATTCGTGGCTGGGACTTTGTGGAGTGCAGACGTGAGGTGTAGTGGGGGCTCGTGTTGGTGAACTTTGGGTGGGTGGTGTTTGTCAGTTCGGGTATTCATTCGTGGTTGGGACTTTGTGGAGTGCAGACGTGAGGTTTAGTGAGGGCTCGTGTTGGTGAACTTTGGGTGTGTGGTGTTTGTGCGTGTATGTGTAGACATGTGTACTCTATGCAATGTAGTACAGAGAACACATGCTTTATCCGTGTGTATGCAATCTATTCTTCATACATGAAGGATATCTTTACCGTGTATGCAAATTCTAATTCCCCCCCCCCTCGACTAGAGTACACATGAAGATGCATTACCATGCGCCTATCTCAAGGTCGAATGACGTCACACACAAAGAATCCCATAATTACATTTTCAAAAAAAATTTCAAGGTCCTATGCACCAGTTGAGCCGTTCAAGGTCAACCCCCACCACTATGATGTCACTAATTAGTCATTAGTGACGTCATAGTGGTGGGGGGAGGCTTAGAACCAGCTCAAATCTCCTACTGATGTACAAAATGGATATCCTTTCGGATATCCACGATGGATATCCATGAAGGATATCTTATGGACATCCATTTCGTACATTTATTGTATAAATAATTAATGTTTCTTCCGCAGTGGCACCCTACGAATTGGCAACGTGATTGGGCCATTTACATGGACATTCCAGCAAAAAAGTTGATATATTTAACTTTTTATCCTTTTAAATAATATTTGAATATAGCGTCACCTCAGAAGACGTGACGCGCGACGCGAAATGCAAAAGCGCTGCATTGTGAACTCACCTTGACTCGGTTTCCTGACGTGCAACCGTCTATGGCGTCTGTCAAATGTCGTAATTTTGAGAGTCGTTGAGTGTTGGGTCGGTTTGAAAAAATTATGTTGAACTGAGTTGAAGCGTTGTGGTGTGCATTGTGCAATAATTGTGTTCATAAAGAAACGAAAAATAGTGGTGTGTTAGTTAATAATTGTAAACTGTGATCATTAGCATTTACCGTGAACGTGAACTTTTGGAAGGAAGCAAGTGAATTGTCGAGTACTATATTCATATGTTATTCAAATTGAGAACTATTTAAATTCATCAATAACTTTTCTGTTGAGAACTCTTGGCAAACTATTTTTCAAATTTAAACTATATCAAGTATTTTGTTTGAAAAGTAATGAAAAAATTAAAAATTATTATTAACGACATAAGTTTTTTGATCGTACGTCTACCACTCTCCAGTTTACCTTAGTTTGTCTAAATTTTTTGAATACAGCGAAACCAATCTAGCAGAACATTTTAAATTGCACATACGGTCACGTTGAGTGCCTTATCACAGGATATATTACTGACTATAATCCGTTGTCCAAGAAGTGTGCAGCACTTTTTCACATCTCAAGCTAGGTTGGTTTCTCTGTAACGAATTGCACAAATAATTATGTAGAATTATGAACGATATCTTATGGACGTTCTTGATGGATATCTCATGGATGTCCATAAAGTATATCTTGTAGATATCCATGATGGATATCTTATGGGTATCCATGAAGGAAATCTTATGGATGTCCATAATGGATATCTCATGGATGTCCATGAAGGATATTTTATGGACGTACAGGTTGGTGGCCTAAGAATGTCCATTGGACGTCCATTGAATATTCTTTGGATAAAAACTGTACGTCCATCGGATGTCTAAAATATCCTTTATGGATATCCATTAGATATCCAGTGGATGTCAATGTGTTGTGTGGGAACTTGGCATACCTTATTTAGCCCAGTCGTCAGGTACTTTATACCTAAAAATAATTTCTTGCAGTGTTCTCTTTCATCATTGTACGGAGCTAAACCTTTGGACACATCCTTGAACTTTCACCGCTACTGTTGCTTTCTGCAACTAGAAGCAAAACCAATCTCGCCTTAATACTGCTGCTTTCTGCAACTAGAAGCAAAACCAATCTCGCCTTAATACCACCGACCAAAGCAGCAGCGCGTAAACATTTTCTGAAAACTTACAACCAAGTGCATGTTTGTCGTGGTAATGAAAAGCTACCTACTGAACTGTCGATGGAAAATAAATGACAGTGGTCTACTTTCCAATTACGACTTTCCTCGCCAGAAAATTGCTTGAATGCATTTTGTGTGAATGCAAAAAAGGCTGTGGATCCGCCTGCGGTTGCAGGAAAACTCGATTAAAATGCAGTAACAAAAGTGGATACATGAACGGTTACTCTTGTGATGATGCGCAAGACTTGCTTCCTGAAAATGATGAAGAAGATGCAGCTCCGATAACTATTATGGGCCAAATAATAGAAGAATTGAATGACGACCACGAATTTGAATGTAATGAGGAAAAAAGTGACGAATCAGAGAAGGTAAAAGATCTTGAAAAACCAGGATCATCGAGAAAGACAAAGTGAAGGAAAGTTGATTGAATTTGCTTCGTGGATAAGGCCTAATGGGGAAACTACAGAAAGAAAAACGAATTAGGAATTTGTGTAATTGCAATGAAAATATCTCATATTTACAGACCCGCTGCATCAAAACTATCAAATTTGCAGCTGAAATGAGTGGGACATAAATTAAATAGAATTCAGTCCCCTTCATTTTTATACGGGTGCGTATTTCTCATGGAGCGCAAGAGAACCGAAATATTTGTCAAAAATGAATTCTTTCAACATAACACGATTTTTTTAATTCCACAGGTATTTCGAGGTTGCAAACTGAAAATGTTGTTTTTGACACTTGACCTCACACCATACACAAGGAAGAGACCCTTTTATTGCTCTGACGATTGGTTTCATTTGTTAGCAGTTGATTCGCACTTCTAGCACTGGTGGACTGTCAATCTCATACCACCCACTGATATCATGTTCGTTTCTTGTATTATATTATCTCTGGCATACTGTTTCATATGAGAATTTCACATGAATCCATACAGTCTCTCTCTCTCTACTTGGTAACCTTAGCAGTTCATTCTCTCTTCTAGCACTGGTGGAATGTCGAATCCAGAAAAAAGTGGAAATGAAAGGCAACTTTGTGAATCTCGTACAAAAAATCGTACTTCGAAAGGTAAGATCTCTTTAATCCTGATCTTGCAACTTTCTGAGGGTTGATATCATAGGGAAAGAACAGCTGATTAACAGAGAAGTTCATTTCAACTTATTTGGCCCACGTATCATAAGTTCTTGGTTGAGAAATGCACTTTTCTAGGGCCTGTTGTGAGAATGTGTGACAATTTTGAGTTGAGAATCAGTTCAGACATGGGTTTGATGAAAGTTTTGCCATCAGAAGTTAATTATTTATTCCTGCCTGTACTGATAATGTTTGAAATTATTTTCATTACACCGCTTAGTCACCAGATGTAGTATATGTACAATAGAAGGTCAATTCAGTTCAGTTAGTTTTCGAAGATGCTATCATCAGATTTATGTTGTCACTACCTATAGGCTTTCAGAAAGGCATGAGTTCGGTTTCTTGTACGAAGAGATAGTCTTTAATTTGCTCATTAGAGGAAATACCAGGCGATTCTCAAACAAAGACCGTGTTGAATGAAAGACATGTGAAGTATAAATAAAAAAAAATCGTGAACACAGTTCTTGAAGTCGCTATTTCTGTGAGGGAGCTGCGGTTTCTGTTTCCCGAGAGAAAGCAGCCGGACGTTATATATATTTCCAATTTTTCATCATTTCTGTCGGTCTTTTCACGTGGAGAAGGGATATTATTTATTGTTTCAATGTCTCTTCTTTAGGATTCTTCTTTTTCGTGCAGACTCATTTCTGTTTCACTGATTTCTGAGACTCGAAACATTCATTGGTGAGGTAGAGACTGACTCCTCGATCATTCAGAGACTCATTGATTACTTCGGGGTCTGGAGATGAATAGATTGGTGATTCAGGTATTGACCAGTATTCTTCGTTTTTTCTTGAAACATCTTACTTGAAGCCAAATGTGGTTGTTGTTGATTTGGGCCAAACCAATTTGTGCAGTAGATATCCCCATCTATGACTGGACTTAAACTGCTGCCAAGCTTGACTTCTCTTTGAGGTGTAAAAGTTGATTACAAGGAAGACTTGGTGCCTTTTCGTAGACCTTGTTCAGTGAAAAGGAACTCAAGAAATTCAACAGAATATTTTTACGTCAAACAAGAATTGGTAGCAAGAATGGTAGCAGCAAACTCTCATGATGTTCTGGCACAAAGTTTCTGTTGTAATTGAATGTAACGCAGCGCTGATAACTCATTTTGGCATTTTTGTCTTTTACGTCGTTCTGGTTCTCAACCCTCGATATATAATTATGATATAACGGAGGCGGTATGGTATCAGTGGCCACTATGTGTCAAAGAGATCCGTAAGCCCCAGGAAAGAGCATAGAACCATTTTCGAGGAACTATTTTGGAAAAACAGTTTTGAAAACCAAAAAAAATGTGGCAATTTCAAATTTTTGGGACTTATTGAACTCTACAAGAGATAATTTACAACTTTCAGAGAAGAAATATGCGATTGGGATTGATGGTGTAGCGCTAGAGGACTTTTAAAATGGATTTTAGCAGTTTTTACCGGAATTGGAAAAAAAAACATTTTTTGATCTTCGCAAAAACTTTCCTATCTGACCGATTTCGGATTGATTTTTTTTGATCGAAGGGGGATTTCGTTTTCTTCAACTTATTAATTTAGAATGACTTCTCACTTTAGATTGACCGCATTCGAGTTATTAGGTGAAAACCTAAAACAAGTGCAAGAATTTTGTGGTTTTTCGGCCACCAAAAATTTTCCATAACCTCCTCGAGGTCGAAAGCTCGGATTTGACATCACTAAAAATTCTAAAATTTAAAAGTTGGGTATTTTTCGTCGTTACATTCATTTTCCACGACCTGCCGACTGGACTATATATTCCGAAATTCAAAATAAGAACAACTATTATATATGATATTGTTCTGTGTATTTTATGTAATGAGTAATCGCAGCATCTTATAATTTGTTAGTTAGAAGTTTGAGGTAGGGTACTTGAGAATAGAGATTAAAACTCCCGAATTTGTTGAGAGAAAGGCGCAATTCAAATCGTCGGTGAAAGTCTTGGCTGTTAATTGCCATTATTTGATTATTGAAAATTATCAGTTTGTTCCATGACAATGATTCAAGTAGACACCTCATAATACTATTTCTATGTATAGAGTTGAATTGAATTGAAGCTACTCAATCTCATTAAGAGAAGAGATTTCCATCTCCTCAGTGATAGGGTACTCATAAACTCGCTCACTATTCCGAAACATGATTCTGTTCAGAAAACAATATAGAAATCGTTCCAGAAAACATCTGAAACGTTGTAATTTTTTTTCGAAATATTCAGTGATTTCGCAGCAAAATTAAACAGTTGGAAAAATGGTGGTGTCACTTTTAGACACTGCCAACCAAAAAATTCTTATTTCGATAGAAATTTCAAAAAGGCTTGAAAAAGGAGGCAGACTAGTTTCCAAAACCTCGCCAAGGGAACTTTTTTCATTTTTAATGTTTTTCAAATTATTCTCCAACTTCATGAAAAATTCTATTCGTAACTGACAAAATAGTGAGTCAATTTTGCTTTTTCAATATAATGCGTATCAGGGCAAATAAACCAATTTTTTCCCTTGAAACAGATATTATAAGAACTTGAAGCGTTATCCTTTCATTTCCAATGAAGAGAAAAAACACAAAATGGATTTCAGGACATTTCTACCTCTTCGAAAAACACTAAAACAATATTTAGAAAAATGGTTGCGTAGAAATCTGTAGAAACGATGATAAAACAGCATGTATTGAATATTTTAAAATAAAATTACTGAAAATGAAATCAATGTTACAGACCAACATCTACCATCTGCCCCGACTAGAGTAACTTCTACTGCAGAGACCTGCCTGGTAATTTTTTTCTATTGCCGCTGATGCTGAATATAATACAACAGTGATAGACTTCCAATTTTTATATAACTATGCACAAATCACAACCCAACAGCCAATTTGCTGCCTGCAATTTCTTAGTAGTTTTTAGGTAGTTTTTGAGCGCAGAATCCATAATAATTGTCACATTTGGTATATCAGATATAGTTCTTGAGATACGTGATATTGGCGCTTTTTCGAATAAACCAATCTTAGTTTTCGATTCATACATTTTATTATGCTACTATTTTATTATTCACTCCTACTACGGTACTAACATTGAAAACAAAACAAAAATATAAGTAAGGTAATTATCTTTATTATATATATATATATATATATATATATATATATTCAAATAATTGAAAGAAAAAGCTCATTCAGTTCATAACACTATCATTTATCAAAATACTTGTCGTAGTTGACGTTTCAAGCAGATTTGGTTTCCGGAAAGATGAATATTATTTCTTGTAATTCATACGCCACAAAATAACAACGTTTAAACAGTACTCAGTTTAAGATATTATTCATTATCTGGAATACGGCAAACGGCTGGCAATTTGCCCTTATTCCATGAGTATTTTGATCGAAATGAATATGATAATCACAATATTCCCATCCTCTGGTTCTGGAAATCGCACATCAAAAAGTTAGACCTTGTCAATCTTCATCTAGTCATTGTCTATGCAATTATATCTTCTAACGTGAATCTGAAAATAATATGAAATATTTGGCCATTCTTCCCAAGGTCATAGACCTATTGAAGCATTTCTGCGTTATATATAATGTCTTACCTTGCAACTAATGTCATCTACACTTCTGAGTGAAAGTTTTATTTTTTTATCATCCGGTAAAGTCTTAACGAATATTTCTAACATTACTAGCACGTACACTTATGGTCTTCGAATGCCATATGCATACAAATAAGGAGGCTTGACGAATCATTGTATTCAAATGTATTGCTTTGTTGTTTGGTAGATGAACGAATGAATTCAATTCAAACAACCTTGAAGAAACTTCTACTGAATAGAAAAATACCAACTGAAGTTTACTTATCATCAATCTCAATTTCAGTAAGTTTTTATAATATACAGAGCTCGATATCAGGTACCAAGAAAAAAGCCACAGACCCTGCTCTAGCACGGGCTATATATATATATATATATATATATATATATATATATATTGATTAGCCGGAACTTCTATATTTTTGGAGGAGATATGAATATATAACTTTACGAGAGAGGTCGAAATGGAAGAAATCTTATCCAAGCGTCGTAAATAGCACAATGGTGTTGTTGAAAGTTGAAAGCAAGTTCTTCCAAGGGGAGCGGCATGTTGGAGATCAAGTTTGCATTCCACATGGCAACAAAAAGTGTATTCATTGATTAGCTGGATTAGTGGATACCCCCAAGATGAGTATATGTATACGTATCTGCCATCTTATCAAAATGGAGGTCGAAACGTCGAACAATCGAAGAAAAACCATCAACGGATATAAACCTCGAAGAAATAATTTCCGCATAGAAAAAGATTCGTGAAAACATCATATTCTTTATTCCACCTGATGGGCAGGATATCTTAAAGAGCGGTGATTGATATTATTGATAAATAATAACAAACCAAACATCTCGTAAGAGAATATGTATCTTCCATTTCATTATTAGTTCTAAAAATTTAAGCGATGAGAGTGGAGTTTCAAATGGAAGCATGAATAAGTAATTCATGTTGCCCTTTTTTATAGAAACGTGTATATTTCAAGAATATCTGGAATATTTATGGTATATATTCTTAGAAAATAATATCCTAAGTATGATCTGAACATTCTACAAATTTTCCAAAATGAATGCTATTCACCTCTCTCACAAAGAATTAACGAAAGTCTAATTAGTACAAATATTACCATTGTTTTCAATTTCTGTACGAATAATGATATTACCATCGTAAAGTTTCCAAAATCAATGTCATTCACCTCTCTCACGAATAATTAAAGAAAGTCTAATTAGTACAAATATAACCATTGTTTTTGATTTCTTTACGAACAATGATATTACAGTCTATATACAAAGATATTACCATCGTATATGTTCAGTTTATTACCTCAAAAATACTTCATGGACCTCTGCAGTACAGAGTAATGACAACGTGCCACCACATGACAGAATGCATTGTAACTATTGACGAAAAGATGGCGCTTTGCACTGTTCCATTTCGAAAATGTTCCAACGAAAATACCGTTACCGTAATAATATGTAATTGTTTGCACCACAGTGACATTGTTGGTTGCATAACGCTGGATACAGAAAACAACCATTCACAAGTCACAAAGTAATGGCGTAAAAGCAAATCGATATACGGGGCTTGCTTGAATCACGGATAATAGAGTATACGGTCGTTCAATGCCACGTCATTGACTTGTACATCTCACAGGGTAACCAATCAGAAAACATGATTGTCAGCCGGTGTCATTTTTAAACTTCAGCCCTGCTCAAATCATGTTTTCTGATTGGTTACCCAGTGACATGTACAAGTCAATGACGTGGCATTGAACGACCGTATACTCTATTATCCGTGTGCTTGAATGTGGTTGACAATTTTCCTTACTGGGTGGTATTGGTTTGAACTTCCATTGTATACCGAGTGTGAGCCAATTCAGGCTTATTGCCCTATATGTTTTTGTCTCTATCTGTATCAACAAAAAATTCTGTTGATTCATATATAGTATCATGTTTTGGATTAATCCTCTAAAAATTGATTTTTGAAGGTGTACAATTCCTTTATAGTTATTGACTCGAAATCAAACATAATATTCATTTCTCCGATCATTGAACAGTACCTGCCAAAAATCTCACTTCGTCTGAGCTCATCCTCGAATCGTCATAAAGTCATTCTTCATTGAATCGTGTTTACTCATCCATCTGTAATCGTAAATTAAGATGAATGATAGATATCCAGCAGAAGCATTTTCAATATCACTAAAATTACTTCAACTTTGGAATTTCAAATTGAACATCCTTTATAGGTATTCATGGGCACGAGCTCTTTTCACATGTGAATTTCCTAATTTGGCAAGAAAATAATGCGAATCACTGTTTCTAAAAAAAAACATCTAGGAGCTTGGCTATGATGACTGAAAACAAACACTGTTTTGCTCCCATTGTAGCATTCGAAGATGCTACTTTCTATTTTCCCTGTGTATATATATAAAAAAAATTTAGAAGGAATCAGTTCAGGAGAATACTTGTAGGTATCTTGAAATCAATTCCAAGTGCGACGGAAGTTCAACTTCTGGAGAGTAGGTAGCGCTAATAATCATTTTAATAAATCGCCAGGTGAACTGAAGGAGTAGTCAACTGATAACCGTCATATGAGTAATGCTGGTTGCCTGGCTGGAAATTATTGTTGAGAGGAATTTAACTATGATTAATTATTATATTTTTTCTTTCATTCAGGAAAAGCACTGAAAAGTGGTATTGATTACAAATACATTTCAGTCAATCGTGATCAGATAAATGTGAAATGACGATAGAATAAATGAATAGATTAGCGCAACCAAGTCAGCTGTGGTAAAATTCAAATCAAGTATTTACCTTTTATTTCTTCATAATTATTCCCTTAGATTATTTTGGATATCTATCTATCGTAATATATTTCATACAGTCTTCATAATTTGATTCTGCATTGTGTCCCATCATTCACGATTTCTTAAAATCCTAAAGGAGTATTCCTATCTATCAGAGATGGCACCATTATACTCAGTCATGCTATCTGCGCAATGTTAATCGTGCGAGAATGGCCAATGGTCAGAGTTTGAGGTGAATTCATGAAGCGAGTTTGTTTGCTGAAAAAATTGCATATCTGAGAATATTGGAGGAAACTCAAAGTGCCACTCTTGACAAGGTGTCTACTCACTCCCTTCAGATAAGTTTCGTAAAGCAGTGTCAGTTTTGAAGATATAACACCTTCTGGTAGTTTTTTGTCTACTACCGGCTCTCTCAACTTTTTGTGAGTATTTCACAACCAAGTTTCTTTTTTTATTTCCACTTCATTTATTGGCGATTTCAAGGAATCATCCAGGAGTTTGTTTTGATATTTCAACCCTCCTTCAGTGGGGTAAGTGGTATCTATTGTATATCCTTCTCGTGCTAATCATTTGCTTTAGGGTTGTAGGTGTGGTTATCGAACCCTGTAATTGCTAGTTAAGCTGATAATGAAAATAAATCCCAGTATTATTATTCCACCCTGGAGTTAACTGGATGAAATCATACTTTTGTTGGTTGGAACTATGAAATCTTCTATCTTCCGAGCATCCTACTAGACTGATCACTATATGGAAAGGAGGCGAACAACAGCCAGATCCTGATTCTCCTACCAGCACTGTTTAGTCCGGAAATATCAGGCCAGATTCATTTTATTACCATTTATTTATTTTTTCTATTCTCATTAATTATCATATTCGACAAGAATATATCATCAAGTGTAAGCTAACACGCAGTACTGGGTGATTGCAAGAAATACTTATGCAGTCAAATGTATATTTTTACATAAAAGGTAACACCTTATCATACCATAAAAACTGTTCTGTATATTTCCCCAACAAGCGAAATTATAACTGCCTAATTGGTCAAGTTTCTTTTGTTTTGCCCAGATTTATTTTCAGGATGCTCACATAATGCATTTATTTTGAATAACTTCATTATTCAGTTTTGTCGCCCTGGTTTGGTAAAACTAACGTTCTTATATAATGCATTTAGCCAGGTGGCGCCCTAAGTAAATTTATATAGCATTTTCATTAAGACATACACTCAAACTCCTACGACCCTTTTTGTTCACCAAGACGAACAGCTGCCGGAGCTGCACTTTTTCCTACCACAGAGAGGAGGAAAACGTCACACTATGCCGACAAATATCAGTTATAGATATTGTTGATAAGTGGTTGATTGGATAAAAAGCGGGGGATCTGATACTGATGTTCGTTCGCTTTTCCCATTAACCACTCATCAACGATATTTTGAAAGATATTTCAATTCAATGACATCATCTAATTTGGGTGGTATCGGTTCGAGCTTTCATTGTCTATATCCAAACAAAAAGGTTGAATGGATTTTCTGTCGAAACTGAGTTAAAGTTTTGAATGATCAAATAAATGATGTTTTGACAAAAAAATTGAGAATTCAAATATGAAATATTAGTCAAAATATTAAGATATCAAATATGAAATATTTTTCAAAGAAATGTGAATAAAGAAATAAATGAAATAATAAGAGCACATTTCGAAACCAAGTTTGGAGTTGAGTGTACTCACGACATTTCGATTGCTGATATCCGCAATCGTCTTCGAGTGATGACTGACAACATTTCGAGGTATGGTCGGTCATAAAAACCTGATTTTCCTATGGTAAGGGAAAGGGCGGTGCCAACAATAAGGCACACGGGTGCTACTAGAAGTGCGCTGATCGGTTGTTAGCAGGAAATTAATGTATTGGCGCGAGATTCACCCTCATCGAGACGAAGTTGGTCCATTCTTTTGATAAGTGGTTCCCACACAATCCAGATTTCTATACCTAACATTGAAGAATTATCAAGTTTTTCTTTCAGACAAGGAGATATTCTCACTAACGCCTCAACACAGCAAGCCATCTCACATATACGGGCTTCCAAAAATCCACAAGACGGACGAACCTTCCAGGCCGATCATCAGCTCCAGGAACTCGGCAACCTACAGACTTTCATATATGAAATACCATGCTCTAACTGTCCCAGAACATACATCGGCCAGACCAACCGACGAGTGCCCTGTAGAGCATATGAACACGAACTAGCAGTTCGTAATTCTGACACAAACTCGGCATTATTTCAACATCATTCAGAAACAGGCCACAAAATAGATTTCAAAAACACCAAAATCGTTGCCACAGCCAAAACCCTCCAAACCAGAGTTACACGTGAAGCCATTGAAATCGAAAAACGTCCCAACTGTCTCGATAAACGCGACGATTCTCAAAGACTCCCCAATACCTGGAAACCACTCTTGGTCCGACATACTTCTATTTACTCCGACTTGGGAACTAATCCGTTCGAACCTCCCATCGACCGTCCGATCCCTGATCCTGCCATAATTACTAATGAACCCTTAAATCCCACCAACCTTCAATCCTCGATCTCCAGTGATGATAGCCAGCTAGTAAGACAACTCAGACCTAGACGCAAGGTCACTCAGTCTTGAAAATGGCTTCGAAATGGGAGCCGAAACGTAGACAAGAAAATCATTCCAGACGCGGATCAACCGGAAGTTACAGCGCACACACACACACACACACACACACACATATATATATATATATATATATATATATATATATATACATATATAAGTAGAAAGTAATATTTGTTATGAAGCAAAGAAATCAGGAAACTGATAAATAGATTATCAAATTCTCTATCACAATTTGCATTCAATTCGAAATGCCCACCACAAGACAACTTGCTGTTTCTGGCTTTGGCCTTCATCAGCTGTGGGTTGGCATGGTCCTCGTATCGAAGACAAATTGTGATAGAAGGACAGAGGATTTGAAATGAATCGTGCCTATACGGTGGTTCCACTTATGTGTCCCTTGCCGTATAGGCACGATTCATTCCAAATCCTCTGTCCTTCTATCACAATTTGTCTTCGATACGAAGACCATGCCAACCCACAGCTGATGAAGGCCAAAGCCAGAAACAGCTAGTTGTCTTGTGGTGGGCATTTCGAATTGAATGCAAATTGTGATAGAGAATTTGATAATATATATATATATATATATATATATATATATATATATATATATATATATATATATATATATATATATATGCAAGATGAATTTTTCTGGGTTTTTATCCGTTAGGTATCTTCTGATTTGTTCGACGTTTCGAATTCCATTTTGAATTCATTCTCAAGAACTGTGAGACGAATATCTGTCCATACCGTCCTGGTCAATCACTCCCCTTTCGAAGCAACCAAGCAAGAGCAAGCAAAGACTTCAATTGTCTGTTCTCCACGGAAACTGGTATTTATAATGACTCTCCTCAGTCATTATCCGACTTGGTCCGATATTAAGGCTGCATCCTGCCCATCCAGGTATTATGTAGAAATTGATGTTTTCACGGATCTTTGATATGCAAGATGAATTTTTCTGGGTTTTTATCAGTTAGGTATCTTCTGATTTGTTCGACGTTTCGAATTCCATTTTGAATTCATTCTCAAGAACTGTGAGACGAATATCTGTCCATACCGTCCTGGTCAATCACTCCCCTTACGAAGCAACCAAGGTATTTATAATGACTCTCCTCAGTCATTATCCGACTTGGTCCGATATAAGGCTTGGTTGCTTCGTAAGGGGAGTGATTGACCAGGACGGTATGGACAGATATTCGTCTCACAGTTCTTGAGAATGAATTCAAAATGGAATTCGAAACGTCGAACAAATCAGAAGATACCTAACGGATAAAAACCCAGAAAAATTCATCTTGCATATCAAAGATCCGTGAAAACATCAATTTCTACATATATATATATATATAAAAATATATATATATATATATATATATATATATATATATATATATATATATATATAAGGCATAATGAACAATAGAAAAATGGCCGATGAAAAAGTAACGGGTTTTTTTTTAAACTGAGTCGTGTCAGAGTTGCTTGTTTTGTATAAATGCGTTGGTGTATATGCGTTAGCAGGGATCTAAATACTTCGTGAATTCCGATGAGCAGAATCAAGTTTTGCTTGAAAGACGAAGAGGTTGGAAAGTTTAAAAAGAGGTAGGCAAAGTTATTTCCTTTTGAGTGAACAGTTGGTCACTTTCCAACGCGAGAGAAGATTTAAAAAAGCAAGCACATTTTCGAATGATTTTGAATAAGATTTGGGATGGATTCAGGTGCAGGTTTTATTCTCTCACTCCGTTCCCATCACCAAAATATAGACTTGAACGTTCTTCAGGAATCTAATGTCATCTTCCTACCCGTAGACTGAACATGTTTTTCAAATATTCTGAATGAACAACTTGTTTAAACATGATTTTGCACCTGAAGGCAAGCTTTAAGTGAATGTATTATATATAAACCTCTCTTCCCTCGTCTTTCCAGATGATTTTTGGATTATTCATCAGTCGAACATAAACACGTCAACTTTCAAAAACGTTTCTACAATGAACGATATTTCTGTGAAGTATGCACGAATATTTGAACCTCTTATTGGCTGTACTTCCAATGCATATTCGAGAAAACACGAAACCACCTCTGTTTCTTGAGATGGATTCTCGCAACGATTTGCGCAAAAACATTGTGCAAAATATTTAATATTTGAATAGCAAGGTGTCGGAGCTCGACTCAATCATAGTGATTGGGGATGTCCTCTGATAGTCATTCCAAAATCTGATGAAGATGAGCGTCTGTGTGTGGACTACCAAATGGAAGTAACTAGCCAACTGCAGTCAGTATCTCATTCCCAGCGAAGAGTTTATAAAATTTTCAATCATATAGCGCGAAATACTTTATCTACTTGACATTTTCAAATCCCACCTTGACATTATAAAAGATCATTAAGGTACAGAAATTTCAACAAGTTGGATGATGTTCATGTCTAGAAATGGCTTAGTGACCAACTGCGAAAAACGCGAGTTTCCAAAAGGGTCTCCTTCAACTTGAACACAGGTGAAACAGTAGAAAATGGAAGAGTCTTTACTGAAGTGATGGTTCCTCCGCCATTTATGCAACCGAATAATTGTTTTGGAAGCTCAAGAAAAAAGAACCTCAACAGCCTCCGATTCTTTCATTCAGAAAGCTTCTTCTTGAATATGTCTCTTGATTCTTGTATATTTCATATTACTCTTTCTGTTCCTATTTCAATTCTAACAATTTTTTATTTTTGTTGTTCGTTTTCGATGTTTATTAATCAGAGGGGTAGAACTGTAGTTACTTGGTTATCCACTCATAAAAATATCAATAATACTGTTTGTGAAATTCATCATTTTGTGTTGGATGAATACCTCAAAAAATTGTTGTTCTGAAATTGTTCGTCTGTTAACCAGCTGACGAACGTCAACCCAAAGAAGTCGTAAAATGTGCGAGTAATGGATAAACGAGGTCTTACCTTTTAACGTACGATTACCCAGCACGGTGGCCTGGCGGGGATTTGAACCCCGGTCTTCTGCTCGAAAGGCGAACGTGCTAACCTGGTTACTACTTAGTCTTTTTGGGTTCTCAGCCTACCACAATTCTTTTTTTTTCAGATTGTGGTGATTGAGAACCCAAAAGAACTAAGAAGAAAAAATAGTACTGATAGTGATAAAAGATAGAGATAAGGACTTGTGAACTTGACACGTATGATATCGATTGCGATACATTTATTTATTTATTTATTTATTTTCAGTGGAATAAAAAACGTTACAGACCCAAAGAAATTATTCACAAATGATGAGGTAAAAATTAATATTGTGATTTGATTGTGTTACATAATAAGCGATATCGTGTTTTGAACAACTACAGTACAGATTACAACAGTCAGACATGAAGAAGATGATTATATGAACGTTCGAGAGATGTGGTGAAGGTTGCGAGGGAATAAGGAAAGATGTCGATTTCTATTGATTTAGATATAGAATTGTAAGATTTACAACACCTATTCAAGGGAGAATTCAAATAGTAATGAGTTTTACTTTAATTTGTTTGGAATGAATATGTTCCTCTGATATTATGAGGAGGTACGTTCAGTGAAATTTGGTTCAATATAGAGCTGCTGTCGAAACGATTATTTATTATTTTGTAGAAGAACTTAATATCAGCTATTGAGCATCTATCTGCCAGTGGTATCAGATTGAGATGTATTTTGATTTGTAATGGGTAATTGAGATTAAAAAAGAATTTTTTATTGATATAGGTACCAATTTTCTTTTTATAGATTCTAGTCTTTCAATATACAAGATGTACATGGGGTTCCATATTACTGAAGCAAAACTGAGCTGACTATTTACATAAGCCATGTAAAGTGTACGAACCAAGTTAGTATTTCTGAAGTCGTGGCAAGTCCTGATCGGAAATTCAAGTGCTTTGTGAGCTTTTTTTGCGATTTAGTTAATATGCGAGTCAAATAATAGTTTAGAGTCATATAAGACTCCCAAATCCTTGACTTCAGAAGTTTTCTTTAGCTGCTGCTTGTTTATGTAATATTGGTAGTGGTAAATATATTTTTGTTTCTTGTAAACGTTATAGAGTGAAGTTTTTTAAGATTGAGGAATAGAAAGTTTTTCTCGCAGTATTTCACAAGGTTATCAATATCGTTTTCTATAAGGAGTGGATCGTTGATACATGTCACAGTATGGAATACTTTCAAGTTCAGCATACATCAAAAAATCGCAGTAGGAGAAACAACTTGATATATTGTTAATATAAATGTTAAATAGGAGTGGCCCCAGATGGGAGCCCTGGTGAACTCCCTGGTGAACTTTCCCAGAGTCCTGCCAGCTTTATAAGTAAAGTTGCATGATCTATCTTGTCAACTGCTTTGCTGAAATCGGTAAAAATGGCTTCAACCTGGTAGCTCTTGTCCATTTTCTTCAGGAGATAATCAGGGTAGATGAACAAGTTGGTTTCATTGGAGCGATGCTTTACAAATCCATGTTGCACATTATTAATTGAGGATCCAACATCAAAGTATAGATAGTCACAAATAAATGATTGACTCAAAAGTTTGGAAATTAATCAGAGTTTCGATATAGGGCGATAGTTTTCAGATAGTAACTTGTTACCACTTTTGAAAATAGGAACTACAAGTGCAGTTTTCCATATTTTTGGAAAATAGCCTTCTTTGATAGACTTATTGAATAGTATGAATAGGATATGGGATATTTCTTGAGCGCATTGTTTCAAAAAACAGGAGGGTATATGGTATTTCATGTTTGAATTCACGATTGATTGTATCTTCATTGCCTAAGTTTTCAATAGAAGGTTACAACACTTGTGACTCACCGAAACTTCAACTGAAAACAGAACAGACAAAAAGTTATGAGTCCGTTTACACTTGGTTTATTATTCCTTTCATTCAAACCTGTCAAAAGCTTGTTGGATTGAGAAACTGAAATGAATGTGATAAATTCACAGACGTGCTGCTTTCTCATTCGCTAGTTCAGTTGGGTGTTCTTCTTGTGCTCAACCATTCTCATTCTCAATGTCACACAGACATGGTATCTGTAAGCGCAGTTTTTGAAGTTGCTGTTTTCACTTGGTGGTTGAGGTAGTGGTAGGGTGGTTGCGAATTATGTTTCTTAATCGATAGCAGACATTGATAAGTAATGTTTGTTCTGAATTAGTAACCTACCACAATCTGAAAAAATCAAGAATTGATATTTCCCTCTAAAGGAAACCCCCCCCTTTAAGTCAGCAACTCCTCGTATAACGTAAATTTGACTATGACAAAAATACAATAACCTGCATATATATTTATATATATATGTATATATGTATATATAATTATTTATTTATAATATATGTAGTTGTTGAGTTCGAGTTGAATCGCGTTTGGGGTTTGGTGTTCGACGTTTCGGCTCCGATTTTGGAGTCATTTTCAAAAAAGTTGATGTAACTTCACGCTGTAACTTCACGAAGATTATACCACGAGTCAATAATGATAGCTATTATTCTCGAGGAATATTTACAAACCGAGCCGCGTGAGCGGCGAGGGAGTAATATTCTCAGAGAATAATAGTCATTTTGGCGAGTAGTATACTCTATTCATTTATTTGAAGGCCGTCGTTCTTTGGAATTTCTTCCTGACGTTTCGCTAGCGCAAGTGGCTTCTGAAGAAGCACTTTCTACGCGTTTGACACTGACATTTTGAGTTTGGTTTTATTGTTTCCATGGTAATATTCAAATCGAAAAATTTTGTGATAGGACTACAAGAGGGAATAAAGACTATTACTATTAATCCCTCGCCATTATTCCCTAGGAGAATAAATTATGGCATTATATTGCAGAAACCATAAGTATAATGCTTACATTATGTATCAGTCGTAAATAATAGTACATTATGCAACAATCATGTAATGGTTATTAATACACTCGCATAAACCATACGAAACTCACCTTCAGCTCGTTTCGTATCTCTATTTAATGTTCGAGGGAGTTGCATAAGCTTTTTTTCTACCCTAGATAATAAATGAAGAACTATGAATATTATATTTATATTTGTATTGTGGAACTCCTTACTGAAAGAGGTTTTTCCTGAGGCTCACAAACTTCAAAAATTCAAAATGAATGTTAATTCGTATCTCCTGTCCCTTGATTCACGCGGTGTTCTTTGCACATTACAGGGCTTCCCTTTCGTGTGAATCTGCATATAATATATACACATACACATTTATTTCATCAATGCTAGTCTCAATAGAGTTCAATTGTATTAGAAATGATGACTTTATTCTGAAACGAATTTTCAATGTCGCCATCCGCCACTGAATTGGATTTTCAATTGATTAAAAATCTGTCATCGTAATGACATCTGTATCATAATGAATTCATTACGATACAGATTTTCAATACGTTTCATAATGGACCTCATTATGAAACAAATTATGGGCGTATATTTAAGTGTATTATTCATAGTACGGTTGTACAAAAATATTGGGGACACAACTATAGTTGGCCCAATACCCAACACCTCATTTGATTTGCAGCACAAACTAGAAAACAAATAAAACAGTTTTTCGCCAGTGTGACGAAATCATGAAGTTTCCGAATTTACTCGGATGGTATTTTCAATAAGTTCCTCAAAAACTGTGACGGTTAACTAACTATTCATGTATTGATTCTTCTTCGCCTCTCTTTTCAGAGGACAACGACAATATAATAAATATAGAAACGTTTGTTTTCAGTCATCATTCCCAAAGCTATTGGATAGTTTGATGTCTGATCATCTTAATTATGGTTGTAAAGAGTTGATTACTAACAATCAGCATGACTTTTCTCGAAAAACCAATAACGAATTTACTTTTATATAAACATAGAATACTGAACGCCTTATAGGAAAAAATGTCAACTGGACGCAGGTTATCCAGACTTCTCCAAGTCCTTCCATAAAAAAGCTAATAAATCATTTTTCGCCTCCCTCTTTAAGATTTCATGTTACTCAATGCGCAAAATGAAACTCATGATCAGCTGTGATTTCAAGTCAATTTATCAGTCATTTGGCGTATGGCATTCTGTTGTGGGAGAATTCATGTTCGTAATATTTTTATTTTGAAAAACTTATGTCTGTTTCTAGAATTTTCATTAAATTATCAATTTTACTTACCTATCCATGAACAGAAAGGTACTCAGAGCATATCAGCCATCCCTTGCGCGCACAAAGCTCTGCTTTCTAGGTGTACTCGTAAGGGGTTTCAATTTTTCCCACATTCAACTATAATCGTACGGAGTGTTTTGAATATTTTCTCAACAAAGAAGGATATAAATCTTAAAAAATAGGGAGAAAACACTGATTATTTCAGGAAAATTTTTCCAGAGATATGTTTAGTTCACCACATGAAATTGATTCATACCTAATAGCATGTTTTTACTTTTCTCGAAATCGACTAAGGACACAAAACTTCCAATAGGAAGAATTTAATATTCAAAAAATGAACAATTTGTTCAGGCCAGCCTCAACTCACCTACACTGTAGGTTGACGGACTAACACCTATTAGAAAACAACTACTCCCCTGGCTAATACCACGAAGGGCATTGTATTACATCCAACAGGTGTTAGTGTGGGATTCTTCACAGAAGAAATTCCACATATGCTCTTGGCGATACACCACCAGAATTGATTTTCAATTATTGGGACGGGACACACTTGCAGACCGGTTTCGGGCTATTTGGCCTCTCGTCAGTGCAAGGCAGTGCCATCATCAACATAAGTTGATGACTTCCCATAATTAAAAATCATACTCGAGTAGAGTATCTTCCCTAGACCTAGGCTGATACAAACAACAAGCTAAATAGCCGTTGCTGCGCAGTGTAGGTGAGTTGAGGCTGGCCTGAACAAATTGTTCATTTTTTGAATATTTGATTTAAAGCCAGTCTTCAAGTATTCCCATGAATATTTATTTTATTCGGATTTTCCTTGTACAAGGAATTGGGACCATGCGGATATGCTCTTGGTTAGTACCTAGTCTACGGGCAGATGGCGCAGCAACGGCTATTTAGCTTGTTGTTTGTATCAGCCTAGGTCTAGGGAAGATACTCTACTCGAGTATGATTTTTAATTATGGGAAGTCATCAACTTATGTTGATGATGGCACTGCCTTGCACTGACGAGAGGCCAAATAGCCCGAAACCGGTCTGCAAGTGTGTCCCGTCCCAATAATTGAAAATCAATTCTGGTGGTGTATCGCCAAGAGCATATGTGGAATTTCTTCTGTGAAGAATCCCACACTAACACCTGTTGGATGTAATACAATGCCCTTCGTGGTATTAGCCAGGGGAGTAGTTGTTTTCTAATAGGTGTTAGTCCGTCAACCTACAGTGTAGGTGAGTTGAGGCTGGCCTGAACAAATTGTTCATTTTTTGAATATTTGATTTAAAGCCAGTCTTCAAGTATTTCCATGAATATTTATTTTATTAGGAAGAATTTATATTATCTATTTACTAACACTCTGAGATTTGTGTACCGGATTATTGATTTATATGGTAGCCGAACCACAGTATGCTGATTCGAGCCCAGGCAAAAGAGATACTTTTTTTAACTGGGTGACATGATTCTAGTGGGTGTTATGTGGGTTGCTTGGAGATCAATTATAAAGTACGGTGAATAAAGCGAATACAGAGACTGAAAAGTATTGGGGTTTTCTGGATGTTTCTATTGCTGAAATAGCAAATACATTGTAAAAGAATCATTATTATTACAAAACCAATGGGTGCTTTCAAAAGTGGAGAAATATAATTTCCAAATGACTCGTATGATTGAGAATATAATTGGAACTTCCTGAATCTTTTTTTTTATAATGAAATCTACATGGTGATTTCACCGTGGTGATTTTTGGACTTTGTGATGGTATATGGAAGAAGAGTATTATTTGTTGAGACAGAATATGAGTTGCAATGGCATGAATTTCATATACACAATTTTTATCAAATATAAAATAAATGGCGATTGTCTTTCTCTCAGAACCAAATCCAAACAAAAACCCGACCTAGTCACATATCTTCGTCTAATTCTTCCGGAGTAAGACGGCTTGGCTCGAGCCCCACTATGTAATTATAGGTGGAAGGCAAGGTAGGATGGCGATGGCAGAACTAGAAAGCAATAACATGCTTCACAATCGAGAACGTCCATCGACGGTGAGGTCCGCGTGCTAATCATTCTACTTGAAATTCGGTCAGTTATGTGATCCGCTTCTCAAGTTCAACCGTGCAAACATTCAACCAAAGAAGCGACGAGGTATTGTCGGCAAAAAAGACAATGACAGGTAGAAATCTTGTGACTGTTTTCGGTTTTGTGGCTGTGATAGTGTCGAGTGCAAGAGCCGAGGAATGTCCTCAAGGAAATTGTACCTCCGCAGCATCGCATAACAATGGTGAGATTCTTCGTAAATACCTAGTCCGAGGATATAAGACAGGACGGCGGTGCTGTTCTAGGCAGTGGCGGTCTAGCTGGGGGATGAGGGTTTCGCTGTCGTGCCACCCTTCAATTGAAAGGTCTTTAGTCCGGCATCTATATGGGCTATGAATTATCTTAACAGAATCTTGAGACGATTTTTTGTCTCTTGAGGAACTCTTATCGATTACACTATGAACAAAACCGACAAAATACTTCCAATAAATCATGACGTACCATGATTATTGTTAAAAACTATCTGGGGATAAACAGGGGGAGAAAGTGTCTTTAGGAAATAACTACCTTCCGACTTTGTTTCGACGAACATTGGATTACAATTTGTACACCATCATGCAGTGTGATTTATTGAGTTTGCATACATCTTGTCTGCAACAAATGGGATTTGTTTATATTAGTTGTACAATCAAATTGAATATCACCAAAAATTTGTGCGCCAGCTTCAAGTCAAACAGCATACAAGACAGAAATTTCCAGAAATATCATTGAAATAAACATGAAATTGACAGTTATATGAAAAATATTAACCTAAAAAAATTTTGCAATTACCTACCATTCATTATGGAGAAAGTTGTGTAAGAAACTATTTTTCCTTTACGAATCAACAAAAAAGGGGATAATACAAAACCTCTATGATAGAAGTGAAATGAAAAAGTATACAAACACTCTCTGCTGATGGGTACGTGTTTATCATTCATAGACACAAAAGGGAAGAAGGGGTCTATCTGAAACAGCTCCTTCCCTGTCTATATTTACTGGATCTCATAAAAGTCACGTTTTCTTGCTAAATATGTATACCAAGCATATAAAATTAGAATCAAATAGACAGCATCTAGTTGATTTCTACACAATGAATCAAAAATAGAGAGCTTTATGTAGAAAAATCTCACCAGTATAGTATTCATCATCTTGTTTCGGTCGAAGAAAATCATCTCTCGAGCTCTTCAGTGGACAAATGGGTGAATTACCTATTATAGAACAGTTTCTCTAGGTACACTAAGCATTTCGAAAAAAATCAATTTGTGAGTAGTCTGTTGTTAATTAATTGATATTTCGGCGACATTCATGCTTATGATAACCAAACCCAGCTATAGGTATAATGATATTCAGAAACGTGAGTAATTCTGTAGGAAGAATTCATTTGGAAAAGGAGAAAAATAGTTCCTCAAACTTCATTTTTTGAACAAAAATACTCAAGTCTCTAAATAGAAAATTAAAACTCTGGATTTATAACTTTCAAATGTAACTTCTATCTCTAAATGACATTATTTTGATATGAGTATACTTTACTCTTGATCGAATTCAATATAATTTGACCTGCCATATATGCTGTTTAACTATAACCCATTCAAATAGGGCTATCAAACATGTCTTATGAAACTTAATCTTCAATGTATCTTTCGATATGCTCTAACTGAATTTGAGAAAATGAAAACATGCCCTTACTTCTGTCGGTATTCAAATTTAGATTGTGCTTCTAATATTTAAGGGAAGAGTTGTTCCTATTGAAATTTCATCCATTCGGACTCTCACCTTTTGTTTGTTCTCTCTGATACCAGCCATAAAACAACATCAAGATGGACTTTATTCTTGTACCAAAAGCGTAGGAATAATGTATAGCATCTTTGAAACACATCGCTAGTCATCCACAAATAGGTGCCTTTGTATCACTTAAAATTGTTTCGGTGTAGATATGAGTGATTTGAATTCATAAATTCACGGCATTTTACAAGGAATTGTGACAACGTTTTTCACTCGGTTTTTTATACCTAGGAACTCGATTCATTCTTACTTTTCATCTTCTCATCTCATCCGTGGCATTTTCTTGGTGGTGACTTGAAATGTTAAATTATGCATAGTCTATACGAAGTCACTTGAGACAGCATAAAAACTGAAATTCCATTAACAGTCGGCGTATCTTTGATGAAATACTGGCGGGGGATCATCACTGATCCTATAAGCTAGCATATGATTCTGTTCTGTCTCAACTGAGTTCTTTTTTCCATTTTATAACGCTGCAGATATAAGAAAAAACAACCTTGGAGTGATATGTGAACTGAATCATGTGACGCGTCAACTATTCGAAAACCCACCTTAATATGGCAATGAATTAAAGCATCTACCAAAATATCACTTCTGGAGCTTTCAAATTTGAAGTGTGATACTAAGAAACTTCATATTGAATAGAATATTTTGAAAATATAAATCAACAAAGACTTGGTCAAAAATATTTTGCACCCACATTCCTAATAGCTAGTTGTCATATCCGAATTTTTTACAATTATCAAATTTTATGTAGATTGACAAGAACGACTGATGGAAAAAAATTATTTTCTCGCAGAAAAAAAAACTAAAAGCATATTATTTCCTGATTCGAGTAACGTTTCTCTTTCATATACCTGTATTGTGTTTATAGTGCGAAATAGTACTAATTTTCCGTTCACAATGATCGAGACGGATCGAGAGTTCAATAAGAGTACAACAATATCGTGTTGAGTGTTTTCAGTATTCTCCGTTCAGATGAGTCGATTTTATTTTCAAGTGAATATTTAAATATCTTGCCACTTGCTAAAATAATACAAATACTACACTACACTCATACTATATCTGATCTGAAAACAAATTCGCCCATAGTTCAGGTGTATTAAACGAGTATATCTACATAAAAATAATTCTTCGGGCAAGACATAGTTTTTAAAATGAGACCCGACAACATGACCGCAAGACTCTTTCAATTAATTCTTCGAGGTCATCATAACGGTGCTGAGAAAAGGGAAAGATAAGATGTTATTATGAGAGTACTGACCTGGTTAACAGGTGAGTCTTGGGTCTCGAGTATTTTTGCTAGAAAATGACTCGTGTTTATTTGGACAAGTTAAAATTGAATAATACATGATAAATATTATTACCTAATATAATAACATCCAATAACTTCAAAAGTGGAATTTCTGTCACGTTTCCAACCTCATTTATCTAATTCACAAGTGCTTATTAGGCTGAATTTTTTTCGCATTCTTCAAAAATTATGATTGACATTCGATTTTCAAAAATTGCAATAGTTAGAAGCAATAAAGTGGAAAAAGGGGGTTTGATTTTTGGCCAATATCTCAGAAACTATTCGAGATAATTCAGATTTGAAAAAAGATTCGATAAGAGGAGGAAATTTCCTGAAACTTCCTTTCGGAACTGTAGAGCCATTATTTATGATTTTCCCAGAGGGTTGAAAATACGCCCGAAAACGGGTACTTCGGATTGCGCAAGCGACTCTCCCTTCGGACCATTAATGAATAAATATTATTTAAAATTAAAATTATTGAATATGAAAATCAAATATTGGAAAAATTCAGTGTAATTATACTATTCCGAATACTATTCTTGGAAGTCTAGACTAAATTTGTGTCTAGAAAAGTGAACCTGACTGATTTTTTATAGTTTGAAGAATTGATTGAAACCAATATCTAATGTACATTGAAAAAGAAGGAATTTGAATCCAATCATTGTTGGATGAACATCAAATATTGATTTTTCCTTCGTCTGTTCAACGACGCATTATAGTTGAATGCAGTGGAGAAATTATCCAGGCGGCCTTCCTAAAGAAATCAATATCATTCCATTCAACCATATTTGTACCATTTGTTGATATTATGTGTTCAACCAATTTTGACTTATCTATTTCTCGTCTCGATGTTTCACTGCCACATACAATTCTAAAAACACAAATTTCTGAATTATGTTCCGCATTCAAACGTTTGTTTCAGCTCGATAGGAATTTTATCGTATTCTCTGTTTTGATCTTGTTCTCACATTGAATCTGTTACCTATACATTTTTTCTCATGAACCTTGTATATAAGGAATGATCATTTTCAAAGAGATTTCAGAAATTTGACAGTTCTTCAGTTGGAAACGTAGACCCAAGAAAAATTATAGACACCTAACATTGAGATTTAGAGTTACACTTTCTCCTCATTTCTTGTTCTTGTGAAAGCTGTCGAATGAGAATCCTTCTTTTCTGATATTGCATCAGAGTACTATTCAATCAAAGTCTACAGGGAGGGGTCAGATGTAAAAATCATCAGAATGCGAAAAAATAGGCTCGAAACATTGAAGGTGTCTCTTACAAATATTTCTTATTCTTATTTGAAACTAACGTTACTGGATTTTCGTCCTATATGGACATCATCAAACTAAAACTATGAACTTCATTATGTCTATATTTCCAAAGATGTGTCAAAAAAGCATAGGAAGTTTTATTTTCTCAATTGTCATTACCTCAGTAACGACTACTTCCATCGTTTTAATATCTCATGTATTTATGATGCCTCATGTAATTCTGAATAGTGTTTGATATACTAGTTGATATATTTCAGGAACTATTGAATTAACTGGATTACGATTCTAGAAAATGTTTATATTTTGTTGACTGCAATCCGTGTGAAGCTGAAACGACGTTAATATCAGAATAGCTCCTTTGGGAAACACCTCGGAAAATACTGGTGCATTGATAACGAATATTGAATTTACTCTATCCATTGTTATCTTCAACAAAATGAGTATGAGACAGGAAGCGAGATGAAAAATGCATCAATGATATTATTATAAAAAACCACAGGAACCAAAACCCGATTATAACCGCTGGGCCGCGAATGGAAATTATACTTTGGGAAACACATCGAGCAATATGCTCGTTCCATATTCGATCAGTGAAATCGGAAGTTTTTGTTATCTATCCTTTGGGAAATTTCATGAATTCTCCACAGTATTTTTCTAGCCTAGAAACTTGCGTATATTTCATATATTCAAGAACATAATCAGGGTCGGTAGTTCAGTCTAGGATGATCCTCCACCACGGATAAGCTTATTTTTGTTTGTATCATTAATTCGATCTTAGTAGGTTTATAACCTATCTTAGTTGAATATCCTTCGTAAAAATGAACGGAAAAGAATTGAACTAAGATGAGAGGATTGTGGGAATAATCTCAGATTGAACAACTGACCCTTTTCATTTTGACATGAGGTTGGAACAATATATCAAATAGTTATATATTACCTGATTTTGATTTTCTTCAGATATTCATTTTTAATGTTATAACAGAAATGAACGCTGAGAAATAGGTCTTTTTGACAACAAGGTTGTTCAAACCTTTTCAAGTGAGACTCAATGAGACTCTTTGGGAGAAAATTTTGCAATTTCGAAGAATTTTGTCCGATATTCTGGAAGAACCTATTTCAGCTCTCTTTTCCTGTTTCTCCCACGCTCTTGTTTCACTTCATAATGCTTCCAGGATAAAATTTCTACCCAGTATATAGTGTCGCAGACGACAGTACTTTTCTCGCCAATTTCAAGCTCAGAACTTCATTATTGCTATAAGGATTCACTCTAGACAAAAAGTTCAATTTGATTTTTCAGGTTGACTACAGGATGAAAGAATCATCTCTTGTTCAAACTTGAATATCACAAATCCGCATATCATGATATCAGTTTATTCATCCCTATTCCACAGAAAGTTCAATGTTTGTGGGATGTGTTCATGGATTAGATCAGAAATATGCTGGTTACCTACATATTATAATTCGCAAAGGCTCGACCTGGATGTGTAAATCTTGTCTGGAATTCCATTCGTATACAATTTCAATCCGTTCGAAACCTATGAAAAATAGAAACATATTCTCAAAAAAGTTATAGTAAATGGGAAGACATTAAATCCATACTTGAGTAAATTATAGATATAACTTTGCCTTAATATTTTGCCGACATTATGTACTGTATACCGTATAATGTTAATTGTTGGTGCAACAGTGCCGCTAATGTAATGCATATAACAACGATCCGTTATTTGGGATGTGTGTGTGTGTTTTTTCTCACCATAAAGGTGAGTTTTGCTTGAGGCGATTATTGCGATGTTCGCAATTATTGAAAGGTGTTGAGTGAAGATTGCAGTACGTAGACAACTTCTCAATCTCCTCTTAAATTAAACTCAACAAAATTTAACTTTGTGATTCTTCATTCTTATCAAGTCTCGCTCAGTGCGATATTGTGTACTGGCCGACACTAACAGTAACAACTGAACTTATAGAAAGTTCAGAACTCTTGTATTATAAAATACTGCTAAAACCTAAGGAAATATGACCACACTAGTGAATCATTTCATAAATCCTAATGGCTGAAACTAGAACCCAGATTTGTAATGCACCTGTCAAGTTTAATATATAGAATTTGTAAATACAATAGCCCTTTTCATTTAACTACTAAATTATTGAAAGGTTCTGATATAAAGAGTAGGATAACAAGATTCATAGAGATGTACACTGTTCCCCCACCTTCTGGTGCCACGTTCCAAAATTATTTTTCTTATGTCGCAGTAAATATTTTCAATGCCCTGCTTGAAAGTGTCAAGGGTGTCAATCTCTTTTAACTTTCAAGGCTTATCTATATGATTCCAATATGGTAATGGTTGGAGATTTTTTGATTCACTAGCCTGTGTGTATATTCGTCTTTCATTTCAAATTGTTATATTTTGGTATATGTATGCATAATTTCTGTTTGAGAATATGCTGAATGCGGAGTATATCCTCAATTGTATATTCTTCTGTTGGTAACCCGGAGGGTTGTATGGAAGAGAAACCCAGTTGAATACCACCTCCTTCTTTCCATTTTCTGAGGCTATATGTTTCTTCACAAAAACAATAAAGACACATTATTATTATTATATCATGCCTATAACCTTTGGTATTCCTTATCAACCATCAAGTATGCACAAAAGAATGTCAACAGTATGAACTCGCCCGAAATGACTGTATTGTGTAACATTTAGCTATGATCTGTCACGTGAGGTCCATTCCTAGAAATATTTCTCAATTATTTTATCATTTTTTGCAAAACGATATATCTTATTTCTCCGAATCATAATTTTTGCGCTCAGTAGCGTGGGTTTCATGATCCTAAACAAACATCACATTCACTTCTTATGTGCTCGTAGTATGTGTCCAGGGCATCAACCTGAGTAAAATGTTATGAAGTCATCAGTCAATTTCCAGTTGAAATTTCTCCTTTATCTTTCGGTTCTGATTTGGATATAATTTTGTGTGCCCATCACAATGAATCTCACTCCATTTGGTCGAGAGAACTTAGATACATAGAAAATTCAGATAGAGTATCTCCTTATCAAGAATGATCACGGGACTTATGTAAGGAATAAGTTTAATGATGCAGCAGAAGCTGTCGTTTGGAAGAATTTCAGAATTGAAGCAAATGAAGGATTCTGTAACTTCCAACGACGTGATGAAGAAGTTGCATGAAACCCGCTCGTGAAGCTCATCTACTGAGAACTATCGACGATATACGTGAACAAGTTGATTTTTTTTCCGATATTTTCAACAACAACAACCAGAAGAATAAGAGAATTTTATATATGCAATAGAATCCAGAAACCTTCTCCAGATTCACTGATATAATCAAAATAATCGAAGAATATGATTCCAGGAGCACGAAAGATTCAACGAACAGTTCTGAAGCTTAGGCAGTCGAACAATTGTGGCAAAAATTATTCAACAAGAATGCATCTAGCTCAGAGATCGTTTATTGAAATCCTTACAAAAGAATATCAAGCTATCTGTTTGAATACGTCATAACAGATCGCATCGTGAATCTGAATGATGCAGTGTGTGTTCCAAAATTAAGAACAAATTTGATATATGTGTCCAAAATCACGAATAACACACACTGTTGAATTTTTCGAGGAACAAGTCAAAATTATCGAAAGCTTGACGCAAATCAAAGAGGTTGCTGGTCGTGAGAAATGAATGTATAATATTCGAGAAGCAATAGCTGAAAATGCAAAACCATTCGACATAGTCGATGGGCATATTTGAAGACTGGCGTTAAATCAAATCATCTTTTGAACAATTCGTTTATGCCAGTCTCAAACTACTTTCACAGTAGGTTTTGGCTGAAAACAACTACTCCCCTGGCTAATACAACGAAAGACATTGCATTATATCCGACCGGTGACAGTGCAGGTTTCTTCACAGAAGAAACTCCTGCATTTGCTTTTGGTGATTTTTTTTTTTTCAATTCTTTATTTAACGTCGGCCTATTTCCGCTACCAAGGCCAATCAATCACCGACGCCGGTGAGCACACTTCCCCCAACCGGAAATTTTGCCGAACCCTCTGATATTCCAACCAGAGGTAGGGATCTTTAACGAGCCCAACATCCATGGACTCGGGACCGACGGCTTAACGTCCCCTCCGAAGGACGGCATATCCTCAATATATCTTGTGCTCATTGATATATTGTCTGCGAGCTATGATATGCTACTTCGCTGCAGCTGTACGGGCTTTCGACACGGTATTTCCCTGTATGGTCACCCATCCAAGTACTAACCGCGCTCGGCGTTGCTTGACTTCAGATATCGAATGACTGTCAGTCAACCTGAAGAGCTGGGCCATGCCCGTGATAAAAATGAAGGAATCGATTTTCAATTATTGGGACGGGCATACTTGCAGATCGGTTTCGGGCTATTTGACTACTCATCAATACAAGGTAGCGCCATCATCAACATAAAGTCGATGACTTCAAATGATAATTGAAAATCAAACACCTTTCATAGTATCAAGCCTCGACCAAAGCTGATGCGAACAACACGGAGTCATTGCGACATCTACCTATGGACGAGGTGACCGTCCATGCCAGAGTTTGTTTAATACTACATTCTCAATTTGAGATACCTTAATCAGTTTTGAATTCAACAGTATTTCCAGGATCAAAGTCATCTCCATTCCCAAATGAACCAATGGAGCAAATATATTAAAAGTTTCTCATGAATTTCAAATTCGTGGTTACATTAATTTCATTAAATATAATTGTGGCAGATGTTCAAAAGTAAATAATAACCTCAATATTCTTCAATGAAATATCACTATACTAGATTAGTCAGTTTTTAATATTATGTGTGAAATCGTATTATTAACTAGCATAAAATGTTTTTCTCTTCACTTTTTATTTTATTTCATTCCCATGACATATACGGAATTCGTTCTGAAAAATTATTCCGCCTTTCTCTTTAAGTTCAAGAGCTCGGTTTATCAAATCAACAGTCTTCGTAAAAATTATCCATGTCTAATTAATACGTTTAGAAATTACCCGGTCTTTCAGAAGAGAGTGCAATGTTATCTGCAAACATATTGAAAGTAATGGTGAACAAAGAAGTTGAAAAATCTGGAAAATACGTATTCAGCAGTCATAACAATATAATTTTCATGTAGGAAAAGTGCCAAAAAATTTTTTTTAGCCAGAACGAGAAACCATATTCAAGAGGAGTCGCTATAATATAAAAAATTGCAAATAAAAGTGAAGATGGCGGATGAAGTTGTTTTGAATCGAATTCGAACGTTTTATGAGGGTATCTTGAAAAGAAGCTTAGATTAGTCAATAATATATAATTTGATGCAGTAGCTGTTCGTATGAATTCATTTCAATTTTTTTTCAGTAGGTAAGTTGAGGTATTGCAGATTTCCGCTAACGTATACACACCAGCGTAGTTTTAAAAATCCAACTAACCCGAATGACACAATATTATGCGTACCACACACTATATTCCAATATCGAACGTACAAATCAGATATACCCTAGGTAGTTACTTTCTCAAAACTAGAATCCCCTGTGATAACTGAAGCCCCACTCAGTTCCCAGAAATGAAACGTTACCAAATCATTAGCCGTTTTTCTTATAGTATTTCTCACATTGTCGCTAGTGAGGGCTAGTCCAATTTTATTATTCAAAATGCTGCCAATATGTCAGTGAGTAATCCGAACATCGCCTATTTGCAGAAATTCCTCGTGATACAACTAAGATTATTTGTGAAATATTATACTTATGCCAAATAGACTAGTAGGTGGTGACAGGTGACGCTCTCCCATTTTACACTGCATGCCTTTTTGAGGCTTGATAATTGACCCTCAAATATGAAAAATAGACAGGTTTCTGGCAGCCGAGCGTGTGCACTTCATAAGGAAAAATGTTTTCCTTTTTGTGGGGAATTTTCGTGTTTTTCCATTTATTATTTCAGCTTAAAATAATATTCACTTATACAATACAAAGCAGCGTGCAAGAAAAAGTCAGGGAATTTCTCAAATGTTTGCTTGAATTCAAACGATTATGTTCATTATATTTTTTCACAATTTTTGTATGTTGTAGCTACATGCCTTCCATTTACGTCAATAACTTGAAATGATATATATCAATGAAATCCGAAACGGCATGCAAATCAAAATTACGAAAATTCTCCACAAAAAAAATAGCGATTTTGCTTATGAAGTGCACACGCGCATCTGCCAGGAACCTGTCTATTTTTCATATTTTAGAGTTAATTATCGAGCCTCAAAAAGGCATGCAGTGTAAAATGGGAGAACGTCACCTGTCACCACCTACTGCCAATTTGGTGCCTGTAATTTTTTAGTTGTATTTAGGTAGTTTTTGAGCGCAGAATCAAAAATAACTCAGACTTGGTATATCAGATATAGTTTTCGAGATACGTAATATTGGCGCTTTTTCAAAAAACTAATCTTATTTTTTCATTCATATACATTTTATAATATTACTATTTCATTATTTACTCCTACTACGGCACTACCGTTAAAAAAACAAAAATAAAAGTAAGGTAAATTATCTTTATTACATATAGACATGAAAAAGCAGGGATAATCATGGATAACATTCATCACTTATCACTTAAGAATTTTCTTTTATACGACTTTCTAGCATGCCAGTCACCAGAACAAACTCGCTTAAGACTCCAACAGTAGTCGGCCATCATGTAGCAATCCCATCTTCAGTGATAACAAAATGTGCTTTACAACCAACTTCAGTGATAACAACTTTCCATAGTTTTAATGTCCTGACGAAATCTTTCTTCCTGTCTTCACTTGAATGACCTAGGTTTTTTGAAAACCGACCTAAGTGGCTGCGAAGGTAGTAAATTTTTATGTTCATGTTACAACTAAGAGTTTCCAAGTTGAAAAGCATATTGTTCACTAATATTATGTAATTCTCTACTTTATGATTTTCAAGGAAATTTTGTACTACTTCAACAAATGAACACCAAGTATTGGATTCAATCTCGTTCATTGATGTTGTGAATTGTGGATTTTTAATAAGCTATGGTCCATCAAATATTCCGGCTTTCAGTTTTTGTCTGCTAAATCCAGGACACTACCGCGACAAGTAATCAAAACTGAGTCCATCCTGATCTAAAGCCTTTACAAATTGCTTCATAAGCCGCAACTTGATATGCAGGGGTGGCAATATGATTTTTTTTCTCGCAATTACGTTATGTTGTCCTGAATCATGACATTTCTCAAAGGCCAATTTCTGTTAACCCATTGTTGATTTTGTGTTCTGCTATCCCAGAAACATAAAAAACAAGGATATTTTGTATATCCACTTTGCTGTCCAAGGAGAAAGTTTATCATGAATCGACACATATCATCCACTGATGTTCTTCATACTTAATTTTTTTTATAGAAAAGTAGGTTTTTACAGAAATTGTCAATGAGAAGTACCTAAAAAGGGATAGATACATGCCAATTTCAGGTAAGAAGTTTTGGTGTCGATCTGCAAAGATATCATTATTTCATTATTTTTACCTGTTATCAAAACTTAAATTGATTGGCCTGTACCTGAAGAACCAGAACTGCTACGACAAAATGCCAGACATTTTTGAAATCAGCATATCAAAAACATTCACAATCAGTCCATCAGCACTAAAAAAACACAATTTTGTTGGGTTGTATCATTGAACCTATCATCACCATCGACACAATATTGTTGTTCCCTTTCTGTCTATTTCATCATAAGTCAACTTCATAGGCAGTGAAACTCTATTTAATATGTTACTAACAAGATCATGATTCAATAGACGCGATTTCATTAGTGATAGGCAATTTTCTGGGTGGTATGCATGAACTGAGGCACAGATATAAGTGAACGCTATTTGTCAAATTTTATATTTTTCCTTGACAAAAACGCTTATGAGTACGCCCTAAAGGTATAGCCTTGTGCGGGCAAGAGAAGGCTGATTATCTTGGTTGGCAAAACCGCTCTGGGGCATCTTACTAGTTTTTCGGTAGCGCATTTGCTATTTCAACTGTAGGAAAACCTAGAAAAACCCTCTACCCGGTTTATTCCTTGACTTTTTTTGAAACAGGCTTATGTTTCATTGAGAAAGAAAGAGTTGAGTTGAGAGTAGAAGTATTTGCTCAAATATAAGGAAACCGGGTAGACTAATAATTGAAATTTGAGCAAATGCTTGTACTCGAATTTTTGGGAGGAATTTATTCAATAAGAGAAAGAATGTATAGTTTTAAATAATGCTCAATTTACTCTACCGTAACTTAAATGGGATGTCGTATTTTTGACCCTGATAAATTTATTCAGGTGGGGGATAGCTGGGGTTAGGTTGAATGACTGGAACAACTACCATTTCCGACGTTTCGACTTTTTTAAAGTCATCCTCACAGCCATAAATTAGTAAATGAAAATTGCAATAAGGGGACAATTGCATCAAATTCAAAATTCCCAATTACGAAAGTATATTACAGTATTGAATACTAGGAATTTTAATTTTATGTAAATGCCCTTTTATTTCAATTTTCATAGACAAGAAAACCAAAAATCAATTTCCTTGAGAATGACTTCATAAAAGTTGAAACTTCGGCAACGAAATAATAGTGGTTTCAGTTAATCGACCGACCTAACCCCAACCATCTCCCAGCTAAATATTGTGAATAGAGATTGTTAAATAAAGGCAACGATTAGCGCATCTCGATATAATTATACTGCTTCAACCAAAGCACCCTTCTAATTCATTATAACAATGCCTATTTACATAACTATTTTGTGTTAATTCTCTCTCGGAATACATGTTTCTGAAGGTGGGTATATAGCCTTGAAATTGTAGAGATGATGAAAATTTAGGGAAGTAGGAACAAGTTGGAAGTGACGGTCATAAACAAACATCATAAATGCCAGGTAAATACAAATATCTTGTGCAACAGTCCTGTAACGATCATTATTGATACATGCACCCCAACGGAAACCGCACAATCTGAATATTTTCAAATTCTTGGAAATATCAAGTATCTTCGAGACCCGTGACAGGGGGGTGGATTTGGGTTGAGTTGTTTACGTTTACACCCGCGAACTCAACTTCACCGCTGTAAATAATGTAATAATGATACTTGGATAATTCTTATCTAAGTGACAGAAGTCTATGTTTTTTGTAATTCACCACCACTTGGATATATGTATATTATTATAATTCGTCTAAAACTCTCAGGTCAGGTCTGTACTTCCCACTGCTCCGACGCGGACGCGCTAGTATAATCAACCAATAATGACCAGAAATCGTGAGTCATGAGTAAACGCCATGAACCGAGAATAAAGGCCTTCTGCATGCGGCCGGCCAAGATTTCTGCCGAATTTCGACATACCGGCCGGTATGGTGTTGAGCTCCGAGAGAAGCGTTGACCTGGAACCACCGAGAACCACTCAGAACCACCAACCTCTAGTTTGACATAATAGTCCAAGTGGAGTCTGAGGAGTTGGTAGAGTAAATTCTGATACTTTTTCCGTTTCTTCTCCTCTCTTCGGACGATATTCGTTTCGACTAGGCCCGAAAACTCCATTACGAATATCGTCTTACTTCAGTGGTCGAAGAGGACTATATCAGGCTCATTGGCTTGTATTTGCCTGAGGATGGGGAATGGAAAGCTCCAAAGAATTCAGCATCTTTCGTTCTCCAGAACGGATTCAATATCCCCTGGAGCATAAGGCAGCTCTGGTGTCCTTTCTATTTCATACGAGTGCCGAAGGAAATAATAAAGCACTCGTAAAGTCGCGTTATGGCGATGTATATGAGCCGAGACCGCATAAACTGCACTTGAAGACAGCAAATGCATCAAAGACTCAGGTGCCTGTCGGCAGGTCCTGCAGGGATCTCTGTACCCACACGGCTCCGGTAAACAACAGTTTTGAAGACGCGGTCTTGGCACGCCATGATGACTCCTTCATGGGCATGTCTGTATGCAGCTGCAACATTTCAGCATTTTCTGCAGCCTTGACGTGAGCTTTTCTCCGTGCGGGCTCCCACTCGGTGACAGTGAAATGGTGTATCCGGTCGAATAATTTACCGAGTTCATCAGCAGCCTGGCTGCCTTAAACGAAAAAGCCTCCAGTTCCTGCATTATCGTGGTCTTGGATTATGCAGTGAAGGGGATCTAAACTCCTGATGACTTAGCAGGCTTCATCCGATACCATTCATTCTGTTATGGAGACACTCCAAACTGAAAAGTCCACGGCCTCCACGTTGTCGAAGGAAATAAAATCGTGGAACGGACGATTTGGGATGCACGCTTTTGTGCACTTCTGCATCATTTTAGGAATCTTTACGTCAAGTTGCCGTAATACTTCAAGAGTCCATCTGATTACTTCAGAGGAGTAGAGTAGAATCGGAATGGAATCTGATGAGCATCAGGTGCCAGTCCGATATTGCATCCGGAGCTGAGAAGTGGCGGCGCTACTCACCAGAGACTATTCAGATTTTGTGTACCTCCCTTGCCTATTATTATTGCTATTATTATTCAATTTTATCGTCTACCGTGTTTTTTACCGAAGTTCAGCAATGAGCTTGTCTATACCGCAGTAATAAGTGTATTTCCGCAGCCGTAGTAGCCATGAAGTGATGAAGTATTTAACAGTATTTCTAAGACTAGTTGATGAAGCTCCATTGGAATAAATATAAGGAAAAATGGTACTTTAAAGATATCCAACTTCCGTATCTGAGTTCACATAGAAGGAAAACAGAGAAAATGAAAGAGGGGGAGATAGGAATTCAAGGTGGAATTTGAATTTTGAGCTTCAGAGATGATATACACGTACCTATCAACAAGGAGTGTTTGTAATTTTTTTACTCCACTTCTTTCATATAAGGTTCAATTTCTAATTTTTGATTCGGAGAAGAAGAAAGCAAAAAAAAATCGTCAGACTTCATTCTCTTCACAAAAATACTCAAGTTCCCAAGTATAATTATAACGATGGCTGGTTTGATTATTAAATAAATGTCACCGAGAAGTCAATTTAAACTGATGAGGCAGATTTGTCATTTGTTTGAGTGGAATATTTCGGAATCGCCTGTTTCTAGGGAAGGTATTCCGTTATATATTCATTTTCCCACTGCAGAGCTCAAGAGATGATTGTCTCTGGGCGAAACGAGATAGTACATGTGTTGGAATGAAATATTATCCTGGTGAGTTTTTTTTACAAATAGCTCTCTATTTTGCATTTTGTAGAAAATAACTAGCTATTTGATTCCATTTTCATATGCTTGGTATACAAGAAAAAGTGATTTCTATGTAACCCAGTGCTCATCTTGCCATATGGGGATGTAGCTGTTTTAGTTGGACTCTTTCTTCCTTTTTGTGGTTTAATCAAACGTCTTCGAACGATATAAACGTACCTATCAACAGAAAGTGTTTGTAATTTTTCAATTCTGTTTTTTTCGTAGGAGTTGTGATTTATATTTTTTGATTCGACGGAGAAGAGAGCTAAAAAAGAATTCACTAAACCTGCCTATTGAATGGAATTCACAACTTCTTCCTTTCTTTGTGGGGTTGCTGCTGAGTTGCCGTATGTAGAACTGCTCAATATAAAAAATCAGATCATTTCTGTGAAGAATCTTAATTCATGAGAAAATGTATTCGACTACAGCAGCCTTGGAACACTATAAATAAATGTAATATAATCAGTTTGAGGTTCGGGTCATTGAGATATTCAATTAAAGGCTACCTGAGATCGACTTTCTTTGATAAGAGACCTACTTGGAAGTGCTAGTATTGACCTTCACTAAGGTATTGTAGCCCATTCTAAAAATATTGTCTATATTGGTAGCGGTCACAGCCCTTCACCGCTGGTTTCTAATCATACGTTCAGATGTTGTTCTATGTTTTGATATAATTGGGAACCATTGTTTCGGTGTTTTCTGCTGTTGAGTATATTGATAAATAAAGCCCCTCTGGATCATATTGAGGACGATAATGCGTTCTTCCTTCTTGGTTCTCCAGAAAATCATGAAAGATGGAACCTATATATTTTTCAACATTTCAAATATTGAAAAAATATACGGTTCTGATATAAATATCACTACTTTACTACTCGAGGATTCAGTGTACGAAAACTTCAAAAAGTTAAATTATATGAAAATGATAACTAAGTCCCTCGAAGTCCTGGTCTCTCCAATTTTTTTACGGAATACCATTCAGAATAAAAAATACCCATGTTTCTACTATGACACCATTCGAGTGTCAGTTTCATGTTCAACTCATTGGGAAATTTGAGGACCTGTCAAAAAACAATTATTTCCCTCATTTCACCATCAGTCGACAATGGTCACTCAAACATTTCTAGATACAATTTCCTGTATCTTATGAGGGCCTAGAAGGTCCACGTCCAATTTAAGAAGAATATCGAAAATTCGAGAAAGAATGCGAAATCTTGAGAAAAAAGTGAGGTGTCAAATAGAATGTTATGTGGTCCTTCTACAATTTCGTGGTATCTCAATTGCTTTTCGATAGTCCAACATACCCAATCCTAATTGAAGTTTGAGTAACAATGGTTTATCGTTAAAATTGTGATGTTTGGATTTATCATACCCGTAATTTATTTTTTGATACGCCCCTGGCCCGCCTTTCATTGACCTTCTTGCTTCTGGCCGTGACGTGATCTCTTTTGGAAGATCGTAGGAAATAGGAGGCATCTTCATAAATCAGCTGAAACGAATTTATTGAAGAAAACGGTGTCGTGATTGAATTGAAGGTTTTCCTATATCGTCGTGCTAGCACAACTATTCACGTTAAAAACGATCACAAATGGTAATAATTCAGTTGCCTTGCTTTTCTACTGAAACATTAATCTTTCATCAATAAGACGATTAAGTTTCAGTTGGTATTTATACTGGCTTTTAAAGCGTTCGTCATTTTTCCAAGAAAAAGATCTATGATATATTATTATGAACTAGGTATTTCAGGAATCAAAATTGTAATTCAAATATACTATTTTCATATGTTTGAATTGGGATCGTTTGCTAGGATCATTAGCCACTATGTATGAGGTCGATCAGGATTATCCGTTCGATATAACAGCTTGTTATTCAAAAAAATATACTTAATCATCTGCCATTTCTCGTTCTTGTAAAATATGGTTTGCTGGTATAGAAGATCAATCAGATGAATTGACACTGTAAATAATTCCCTTACAGAAAAACGTGATTCCAGTCGCCGTTGCTGAGAAAAAGTTGAAAGCTACGCAGCTTTTGCTGTAGCTCGCTGGATGGCGACATTAGTTGTTGCTGAGATATCAGAGGAGGATTTATTTCATTAGGGCAGTACGCCTGAAGAATCTATCATATAGTGAAACACGTGTAGAAGTTTTGTGAACTGTGAAGTGAAAGTCACATAACAATTTGTTCTTAAAATACGTTATTAATGAATGTTTATCAAATATCTGCCAATTACATCAGTCAGTTTTTGGAAGGTGTTTCAGCGCCGAATTTGGTGTGTAAAAAATATATGTGGAAGTATCCCCGAACGGTCTATACAGCAACAGAAGTTTGTCTCTTTCTCTGTAACTCAGAAACAGACCTGTGATCAAAAATTTAATGTAATTCATATCCGAAACTTCACCTTCTTGCGGTCAATAGCAGCTTTTCCCATTTTTTCTACGGAATGAAGAACTAAGTGATACACCATTTTTTGAGAGGTCACTTTGAAAGAAAAAAATTTACCAAAATTTGAGATTCTTTCCATAAATTACTTTGGAAGGGAAACACGAATATTTTTGGAACTGTTGAACATTACCCAAATCTTTGAGTCCGGCTAATAAAAGGCCAAAAATGAAAAAATTTCAACACAAGGCACTTAACCCAACCCACGCTCCCACATACCTTCCACTTTTTTCAAAGGGTATTATACCAACAGTGATACATTGTTCGAAAGGTCTCATCAAGGAGAATATTCTTTTGAAATTTTTAATAATTCCAAATGTCCAAGTCAGAATGGTCGCATCAAATATATTTGAATATACTTGGTCTTGACAGCATTATAAAATACATCATAATAGTAAGCGTCTGTTGGTTATATAGCGATGCTAGATCGCTCACGGGTTCGACCCTTGGCCACGTCAGACATTTTTTGTAGGAATTCGCAGTTATGCAAGAGGCAATCGTGGGTTGTCTCGATACCAATCTTAGTAGATTTGAAACAGAAAATAACTTTGACTGAGTAAATGAATAGTCAAAGAATTGTTTTACCACTGAAAGACACGTCTCAGATAACCGATTGGGTTCTTAGGAGAGATTTTTTCATTTCGTGGAATAATAAAAAACTATACTTGTGATTTATGATTTTTCAAACCTACGAATTTATTCATAACATGCCTTATTCCTGTTCTACCAAAATCGACTCATACTTTAGATATAACTCTTATATTGACCATATTTGTTCTCCAGATGAAGTCGTATCTGCACATGAAAGGACTGA
The DNA here is from genome assembly GCA_032362365.1 of Zygogramma bicolorata. Taxonomy (NCBI): domain Eukaryota; kingdom Metazoa; phylum Arthropoda; class Insecta; order Coleoptera; family Chrysomelidae; genus Zygogramma; species Zygogramma bicolorata. Next base: position 249,686 of record JAVJAQ010004230.1, read on the forward strand.
TCAACTCTGGTATATGTGGTCACAAATTCCAAAATTCAAAACAACTTAAAAAATCTCTCTATAAATGCATTACTATTTTCGATGCGCTTCCGGACTTTATTCGGAAAAACAGGTGCTATTTTAGGTTCGAAAATGAAACAAAATCTAGAAAAATGTTTTGATACTTCATAAAATAAAATCGCGAAAGTTTCAATATATAGTCGAAGATAATCATAGATATATTGAATGTTTCCTTAATATTAACAAAACTGCATTAATATTTGTATTTTTCAGATTATTGGCATTTTATAATATTTGACTTTCCATGTAGGTATAAACGTTATATCGGCGATTGAAAATATTCTCTACTTTCGGCTTGTGTCTGCCTGAGTGTGGAGAGTATTTCTGAAAAATACGGCACTTCTTATTTCTCACCACGGAGTTGATATCCTCCGGAGCATAAGGCAGCACTAGTATATTGTCTATACCAAACAAGTGTCTTATATGGTGAGAAAATACTCGTAGCGTCGCGTCGATGAACCTGGAACCTCTGGCAAGCTCTGCATAAATTATTAGCAACATCTATACCGATACAAAAAAGTGTTGAAGTCACCGTCCTGGCAATCCATTATGAATCCCCCAGTTTCCCACTTCAGCCCACTCGAAGGGAAGGCGAATGCCATGTAATTCTTTATTGCAATGCTCGAAATATATGAAATTCTTTTGTAATAAACTCGGTGTGGATTGGACTTTCTTCTTTTCGAACGATGATTGATACACCACGCCAAATAATTTAATGCTTTCATATGAAATGTGGGTCACATCGTGAGTCACATTCTACAAGCGACGCGAATAATTCTGATCGACTATTAACTATTCATGAAATTTCGATTAAAAAAAACTGTTATACCCGATTGCACAAATTGTCATTCGACAAATTGTACGAAGGTTATGCGAGAATCATCATTTGGAAATGATATCACGGTTATGAAACTTCAATTTCTGATGAATGAATGAGGACAAACACCGACAAAAATCTCTCTGAGTTCTGTCAATTCTGCGACACAAACAAACCGTGTACACCATTAATATTTTATTAATCATGATTCTCTTAGAGTGTACAGAAAAAATATAAAGGAAGATTAAACTTGAACTGTCAGAAGATTGAAAAGATGAATTGGAACTTAAAAAGGAACCACAAAGGAACCAAGAAATTAACCAAATGACAGTTGACATGACCTGCAATCTAACTAGCGCCACCTACTTCGAGCTCTATTTAGATATACAACATAAAATTCGCTTTTCGAAGACATATCACAACAATCCATTTCTATTGGAAATGTCTGCGTACTGAAAACATTTATATTGTACTGAAAAATGAACAAGATTAAATAAAAATGAACCTTCAGCGAATTGGCATAACCCCCAGATGCAAATTTCCTCAATTCAGTTCCGTGGGTTCAGCAGGGGCATCCTCCAACGCAGGAAGAAATATAAATAATTTTAGTCATTTTCTCACAATTCAAAATTTGTCGAATGATAGTTTATATGCTATTCTGCATAAGTATAAACGTCAGTTGGATGTATATCGATGGAGAGATTGTTAGCTGATGAAGAGAATGGTGTAACGCAGGAACTAGGTGGGAGCATATATTGCTTACACATACACCAGCTGATTTTTTTTCATCAGCTATAGTATCAGCTCACGATTTTCACACGGAAAAAATGATGTATCTGAATTTCTTCGACATAATACTCTCACTGTACTAACTGAAAGAAATAATTCTATCATCGGTTTCGATGGTATCCATATTCTTCATTGATTTGGATATTTACGAGTATAGCACTCTAGCGATAACTTAAATAGGTCGGTACTTTAAAATTAATAATGAATGCGGTCCATTAAGTGTGCAAATAATGGGTTTTATTTTATTAGTTGTACAATCGAAATTACAATTTATTTATATTTCTCCTGTTTTCAAACCCTCTCCCAGTACCCCCAGAAGACAGAGAGCATAGTGTGGGCAAGAGACGGCTGATGTTCTTTGGTGCCGTACTCAATACCGACGGGTGCCTAGCCCGCTCGGAGACCAACCGACTACTGTCAAAATTCAGTGTATGTCTGATAGTAGATGCATTGAGAGTCACTTCAGGTCGATTAGGATACAGGGCAGTTTTCAAAATTTTCAATTCTTTCAAGAATGAAGTACCTATCTTTCGGAGAAAACAAAAAATGTCATTTAGAATAGTTCAGAATTCTAGGTTTTGCTTAAATCCTCCCTTTTGACAAATTGGAGCGAATTGATAACTGACTTGGATTCATAACTTTCAACTTTCATGTTTGTTGAAAAAATGTTTAACAGAGTCCTGAAATTTCGCAATTTCTCTAAGAGGTGAATATTTGACCTATCATAGTGGAAAAACAACCACCATCAGCTGACGTTTATATTCATTCAAAATAGCATGACAAATTTCCAATCGAGGAGAATGACTAAAAATATATTTATTTTCACGTGCGTGGGAGGCTGCTGCTGCTAAACCCACTCACAGAATCGCAGCTGACGTTCACGGGACTTCGTAATACAACTTTCTGAAGTTATAACTCGAAATCAGCTTGGTCATGGTAATATGTTCTCCGGTCCCGGTCTGAAAGTGAGTACATTCGGAGCTAATGTGCCTTAAATTTTGTTTTTACCTTCGATGACTTTGTGTCTTGTGTCTTTGAAAATGAAAACTTATATAATATATTCTGAAGGAGTTGAAATGGTTTCCCTTTGGAATATTAACTCTACTGAGTTGGCCTCCAGTCAAACTTTTGTTATTTTCCGAAATATATAGATCTCAATGAACTGTAATTTTGAAAATTCGAGCCTTTGACAACAATTGAATCGATGCCACGTTCAATGATTTCGTTGTCATCATGTATATATCTGTACGTAGCAAATATTTCACACCCCAATTATTTTATTCCTCAATTTTTTTAGTTTAATGTTCACTTCGAATTATCAACATGATCTACAAAATTCTTTTTTGGAGAGGATTCGTTTTCTCCCACGCATTTGACTATCTTCTGAACTATCTACTGAAACTTTATATATTTAGAGCCGCTTTTTTGTGAATTTCTGGCAAAGTTTAGAAATTCCCATGGAAAAAACTTATGGCGGAATTTTCTAACAATTGCAAATTTGCATATGCAATCAATTAATAAGCTTTGAGATGAGCACGTGGATGCGAAAAACGACACAACAGTTTGATAATTTCAATAGAAGAAATCACAATATTCGCATGCATGGGGATCCACTTTATCTTAAGACCTTGAACTGAAACTCGACAGGTTAATATCAATTTTCACCGTTAAGTAGGTCTTGTGAATGACTTCGAAGGCGGTTTCGATGACCTCTAGACGTTGATTAAAAAGAGTATACATCCGCAACCATACAAAGTAATGCACTTTTGTAATGACTGTGACACACACGCCTACCGAAATTCAACGTTATTTGCGAAGAGGATGTAGATTGAAATTCGGCAAAACCGTTTGGAAATGACTTGAAGAAAGAACCCCAAAAAGAGAATCCTCGTTTGCAACATCTCGTGTCTAATTATTTGAAATAAGTTTCATAACACTGAGTCATATAATGGGTTATTGAGAATCTTACGATATAGTTCTTGAAATTGGTCAACCTCGAAAGGTATCTATAGTGGCTTATGTTAACTAATTGAGTCCGTTTGACGTGAACATTTCGTTCACAGCTTTTCAAATATAAATATTCCTTCTTTTGGGTGAAGGGTGAAGGCATAATGTTCAATCGGATCAGAATCAGTCGAGCTAAACAGTGAAAGGAACCATGTTTACATTTTGTTTAAATATATATATATATATATATATATATATATATATATATATATATATATATATATATATATATATATATATATATATATGATGAATTGTGTTATCGACATCGAGTTCGGAGGTCGAAACTCAATCATTACCTAGAAGATGGCAAATGAGACTTTGCCGAAACGTTGTGACAATTATCCATCAGAGGATCAAAACCACAGAACACGGAATGGAACCCGAAAACACAATTCATCATACTTCGTCCGTGAGAATCTTCATGCTAACTATATATATATATATATATATATATATATAAATATATATATATATACTTATATATATATTATTTTATATATATATTATTATAATGATATATATATTATAATGATATTATTCCTCCAAATTTTCATTGTGTATTGGAAACATTTGTTGTTATTTCTATTGAAAATTCCGCACATTCATACAAGGGATGAAAATGGGAACATGTTAGTTATTTATAGGGATGTATAAAAAAGGCCGTTTCGGCTAGAAACCTTCATGCCGACTGATATCCTGATAGATAATGTCCAGCGAGAATTTATTTCAATCGCCTTGAAAATCAATTCCGAAGAAATCTTAATCATGATCCCGAAGAAAACGTTATCATTGACGAATGAACAGAAATTGATGTTTTAGCTCGAATAGAAGTTGATAAGACAGTTTCTTTAAGGCAAACTGGGTTTCAATTGGAAATTAGTCACCATACGGTAGACCGAATCTTGCACAAATATAATTATAAATCTTTCAAATACCAATTGCATTAGCACGAATACGAAAATGATTATGAACGTAGGATGGAATAATGCAATTAGTTCTTGCAGAATAATATGCAGCCAAATAATTCTTATTCGGGAAGGATTTCATTTTCGGACGTGTCTAGTTTTACCAATATGGGATTATTCAGGAGACAAAATACAAGGTGTTGGTCAGAAGAAAATCATGAATTCATTGCGGGAGGGTAACTTTCAAGTGCGGTTCGGTTTCAATATTTGACTTGGAATACTCGCTCATAGAATCATTGTTCCAATAATATTTGAAGGACCATTGACTGAAACTAGATACATAGGATTTCTGCAAATTGAAATTTAGGACAGGTTAAGTGAATAACCTGTTCATTCACGACAGATAATGTATTTCCAACAACATGGAGCTCCTTCGCATAATCCAATAATAGTAACTGATTACCTTCAACTCGCATTGGTAGATAACGGTTTTTCGACTAATTGTCCTGTGCGATGGCCTCCAAGGTCAACTGATTTGACACCTATTAATTTTTTTTGGGGCCATGTAAAAAGCATAGTCTATGCAACCGCCGTTACAACCCGCGAAGACTTGGAGTTGCGAGTGAGAAGCGCCGTTAAAAGTATAACGACCTGCAATTGGCGAACGTTCTTCAAGAAACAGCTATGCGAGTTCAGAAGGAGCTTCTTAGCATTGAATCAGAACAAAATAATTCTATTTTGTTCATTTTCTTCCAGGTGTAATTTCGATTGTATTCATCGCACATTTTATAACCAGGTATGAATGAATTTCTTATTAATAGTACCACCTGAAAAAATTGAGTTTTACCTCGAAATCGATTACTATGAACTTTATTTGCTCATAAAAATCGAAATTTAGTATTTTTGATGTAATTTAGTTTTTTCTAGCATTACACGGGCCAATTGGAAGTCGGAACCGTCATGGCACACTGAAATGGGAAACTGAAAATTAAATGATAAAAAATTTTGAAGTTTCAAATGTTACTTATGTGGTATCATTGGATTCAGAAAATTATGCAGATTTTAGAAATGTAGTGATATATAGGGTGTTCTATTTGAAAGTCAAAAGTTGGTATCACTTCAGGCGAAACCGGAAGTAAAAAAATGATATGTAGGTCGAAAATTGCCGCTTAATAGGTATATGGTACATCCGGAATTTCAATCTAAGAACTTTTTAGAGTGAAACAAAATATATTCAGTGAAAAATATTTCCATATTTTATTTACATCGTGAGTTAAAAAAAGTAAGTCTTGCGTCAACAACATATAACCCCTTATGTGATTCTAAAAATTGAAAAAAGCAATCACCCTCTAGTAATAACAACTTGATAACACACTGATAATTTGCGGCCAATTTCCCTTTGTGTTCTTTTTTTTCAAATATCTATACTACCACTAATTATAAATAGGTTCCTTTAAAATTGAAGAACTTTAATAATTGTTATTACATTTCATCAAAAACTAAAGAGCAGGCTACATTCAAACATTAGTAAATTTTCGAGGTTTTTGAAAGTAAAGTTGCGAACCTACTTTACTTCCTGGCTACACCTTCAAATTTTGCTCATGTCAATCTCTTTCACATTTTTTATATATATATATATATATATATATATATATATATATATACATATATATATATATATATATATATATATATATATATATATATATATATATATATATATATATATATATATATATATATATATATATATATAAAAAGAGAAAGTGTTATTTGCTATGAAGCAAGTTTCCAACTTCGTTTGTTTGTAGGGGGTAATGTTCGGAAATGCTGATCCTATCATGTAAATTCTTTCACCAACAGAAAGCTAAACTATGCAGGAGAGATATAGGCTTATAGTTTTCCATTATAATTGCACAAAAAATTCAGTGAGGTTTTCCGGCGTACGCTGAATTAACGGTTCGGTTCGACGTCTATGCGGACGAAGTAGTGGGCAACACCTAGTGTTCTTATAAAGTGGTTGAGTAGCGTTTTATGTATCTAATAATTCTGCTTACGTCGAAACTTTTAAAATAATTCTTGCTACGGGAAATAGTCCCATGATGTTATGATAGTAACGCGAGGTGAAACGCGCATTTCATTGGTCGAAAAAGGTTTGGTGTGATATTTCCATTACCCCCAAACACGTTTTGGGTTCGGGTAACTTGCTTTAGGAAATCGTGGAGAAATTATTTTGTAATTAATTTCAACTAAAAAATGATATGCAAAGGATTTCAGGAGAAGAATTGAATGAATTATTATAACAGGCATTATGTTCATAAGCTAGCTTCGGTTCTTTTTTTATGGTCGGTAACAGAAAAAACATTCAGAGTAATCATTCAGGATTTTCATCTATCTCTGTGTGTTATCATTATCTGGTCAACATAAATATTGAAATAAATATTGAATAAATATAATAGATATCAAAATCTGCTTCCATTCTATTACGCAAATTAGCAACCATAACATTAACCTCAATTTTATTCGAATTGTTAGAAGAAAGTTCTACTCAATAGTTTCGATTGATCTCACGAGCCGTAAAAACACAAGAACTATCACAATACCTATATCCATTCTTTCAACAATTTCAACCTTCGTAAGGTTGTTAGCATTCACTTGGTTATCGAGAATAAATAAGACTACTTTCTCCTGTGGCAATTTCACCCGTATTCAGTGCTACATCAACGTTGACTCACTTGAACTGACTTGATAGTAATTAATTGTATTTGTATGGATGATGAGTAGATAATTGACAAATCAAGACTTCGAATACTTTGTTTTGGATGTTACCGTTTTTAGTCAAATCATACCCACAACAGTTGCTGACATCATATTTAGTGATCGAAAATTCTTTTTCAACTTCCAATTAGAGGCAAAATCAGGATCGGAAAATATTTTGATTGTTTTTCTTTGATGAAATATCGAGTTCACAGATTTTGAGAGAATGTCGAGCTGGAAGGTGCTTAAAGATTTTTTCAATTCGAGATAAAAAGTGTTGAAATGATGTACATAATCAGTTATAAAATAAATATTTTTTGTTACCTATTGATATTTTTTTTTATTTCATATTCTCGTTGTGTGCACTCTGTGAGCTCAGAAGGCAGAGCCTTGTGCAGGCAAGGTAGGTCTGCTTCGAATGAGGAGAAAGAAAAATGTTGGAATAATAAATCAAACTCTTGGAAATAACCACTTTTAGTGCCAAGGCAGAAGAAGTAAATATCCCTATTGCCAGCGATGCAGAATATAATCAGGATAATGATGGTATATTTGAAAGTAGACGAACGTCAACTGACAGAAACACAACTAGCGTTTGATGAAAAAGTATATCATAACTATATTTTTTTTATATCATTTGGTGATATCATATTCGGTTCGGTCATTTTTCTTACTTTCAATCAATCAAAATATTCTTTATTGTCAGAAGATTTACATCTCATTGACATTTGGTCATCACAAAAACATATAACTTACTCAGTAAAAGATATGCAATAAAATATAGTAAAATAAAAAAATAATAATAGAATTTTCAAGTCAGAAGGACAACAAAGATAAAATGGGTATAAAGTTTTTTTTAGTTAAAGCTTTTGTTGAAGTATTCATCGATTTCATAGAATACCTCTTCTAAGAGAATCATCTTAACAGTTCTCCTGAACAACACTATTGACTCAATGATTTTGACTCGTTCTGGAAGATGGTTGTATATTTTGGCTGCATTGTAAATGATCGAGTTCTTCGTTAGATTTGAAATAGGAATGGGTAGTCTTATGTTGTTGTTTTGGCGAGTGGGTCCAAGATTGATATTATATATATGTAAGTTCCTATGAACTAAACATGCCGTTTCCAGTATAAAAAGAGAAAAAAGGGTAAGGAGTTTCTGTTCTCTGAAAACAAGAGACCCTAGGACCCACCTTACAGATATAGCGAACAGCACGCTTTACAACTGAATAATCATTCATTCATTTGAAGGGGTGCGTTGCGTTCTACCCACATTTCGTTCTTCCCACAGTCTCCGAACATACCCGAATGATGCCTATCGTGAAATTCACCGAATATTCTGCAATTTTTTATTAACCCAATCTAACCAAACCTAACTAACCTGACCCAGCCTAACACATTCATTGGGGGCCTATCGACAAAAAGGATGAATTTTGCAAAAGTTGAATCATTCGGGTATGTTCGGAGACTGTGGGCAGAACGAAATGTGGTTAGAACGACATGCTCCCATTTGAAGCGAGTTCAATATGAAAACTTAGTAAACATCAAATTGACTTGCTACATGAACATACTCATTATTTGGAAAAATCTATCGCGTTGAAATTTATCATCGTTAAAAAATCAAGAAAACAACATAATTTTCCGAAATTAGGAACAATCTTGTAACACGGTAGAATATTTAATTTTGTGTGACTGATTCTACTCGTTACATAAAATGAAACTATTTCTAACTCTTCATTTAATTATTTCGTTATCAGATCTGAACAGTAGAGCAAATTTCTTGATGTTTTTGGGGTTTCTAGTCGTGGTTCACATAACTTTGGTCGAAATGATATATCTCTCGCTGCACGCATACTGAAAGTGGTCTTGAATTTGTTGAAGAACTGCTCCAGAAGAAATTTTTTTGACACCTGCGACAATTGATCGTATGTCAAAATGAAAATAACTATATCTTCGAAAAACATTCGTTTGATTTTGCTAGTCTGCGAGTATGCTTTTATTGAAATTATATTCTTGTGAATTGTAGAGTATCGCCTAAAGCCCCCCACAGACCTCGTGACTGTTTGTCGGTTATCGGTGAACGCGACAGGTCACCGTGATCAACCGTCGCCCTCGAAGAAGCCCCAGACCTCGTGATTTGTAGAAGTTTTCGTGATGGATAAGACACAACTTCTGGCAGTGGTGGCGGCAGCCGCAGTTTTGAGTAAAAGCAAAACAAAAAAAAAGACGTCGGACTTGGACGAAGGAATGGTTGCTCGAAAGAAGAACATTTTCACACATAAATTTATTGACCGACTTGAGACTTGAAGCTTTATTTTTTTTGTTTCTGTCTTTATATTCACTTGATTTCATGCGCCACAAACAAGGATATCCCCTGTAGGCCTCGATGAATTGAAACTCCTTAACGATGTGTTCAGTATTATCCATTTCTTTACTTCAATTCGAGAATGTGTGATTATTATTGAGTGAAACGACAATGAATTTTAACTGTCACGTTAGAACGAAATACCCACACACCTCGGTTTTTCCCGTCAACCGACGAACCGTCGTCGCGAAGAAAATCAAGCGTCGGCAGATATCCATCGTGACAATCGTGACAATTCGACGTGACAGTTCTTGCCCCACAGACTTCGTTTTTGTCACGATGGCCTGTCGCGTTCACCGATAACCGACAAGAAATCACGAGGTCTGTGGGGGGCTTAAGATAATTTATCATAGCGAGTTTCAGCGGCACTGTCTGTCTGAGTACAGGCAAGTCAAACTGTCCGATCTGATCTGTCTATTTTATTGAAGTGGTCCTGTGGGTTAACCCTGTTACTAGCATACTCATTAATTATTACGACTTGCAGATATTTTGATCTATAGGGAAAATCCACTAATGAGATTAAATAAAGGTGTTGAATATATTAAAAGCAGCTTTTTATTCAACAAACGCCGTCATTGCCACCTACTCGGCTATCATAACAGAATGCCAATTCAAAACAATTTTCTGACTCAACTCTATTAAAATTTTAAAACAAGCAACACAACCTACACATTAATTGTTAATAATATCATTTCATTTGATTAATTCGAATTGACATGTACGTTTCATCATTTTTTTTGTATGACTGCTTCCATCCCTGAATAAAACCCACCAGAAATGAAAACTGAGTGGCTCTCAAGAAGAATAAATAATCTGACAGAATTCGCATGTATTTTCAGTCAGATGTTAGAGATTTTTCAGAGCCACTTGGAATTTAAACTCAGTTTTCGTTTATGGTGATATTGAGCCTTGAGACTCAACAAATTGAACTGACAATTACTAATGGAATACCGTTTTATTTTCAATAGTTGTAATAATTTTTGTTCATTCGAATTTCTAGCGACCATTCACCATTTTCAAAATAGCGAATTTCAGGTGTGTGGGGATAATCCACATGTACTTCTCCTCCATTTAACCATGATTTAACGCTTCGCTTGACTGAAAGCAATTTTAAGAAAAAGAATTATTTGAAAGAAGGAGCTGGCAGGGATTCACAGAAGAAACCGAAATTAAGAAAAATGAATATGGCGAAGATGGACGACAGGATATGGCTCCTTCATATATATATATATATATATATATATATATATATATATATATATATATATATATATATATATATATATATATATGATGAGTTGTTTTTTCGGGTTTCATTCCGTGTCCTGTGGTTTTGATCCCCTGAAGGATAATTGTCACAACGTTTCGGCAAAGTCTCATTTGCCATCTTCTAGGTGATGATTGAGTTTCGTCCTCCGAAGTCGAGTTCGGAGGACGAAACTCCGAAATATTTCGAAGGTTGTTAAACAGTTTCGGGTGCAAATAACATATAACACGATTTTTAGGTGATGAATCGAAAACTTTAATTTGTTTATGATAAAGGAAAATATAGATATATGTCCACTGATGAACTCAAGGAATATTTTTTCTCAGCGAAACAAGCTTTTCTGTATTTGGGAATAAAATGTGATCCTGATGAATGGAATTATCTGCGAAGTTACTCTCTATTTTGTACAAATATCCTATAAATGTTAACTTTCGTGTGCTTGATATGGTGATGATGATAATGGGCGGGGGACGCAAGCATCAGTGACTTTACCCCAGTGGGTCCTTTCCGCAAACCCGGCATCTTCACTTACTCACCCCATGGCAGATTCCTTTTTGAACCTCTTCGACAATCCCATAGAGGTTGAAACTTCCTTCCTCCTTGATTGTGGCGGCTCCGAAGACATTTTGTCTGAGCCTGAGATTTATTCCACATTCGCAAAGGGAATGGAAGGAGTCTTCCTTCTCCCCGCATTCCGCGCAGTGGGTCTGCCTCAACTCTAATGAGAGTCAAATATCTTGAGTGCTTGACATACAAATTGTGCCGTTGCGCCATATTGTGAATGATTTGAACGTCTATGAATGGTATAGACATATCAACAGAGAAGTGTTTGTTGAAAGTAGCAACAACTGATCATTATCCAGTACTAGTTGCACACAGTGGTATCGAAGAAAAAAAAATCCTATGCATCAAAATGTTTACAGGAAATTGAACTACCAAAAATTGCTACACTTATTAACGATCCAAAGTTGGGATCAAATATATGCAAATGAAGATTCGAATAATGCTATTGTTATATTCCATAACATATTTGAGGGTTTATTTGAAGCCGTGACAACAACATCCACATGGAAAATGAGAAGAAAAAAACGTGGATAACACAGGGACTAGTGAATTCAATAAAAAAACGAGACAAACTATTTCGAATCCTAAAAAAAATCGGTAGATAATGACAAGAGAATAGAATATTTAAAATATAGAAACTATCTGAATGAATTATTTGAAAGTTCGAATACTTGTTCTTGAAACCGACTGACTATGGGAAATTGAGAAGTATATGTTTGAATTTAAAAGATGGTAAAGCATCTAGATCAGACCATATTGAAAATGAAATCATCAAATTGTCCCTTGAATATATAGTTAAATCACTCTGTTGTATTTTCAATCTCTGTATGGAAACTGGTATAGTACCAGATCATTTCAATACGGCTTCTATTGGAGAAGGAGGAAAAAAAACAAGTATATCGAATTATCGATCGATATCTTTGACCTCATATTTTGCAAAGCTGTTCGAAAAAAACATAAAAAGAGATTGGTGGAATATTTAGATAGAAACAACATTATTTCAGAAACACAATAAGGTTTTCGTGAAAGAAAAAGCACACAAGACGCCATCGCAAAGCTTACTTCCTTGATATACAATGCTCTTGACACCAATAAATGCTGTCTTGGTGTTTTCGTTGATTTAGCAAAGGCTTTCGACACGGTCAGTCATGGGGTTCTGCTGGGAAAATTGGAACATCTTGGTATCAGAGAATCAGAGGAGTGGTGTTAGATTTCTTCAGAAACTGCCTAACAGGTAGAAAGCAACAAGTTCTAGTGAATGAAATTTTGATGATGATAAATAATTTCAATTGCTGATGATACTGTTATTTTGTATGTGGCAGATTCGTGGGATGAATTTGAAAAATTACCAGAAGGAGATCTGCAGAAAATAACTATATGGTTCGAACGTAATTTATTGACAGTGAATGTAGAGAAAACACATATATTACCATTTGCATCTTACGAATCATGTTTGTCCAGATACAAAACAATATGTTTGGACAACAACAATTAACAACTGATAAAATCGGTGAAGTGTCTGGAGATCTTCATAGATTCTTTTTTGAAATGGAATATTTAATCGAGAATCTAAAAGAGAAATTGAGATCAATCTTTTATAAATTCTATTTATGTCGTCAAATACTAAATATCACTCAGCTCAATCTCATATATTCTGTTTTGGTCGAATCTCTGTTAGGTTTTGGAATTATTGGGTGGGGCGGCGTAAGAAGGATTTACCCCAAACAGTTGGAAGTAGTACAAAAAACTGTTCTCAAAATAATGTCATCCAAAAAAGGACTTTCTCAAGCGATCAGTTATTCAAAGATCTGGCTATTATGGATATTGGACAATTATATGACAAACATTGTCTGAATTCCGTTTTGAATAATCAATAATCAATATATTTTGAAAGTATATGTCATATTTATAGAACGAGGGCAATATTCCAACGTTTCGATTGCTGGTATCCGCAATCGAAACGCCGTGAGTACACTCAACTTGAAACTTATTTTCAATATTCATTCAAAATATTTCATTTATTTCTTTTTTTCCATTTTTTGTCTAGTATTTCACATTCGATACCTCACTTTTCTTGTCACAATATTATTTCATTTATTTCATTATTCAATGTTTTTCACTTGATTTGTATTTTTATTTTTATCATTTCGTTTTTATCAACAGATTTCAATAAAATTAATAATATAGACAATGGAAGTCTGAAACATTGCTATTCAGCAAGGAACATTGTCAACCACATTTAGGCAAACGCTCGAACAATCTTCTTCTTCTTCATTATACTTTATTGGATGATGTGGTACCTCGAAACGATTGTCCATAGAGCCAGTTTCTCTAAATGTGTTCAATATTCTTCCCACGGTACTAAAATTAATATTTCCTCCTGGATGCCAGTGATTGAAAATACAAGCAACATTTCGAAATGGCACATTCTCACCACATAAAAAAATGAATTCCACTTTGTCTTGTGTAGATAACATTGTACATAAAACTTATTTGTGAAATCGTTGGTTTGTCGGTATTGAGTTTCAGCGTTTCGTCAACTGACAGATAACTGTGTAAAATCTTCGGAAAGTTTGGAGTTAGAGATTGATGCCTGGATGGGTAGAAAGCGTGAAATAACTGGGGATGATGTTGGACAAGCGTTCGAATTTTCAGGGACATTAGTTTGGTAATTCATAGGACGGGGCTGCGATAAAACGTAAGTACTCCCTCATTGCACGTAATCACAAACTTAGTGTGAACAACAAGCTGCTGATTTATAAGCAGGTTATAAAACCAACCTTATCTGGACGACTTGATCTTTGAAGCTTTGGACATTTATCATGAGCAACAGTTAACCTCAGACCCCTCACAGGAAAGGGGTGACGAACTATTTTTAGCTGTTTTTATTACTGTTTTTCCCGCATGTTTTCTCGATCGAGCGATATTATCAAGATCAATTAAAGCTAGTACTATTTAATTATCTTATATTTTGACTATATCTACTATAACTGTTTTTTCAGCATTTCCTGTCTATATATTTTGAATATGCCAAGTATTGAATTATTGTGTGTTATTTATATACAAGCAGTGTCTCTCATAAAGTTCGCGACAATGGAAGTTTTTTTATTAAAAGATATAATGAAAATTTGACTTCACAATTAGTTTGTGCTTGAAAAATTAATTAGAAACATACACTTTCCTTTTGTCATTTGCTACTCTAAACCCGTCAAATTTGATTTTTTTCGAAAATCCTCAAAAAATCACTTTATAGCCTTGCTCGAAATTAGGACTCTCTACTGTCACTTCAACTTTTTTCCAATTTTTTTCGATTTTTCGAATCTTTTGCTCTATCAATTCGAACGAAACATGACTCGAATTTATAATTTTGATGAAAACGAGACTTCAATGTCATATCTTGTCCAGTAAATATACACATTGGTCTGTTACCAGAAAAAAAAATGTATACGCCCCCAGAAATTTGTCTTTGTTGTTGCAAAATTCACCTAGTTTTTCCATTTCATTAAAAACATGATTCGGTTTTTCCATGAATGGACGTTAATATGTCAGTAATCGGATAAACGTCGAATGTTCACATTTTCTTATGACCAATATTACATCCATATAATATCAAGCCAATGATTCCGTTATATTGAACTGATATTGGTGTCTTATATGTGAGATATTTGGGGAATGCACACGATGTTCTCTGAACATTACAGAATTCCTCATTGAAAAAATGTACTCTCAAGGATAATTCGACGAGTCAGTTGTTATTTCGCATCCTTGAAATATTTTCATTCGATTCAAGTGGCACCCCACTGATTAGTGTCCTCTTCAACGGAACAGTACCTATCAGGCTGATTAACTGTTTCTTGTACAATACTGTTTCAGATTACAAAGGTGATCATTTCAGATTTACTGCCATAACTAATTATTGTTATAAAATGTTCGAGATACATCGAAAAGTAGTAAAGTTTCATATCAACCTTCTAGCTGTAAAACGATAAGACAAAATCGATACTTGATATATCATATTTAATTAAGTACATCTGATTCCATTCGGGAGTATTCAGTGTTCGAATTGGGAATAAAAAAGTTACAGCTTGTCGAATGCAGGAAGAGACCTGATATTCTTTTCGAAAAAGCGTGGCACATTTGCTAGCATGCCATAGAAAAAGAGAGGCTGAGATTTTCAGGTGTCTACATCCGTTTGAAAATATAGCCATATAATTAATTACATAAGAAATTTTTTTTCATATGAAAAATTCTACTCTCCAACCCAACTTTTGACCGAAACAAGATATCAAGGCCGGATAAAGTTTCCGTGGGGCGTCATCGTATTCAGTAAAATAAGTTTGAAATAATGATTTTTGTAACGTCACGTCAAGAAAAAGAATAGGTTCTTTAACATCTTATCGGAAAGTTCTTCAATTCTTTATCCAATACTTTTACTTTCAGTCTTGTTCGGAGTATTATTCAGGAAAACGAACCCAGGAAGATCGTAACAATATCAAAAACTACTTCATTTCAGTGAAAAAAAAGTTCACAAGATGATGACGCGTGTTTTGTAGTCATCAAGATTTTTTTGCGACAATGAAGACAGTCTTCACTTTGTCAAGATGGGAGTTGGGGGTTAGGGAGACTCAGACCTCGGCACCAAGTCGTAAAGAAGTCTTGATAATGGCTCCAAAGTGGAAGCCGAAACGTCGACAAAAGAACGATTCCAGACTTGGTCCAACCATTTATATGTTTATATATGTTTATATATATATATATATATATATATATATACTTTTTTCACATATATCCCCCATATATCAGAGATACCATACATAAACTTTCGAGAATATTCAAACCTTTTGGTGATATGAAAATTCCAAATAAGACCAAACTAACCGGTTTCCCACAGTCAGAATTGATATGATATTCGATTTTGACATAATTCAACTTGTGAAACGTTACCTAGTTTACCTACACATAATTTATTGATATTTTCAATTTCGATTTGATGAAAAATACAAATTTGACCGCCTTCAGCTGTCAGTGTTTCGTTTTCTCACTTTGAGGACACGTCAACCAACCCCCCTTTCATAAAATGTAGTTCTATGCAGGATGGAATTCTATTATTCTAAACACAGAAATCAACCTTCCATGCTGGCTGGCCATGAAATGGATATCAGGACACTTATACCTCCTCGAAACAAACAAATCGAACAATATCGATTCTATTCCTTGCATGCATTGATCTACTTCCTAATTCTTCATTTTGACTTGAATGTTGCTTGTTCATGAGCGTCAGATAATATCACGGTTTATCAGATTGTGTTCGAGGTCCTGGGTTCGATTGCACAATGGGCAGGTATTTCTCTCTTGAAAACTTCTCTTTGTCATTTTGGGCATTTACTCTTGCCCCTGAATTTTGAAATGTAAGCTTATCATAGAAAAATACTTGAAAATTCTTCCGAAACAGGTGGGCCCAGCGCCCTTCCGCCCCATTGAATAAGGCTGGCCTGCGAAATTTGTGTTATTGAAATGCTAATGGTAAGATCTGCTCCACTGTCAGTTGTAAACTGGTTTTTCTTATACATATTTCGAGGGTTGTAGCGGGTGAACGCCACGATATAGGCGACTGACAATAAGCGAGCGTCGGATTATTTTCCTGAAATCTTTGCTTTCCCAAAGTTCTCAGTCGTAAACTTACGACAAATTTTGCTCACTTTTTTTATACAGATCGGTCAGCCCCCTACCCTAACTTCGCCCCGGAAATCATGTATGGCGAGAATCTCTGTAGCATCGTCGACATCGATAATACAAGTTTCAGTGGTCGATGGGAGTAAACTTATCACTACCAAAAATAGTGACACGGGCTCTTGGTCTATACTTCCTGATTCTTCATTTTGGCTTGAATGTTGCTTGTTCATGAGCGTCAGATAACATCACGAATTATCAGATTGTATTCGAGGTCCTGGGTTCAATTGCACAATGGGCAGGTATTTCTCTCTTGAAAACATTTCCTTGTCATTTTGGGCATTTACTCTGCCATGTTTCATGGTTGACCGGTCTGCGAATGACCATGCTGCTCAAGATGAATGAAGCAATGAGTTAGTAACAAGGCCCACTTGGCTAGTACTACCACTCCGATTGTGTTTCCTTAAGACTGTCTGGACAATCAACTATTGACAAAATACACACATATATATATATATATATATATATATATATATATATATATATATATATATATATATATATATATATATATATATATATATTACAGTGAAGGTTTTCACGGATACTTGAGTATGCGAAATTGGTATTCTGGGAGTATCCGTTGATTTGTCGGTATTGACTTTCGACGTTTCGCCAACATCTCAGTTGGCATTTTCAAGAATGTTACTGCTCCTACTTGGTGCTAGCAACTGTTGTTTGAAAAACTTCTGCCAGTTTTTAAATGATTTCTCGGTCGTAATTGTAGCCGATATGATCTGCTCCCTCAGCCGTCGGATTGATTATGGTTGTCGGACTTTTGGCTAATGACTGTTCAGGTAGTAGCGGTCGGTCTGGTTTGTGGTGACCTGCATCCACCGAAGGACCATTTCCTGAACTGTTTTTCTTTTTGTTGATGAGGGCCCTCTAGACATTTGGAATATTTTGGGAGTCGTCTCTTTTGTTTATTTCTCCATGTTTTTCTATCTCGATGGCTTCCCTAATTTGGCGTGTTCTGAAATGGTTCACCTGCGCTATTTGCTTTGCTGCCTCGAAATTTATTTTGTGACCCGTCTGGTGGTGGTGTTGAAACAGGGCGGAAGATGTTTGTTTTGTCCTTATGCTATTTTTGTTTTCCTGCACTCTAGCTGACATTCTCCTATTCGTCTGACCAATATATTGCTTATCACAGTCCCCGCATGTGATGCTGTATACTCCTTGGTTTTCGAGAGGGATCCTGTCCTTTGGTCTCGGTAAGCAATGGTCCTTTGAGGTTTGAAGACGGTTCGTATATTTTGTTTTCTCATTAGTCTTCCGATTTTGTCGGTGACTCCTTTGATGAAAGGTAGTGTCACTGATTTTCTGGGTTCTGGGGGGTCCTCCGTCCTAGTTTTTCTTGGGTTTGTTTGCGCATGGATTGCCCTTCTGATTGAGTGTGTTCCATAGCCATTTTGTTGAAGTGCTTTTGATGTCTCTGCTAGCTCTGCTTGTCTGTTTGTTGTTTCCGTCAGACGAAAAGATCGGGACACCAGCGTGTTGACTACGGATTGTAGTTGTGTGGGGTGATGGTGGGATTCGGCGTGTAGGTATCTGTTTGTGTGGGTGGGCTTTCGATATACTGTGTATCCTAAAGTGTTGTCCGGCTTTCTGGTTATCAATAGGTCTAGGAAAGGGAGTTGTCTATTTTCTTCTAGTAAAATTCGTACTTTTAAAATTCCGAGTTGGAAGTCCGAATTTTACATCAAAATTCTGAGTTTTAACTCGGAATTTTAAAATTCCGAGTTATAACTCGGAATTTTACATCAAAATTACGAGTTGTAACAAGGAATTTTAAAATTCCAAGTTGTAACACGGAATTTTCAAATTTTGAGTTGGAAGTCCGAATTTTACATCAAAATTCTGAGTTTTAACTCGGAATTTTAAAATTCTGAGTTATAACTCGGAATTTTAAAATTGCGAGTTGTAACACGGAATTTTAAAATTTCGAGTTAAAACTCGGAATTTCAGAGATTCCTCATTTATTGCCACTTGTGCTGTGCTGTTGGGTTGGTGTAATTATATTATTTAGAATGCACCTAGCTAGAAGTGAATAACAAGCCCTGATCATGACAAAAATCAAAATCGCTTTATTTCCATCAGAAAATATACATTTTATCAGGATTGTCAATATTTTTCATTATTAATATCAAATATACCCACCAGGACAACACGAAAAGTATTATATTCACAAAATCTGCTAAATGAGTGAATTCATTTGTATACAGATTTCAATGCAACTTGATTGCAAGCAATATGCGACTGGTGCGCAATATGACTCCTTTTACCATGAGCTTTTTGCAGAAACTCTTCAATTTTCAGACCAATTTCAGATTGTAATATGCTAACTTGTTGAAATAGGTAACCTTGAGATATAAAAATATATTTTTTTCAATTGGCCGCAAAAGAGGCTGAAAATTGTAGTTGTTATTTGAAATAGCAAGCAAGCAAGCAAACAAGTTCTTGAAAAAAGTTGTAACTCTAAAATTATTTCAGATATACTATTGGAGGATATAGGATGAATATTTATGATCTTTCTAGACCCTTTTATCTAATTCAAGTTGTGAATATCACAGTTCTGAAACACATTAGTAAAATTTTGGAGGCTTTATATATTATTAAGTTTCAAATTGCTCACTGAAACACTGGTTGGGAAAATTGCCTAATTGAATAAAAGAAAAGAATTTATTGAAGTTCTATCGTTTATAATCATTTCATTTGTATCCATTTCTCTTAATTATTCCATTCTAAGACTGTAATTATTTCATATACTCTTTCCCTGAGATTCAGATATAGCTGTACTGCATCGTAAGGATCTTCACATTGAGAATTGAGAACATCTCAGATATTATTCGTTTACATAATATGATCATGTCTTCATTGCATGGTGTATTATAAAATGTACATTCTTCTTTCAAAGAGGAAAGTACATTTTGTGGAATTGGAATCAAACGGTTTTCTGCACCAAATAAATAAGCAACCTGATACATCATAATGGGCCTTCCTGTAGGTGCACTGCAATTCCTTGGTATCCTATGAAAGTACCACTCTAAAACCAGTTGGTCCAATTCATCCTGGAAAAAATAAGAAATACAATTCTTCAATTTTTAATATGTGAGTGATTTTGAATTTGAATATATCAACTACTTTGAGGGAGAGATAAAACGATTCCTAGTAGCATGGCATTAGGTGGGACTGAATGACACCTGGATATTTGGGGTGTGCTATACGGTGCTCTTACAGTACGTTCCTCCACTGTTGAATTTCGAATGGTTTGACATCAAAGGGTGGTTATAATTTTTTCTATCATTTGATATATTTTTGTCCCGCAAATGGTAAATCATTCTCGATGCTTACTTGAACAAATTCTGGAGGAACTGATCTATATAGACATGGTTTTAGAAAACTAATCATAGTTGTATACCTACGATACAAATCCAATTCCGTTGACCTGTTAGTCATCACGAATAAAATATGACTTCAGAACCGTTGATGTAAAAGTTGAGACTTTTTCCAGGAAACGTCTTAACTTTCCTACTAAAGGTTTCAATTTCATCTTTTATGGAATGATGGAACAAAAACCATTCTGAACAATATCAATTATTCCAGCGTCCGTGAAAATGTTCTCCCTTAGTAATATCAATTAGAAAAATCTGATATGATGACTAACACAAAACAACAGCTTCCCCCCCACTATTTATAGTATATAGTATTGAAATATATCTGAATAATCCTTACTTTCAACCTGGAAATTCTTATTATGAAAATTTTTATTTTCACCCAATATTTTTTGATTGAGAAAAATTTCATTCAGTCTTAAAAGTTGAAGTTGATATCCCGAAGATCCGAGTATCAAATCCAAATTCTAAAATTCCGAATTGTAACTGAAATTCTGACTTTCAACTCGGAATTTAAAATTCCGTGTTACAACTCGTAATTTTGATGTATAATTCCGAGGTATAATTCGGAATTTCAAAATTCCGAGTTGAAACTCGGATTTTTTTTGTAAAATTCGGACTTCCAATTCGGAATTTTAGGAATGGTGAAATTTTTATTTTGGGTGTCCCTTCCAGATCTTCGTAAAAACTGACTAAATCCAAAAATTGTTGGGAACCTTCAGTAATTTCTGTTCAGACCACGGTCAGAATGAAGATTTTTTCATAAGGGGAGAATAATTTACGAAATCGACGGCCAAGATGCATATTGTTCACTTTGAAATCATCCTCATCATAAATACTCGAATAATACTACAGATATTCTCCTTAAAAGTAGGTAATTTTCATCTCACTCATTATCTAAATTCTCAATGGATAATATTCTTTTCCGTGTGAATAATCTGCATATAATAAGTGTTCCACTAATAAATATTATCAACCAATAAAGTATACACTTTTTCTGTGAATAGTCTAGAATTTCCATCGCCGAATAACGCTCGAGGACGAAAATTGTACGTCCACTTTGCTCCCAAACTTATTTTCTCTCTTGAGTAGCTTTGATGAAAATTGACTTATGTAACTAACCTGGTGAACTACTACCATTGTTCATTGTTCATTTAGGATAGAATTTGTGTCGTTTCAAAACAATGGAGATTCATGCAAGCGATTAATCCTTATACTGAGGCAATATTTCCATGCATACTGAATAGTCTCTTTTAGGAAAAGTGGACCTGTGGTTAAAGCTTCATTAACTTAATGAATATTTCATATAGAAATTAGTGGATACCGAGAGCACCAATTCCTTGAATAGATGAATGAATACCGTATATTGGAACGCCTGATTATATCGTCGACGATATATCTAATGAAAATGAAAAAGCCTTCCTTTAAAAAATGAGCATAATGAGAAATAACATCACGAAATAACTATTTCAATTATCAATAGGTCTGAGGGAAACATCATAAATTTCAGTAAATGCTTATTACCCTAATAACGGCCAGAACCTTCAGTGTAGTGAAAGTAGAAATTTTCAAAAGCGATCGATTACCCTGACATCCAATGTGAAAAATCACATGCAACGAGCGTCTCGTTAATTGAGTTAGCATCTTCAGGAAAATATTTTAATAATTGATTTGCCATTTTGTTTGGCGAAACGCTTGTCGAGTGTGAGTAATCTTAATATGGTGTAAATGTATCGTCGACAAGGAAACTGTGCCAGACGCGGATCAACCGGAAGTTCCAGCTATCACATATATATATATATATATATATATATATTAGATTATGTGAAATGGTGGCCATTTCGCACGAAGACGAAGACGATGCCGTAGACGAGGGATTATACGTTAGAGGGCGATATGGCCAGTATCCATTTGTGAATAAATATAATAAAGTAAATATTTCAGAACTCTCTTTCAAGTATCATATTAATAATAATCCGGCCGCATGTAGAAGGCCGTTATTCTAGGTTCGTTGCATCTGCTCAGGACTCACGATTTCCGGAGCCAGTGATCACTTACCCCGCGGTTCGGGGAGTGGTCATTGGTTAATGATACTAGCGCGATACTGGGTCGGAGCAGTGGGGAGAACGGACCCGACTAGGTTTGTTTAGACGAAAATAAAAAATACTAAATGTTTTATGGCTAGAATGAGTTACAAAAATATAAACAAAATGAGGCAATGACATGAGGCAAATGATCATTAATTACTACCCTATCGAATGGCAGGGTTCAATATTTGCCCTGGGGCAAGGGATTGCTCTTCCACCAAAACACGAAACGGCTGTTCTATGACACTTGGTATATTAACATAAAATCGAACAAGAAAACATTGAATGGGATAGCCTTATTGCTTATACAAATTATAAAAGTAATAGTAGTACAGTTTGGCAAACATAGCTGAAACTATGAAATTCGTGTTTGACTATCAAAAACTTTTCCTTTAAGATTCGATTGAAACTCCATGTTTACTATATATAAATTTTTCACAGACTGTACCGAGTTGTTAACTTCACAAACGTTAAATGGTAAGTGCCTTCTCACTGGAATCCGTCGTACGACGAATGCGCATCATGGGCGTGTCTATTTTCACAGTTTCAGCTATGTTTGCCAAACACTGTGGCCAAACTGTAGTTATCCTACAGTTGACATTCAAGAATACACATTACAAAAATAAAACGAACCAAAAACAATTTCACTTGATTCAAATGCAATTTTCATTTTTTTTCTGAATTTAGGGACTGATAAAGTTTTATATTGAGTCGGAATTTTGTTAAACAGCCAGCATATAAAGTACGAAAATAAGCTACGGAATAGAGCTTAGAGGGTGTCAAAAGATATCGCGAACGTAAACTCAAGCAATACATTCTAATCGATTCTAGAGGTAGTGTGGTGTTTTAGTAAGAATGAGTTTATGAAAGAATGTTGCTGCATGTAAGAACATTCGATTTCGATTATGTGACACGTGATCTTGACATGTAATGCCAATTATAAAACGAATACGTGCGTTTTTTAGCTTTTGGAGTCCTAATTGGTTATAATTTATGAGACAGGGTCCATATATCAGCATAATTGATATGTGACAAGACCAGTGAGTCACAAAGATGTGTTCTATTCTTCTTATTCAACGCAGTTCTGAAGGAATATAGCTTCTTAAGGTTGGAATAGCCTCTTTGAAGTATGTGTGAGACATGCTCCTTGAACATCAATGAGCAGTCAAGTATGAGCCCTAGATTTTTATGATACTCCTTCACCACCAACACAAACCCTTTCGAATATATAAGAACCATTGATTTTTTTAGACTTATAGTAAGGCAGTACTTGTTGGACAATGTGACAAGAGACTGCAGATCGCTATTGAAGTTGTTACATGATTCATTCAATTTTGTTTTATCAAAAGAGAGATACATCTGCGTATCTTTTGCATAGCATTGCATTTTCGAATGTTCGAGACATTCATGAAAGAGGAATGTATACACTATAGAGAGCATCGGACCGAATATAGAACCATGCGGAACACCATTCGAAAGCATACCCCATTTTGAATATTTTTCACTTACGACCACTCTCTGGTGTCGACCACTCAAATAGCTTTCAACGAGCCCAACCGCATTCTGAGAAAAGGTCAATTAGTGAAGTAATTTCAGCAACAATTGATGGTTGCCTACGAGTAATCGAGAAATACCAGAAAAAAAGAGTTTATTGGTATCAACTGATTGGTGAATCTCATCCGTAACTTTCAGTAATGCCGTAACGCAGCTATGTTGGGGAAGAAAAGAAATTGATAATCAATTTTGGATATAGAGTATTCTTTCGATATTTATGAAAATCTCGAAGAAAAAAAATCAATGAAATCAATATTGTACGACATAAATCTAATTGTTGATGTCAAATCAAAATGGTCTCGAAACTCGAACCCAAGACTATAAAATGGATCGTTTAGTCTAGAGTGTTAACGCTCTAACCACTAGACCACTTGGGCTGTTCAATTTCAGGTAATTATTGGTGTGAATATTAAATGTGAGTACTTCAATTCCACAAAAAAATACATCGATTGTGACAATTCAAACTGGACTAAATAAACTAAATTTATTTACGACTGATACATAATGTAAGTAAAATACTTATGGTTTCTGTAGTATAACGTCATACATTATTGCCTTAGAGAATAATGGCGAGGGATTAATAGTCTTTGATTTCGTGTTTGTAGGTGAACAGATCAGAATTGTAACGTTTCTACAAGGTTGTCCGTGGTAACCAAGTATTTTGTTCTCTGTGATTGGTGGAATTCATATCCTACCTTGTGAGAACATGAAATCATATCCATTCAGTTGACTGGAATCGCCAACTTATCCGTTTAGTAAACTATAAAGGAATCAACATATTCAAGGGTGAAAGAAAAAAACGTATATTGTGTTATTTATGTTTTGACGGACGACTGTAAAGGGATTCCTTACATCAAAGAATTTTTCAGGGAAATACACGATTCAAAAATGAGTATTGCACACCATTGGAATATGAAATCAAACTTGGAAATGATCGTCTCAACTGCCTACAATGCATAGACAAAAAAAGTAATAACTTGCTTGTGCTAGTGCTAGCACCAGTAGTGCATAACTTTGCTGATGATGACGTTAAACTTCAAAGTTCGATTCTGCACAGGTCTGTGTCCATCGAATCCAAACATTGTCTATAAAAAAGCCACGTTCAAATTCTCATCAATTATTATTCATGAAAGCAAAGTAAGCCTGTTAATATGTATCGCATATAGAAACATAAAGGACGGGACAGATAGTGCACGTAGATTACCGCATAAATAGGTAGTGATTTTTCACACATGACGAGCTGTACTATACAATTAGGAAAAGTTGAATGAACAACAATGGGCTGGGTAAATAACAAACATCCTTTATAAAAATATAATATGTTATGCGTTATTTGACAACACGGAAGCTGAGATTGAAAATCGATATGAAAAAGGCAATTGATATTAGTTTATCGCAAGCTTATTTTGACAAATTTTTGTACTTGTTAGGTAGTTCTCCAATGGTTCAGGTTTATTATGTTGAAGCCATCTTATATAGGAAGGGATAGTATAAGAAAGGGATAGCATAAAAGATCAATTATAAAGTACATGGGAAATTTATTCCTGCGAACAAGAATCCATTACTCTAGTAGAACACTAAATCGATAGTCTGACAGTTCAGATTCAGAATAAAACTGTGGGGGATGCTCAATGCGGTAGGTCGAATTTCACGTTTCTTCTTCCGTGCAAACATTTTCATAACTCTCAAATTATATTAGTGGCGGTTCATAAAAAAAATAATTGAAAAGGAAAAATTCTTTTTGTTACTTAAAATTTCTGAAGTGAATTTTTCAAAGTGGGTTACGTTGTTTAATAAACAATAATACAGCATAATTTTGCGTGCATCTTGGCCAATATTGTTCTGGATATAGCAAGACATGCTTGACCAATTTTTTCCCGCAGTTCCTCAAATGGCGAGTTTTATGAACAGATGACTTAAAATAACCTCATAAAAAATATCGGGTGGCGTTGACTGGTGACCTTGATGGCTCCCCAATAGGATGACCTCTTGCTTCAATCCATTTCTTCGGATAATTAGTATATTGTAACGATATATATATATATATATATATATATATATATATATATATATATACACTGAAATGGATAGCGGGGTCTCTCAGTCAGTCCAAATGAAAAGTCCTGTCTTACTTCGCCAAGCTTTCGCTTCTATTGTGAAGCTTCTTCAGGGCCTATAATTTATTGTTTTTTTTTTCATCAACATTATTAACTATACTTACAGTAAAAATGGTGTAAAAATATTGAATTAAACATAAATTGGTAAAAAATTTGTATACATGTTTGTAAAATTGTTTTTTTTTTGACAAATGTCATACCCTCACATATGTGTCATTTTTCACGTCTATGATGATTTGATCATTAATTCTACAGAGAGATGTATTGATTGAGAAGATTTTAATTATTACGTTTTTGATGTAGTTCCAGTGAGTTACTGTAAATGTTGCTGAGGTTATCAATGTCATTTATTTTATTCATACAATTTGAAGATTTATTTATTTCGACCATTTCAAGAAAAAGGCGTTTGGAAATATTTTTTTCTGTACGTAAAATTTTGGTATTGGGGTAATTTGGTTTATGTCCTGTTCCTATAGACCAAGAGCCCGTGTCACTATTTTTGGTAGTGATAAGTTTACGCCCATCGACCACTGAAACTTGTATTATCGATGTCGACGATGCTACAGAGATTCTCGCCATACATGATTTCCGGGGCGAAGTTAGGGTAGGGGGCGGACCGATCTGTATAAAAAAAGTGAGCAAAATTTGTCGTAAGTTTACGACTGAGAACATTGGGAAAGCAAAGATTTCAGGAAAATAATCTGACGATCGCTTATTGTCAGTCGCCTACATCGTGGCGTTCACCCGCTACAACCCTCGAAATATGTATAAAAAAAAACAACAACAAAGAAAAACCAGTTTACAACTGACAATGGGACAGATCTTACCATTAGTATTTCAATGACACAAATTTCGCAGGCCAGCCTTATTCAATGGGGCAGATGGGCGCTGGGCCCACCTGTTTCGGAAGAATTTCTGAGTTATTTTTTATGATAAGCTCACGACTGATTCCTTCACAATAATGTTCAATTTCAACTGTCCAATTGAAAAATGCAATCAACAGTCATCAAACAAGGGGTGCAAATATTGCTGTTCGTAAAAACAAATTCCTGGAATAGCGCTCTATAAAGCTTGGCTACATTTTAATCACAAAAATCATATGTTTGTGACTGACAATCAAACATTTAGGTACAACATAAGTACGTGAATATGAAAACACCTTTCTCAGCTGTTTATTGTATGGATAAAGCTCACTTGGTAGCTAAACTGACACGTTTCTTGCATTTGGGAAGTGTAGGCATAATATGACAATTATTGAAACATCGGCCCTAAATTTTTCAATACAGTAATTTGACGACTGACACTTCGAAACATACCTGAAGTTGACTCTGCTGGATCGATCAATTCACGTGTCAGTCATCTCATGTATCGGTGGAATGTTGTCAGTCAACAAATGCAGCGTCGCGCGAAGCACCCTGATCTGTATATTCAGAGATTACTTGCAATTTCTGAATGTCCGTACCCTCTATGAAATGTTTATGTGTGACAATCATAAATGTAGTTACAACGTGAGCATATGAATGTGAATATACGTCTCTCAGTTGTTCTCAGTATGAATGAAGCCTTGTCAATCGCTAAAATAGGACGCATGCCACAACATCATGTAGTATATTGTTCAAAGAACAAAGCGTCCGAGTGAGAAATGAGCTTTCCGGGTGAGTTATACACTTTGCTTTTTCTACGACTATAACAAAAAGTGGGGAAATCATTCTACAACCAAAACTTGTTTGTCAATAATCTTTTCGTTTGACATCAATTCATAATTGATCAGCGTAAGCGTGAGTTAAAAAGGTGTATATTTCAAAAATAGGAACATCTTATATTATTTTATATTTCATCGTCCTCCGACTCCCACCCCTGTATGGAATCTTGAAAGGAATATTAATACTTTTCATCCGCGATAAAAAGGATTATCAACTCTAGGAATTTAATTTTTTTGTAAAGTACCGTTTCGGAGATTTCAGATTAAAGCCACCCCGAAAGTTGCACATTCAAATGGCTGTAGCTCATTTAGGTAGAATTTTAACATATTGGGCCTTCATCTTGGGCACGCCTTTAAATGGCCATAACTCCCTAAGGGCCCATTTCTGGACACATATTTGTGTGTGAACTTTCTCAACTCTTCCTGTAGTTGAAATTTATTTATGTAATTTCAGGACAACCTTTATACATATATACAATGCTTGAAGCGCATTTCCACTGAAATGACGCATGTTTTCAATTTTTATCGGGCCTTTGCCACAATTTACATGATTATAGGTGACAGGTTCTTGATGAAGGTGGTACAACTGACGTCGGGTGAATTTTTTGAGCATAAACTTATAATATTGAAGTATACCTGAATATTTTCGCACCTTTTCAAGGGCCCAGTTTCTTTTTGCCACGTGGTACGTGACTGACGGTAATATATTCTCGATTTATGCATAATAGATTACTTGGCCCTAAATTTTGAAATGTAAGCTTATCATAAAAAAATACCTAAAAATTCTTCCGAAACAGGTGGGCCCGGCGCCCTTCCGCCCCATTGAATAAGGCTGGCCTGCGAAATTTGTGTCATTAAAATGCTAATGGTAAGATCTGCCCCACTGTCAGTTGTAAACTGGTTTTTCTTTGTTGTTGTTTTTTTTATACATATTTCGAGGGTTGTAGCGGGTGAACGCCACGATGTAGGCGACTGACAATAAGCGATCGTCGGATTATTTTCCTGAAATCTTTGCTTTCCCAATGTTCTCAGTCGTAAACTTACGACAAATTTTGCTCACTTTTTTTATACAGATCGGTCCGCCCCCTACCCTAACTTCGCCCCGGAAATCATGTATGGCGAGAATCTCTGTAGCATCGTCGACATCGATAATACAAGTTTCAGTGGTCGATGGGCGTAAACTTATCACTACCAAAAATAGTGACACGGGCTCTTGGTCTACTATAGAGTGTTGTGCTAATGCACATGATTTCTTATTGAGTTTTATATCACTTTTATGAGATGTTATTCTATCATTGAGAATTCTAGACGTTGTTCCAATATAATTTGAGTCACAATTGCTACAAGGAATCTTATAAATTACATTTGACTTTTTTGTTGTGTCAATTTTATCTTTCAATTTAGTATTTAAGTTCTTTATAGTTTTGATATTTTTTTGGCATATTTTGATATTTTGTTCATTATGGAAAAGTTTTATGTTATTTGAAGATAATTTTCCAAGATTAGGTATAGATTCATAAGAAAAAGTGATAGGTGAATTTTCATTACATACATTTTTGTTGATTATATCAGAATCTGTATTACTACCACTATTGAAAATTATTTTATTAAGAAGTTTTTCAGGATAAGGGTTTTCGATTAATATGTCTCTGAGGAGTCTGAGATTTTTTTGTTTGAGAGAAGGGTGTACTAATTTTTCTATTCTTTTCTTTAAACAGATTATCAAATTAATTTTTACTGTTTTTTTATGAAAAGAGTAGTAATTGATATATCTTCCTGAGTTAGTAGGTTTGATATACCAATCAGTGATCAAGGAATTATCAGTTCTACGGATAACTCTTGTATCAAGAAAAGGTAGGGTGTTATTATTTTCGATTTCGATAGTGAATTGCAGTTTTTGATTATAACTGTTGACGACATCAAGAATTTCATGAGATTTGTCAAAAGGTATTGCACAAATGATATCGTCAACGTATTTCTTTAGAAAAGGAATTTCAAAACTTAGTTCAGGAAGTGTATTTTCCAAAAGATCATCCATTACATATTGTGCTAGAATAGGAGAAATAGTAGCTCCCATTGGTGTACCAAGAATTTGTTTATAGTATTTACCTTCAAAAGAGAAATAACTTGAATTGAAAATGAAATTAATTATTTCAATAAATTTTTTTTGGGTAATTGAACATTTTTTATTTATATCATTCCACCTTTTGATGATACTTTTCTCTATTAGATTCATAGGTATATTGCTGAAAAGTGAAATTACATCTAGGCTGATCAGAATATATCCTGGTGGTAATGATTTTTCATTTATAAAATTGGAAAAAGCGAAAGAATCCTTTATATAGAAATCATTTTCGAAATCATAAGCATCAGTGAGAATTTTTGTAATCATTTGGGAAATTTTGCTATTTGGAGCATCAATGGAAGAAATTATGGGTCTGAGTTTCATATTGGGTTTATGTATTTAAGGGAGTCCATAATATTTTGGTGATACAGAATTATAAATCATGTACATTTTTGCTTCATTATCTGATATCATTTTTGATTTTTTTAAATCTGTAATAATCTTATTTGCTTTTTGTTGTATTGTTGAACTAGGATCTCTATTAAGTTCAACATAAGACTCACTATCATTAATAATCTCAAGAGATTTCTCAATATAATCAGATTTTTTCATAATTACTGTCACGTTACCTTTATCAGATCTTGTGAGTATTAACTCTGGATGATTCTTCAGAAATGTTTTTGTTTTTTCAAAGAGGAAGTTAAGATAATTATTGTCATTATGAGGTTTTTGGAAAAAATTAGTTATCATATTTGTTATTTTTGCTCTGAAAAGATTCTTTTTGTTATCACAAAAACCAGTTATTAGGTTTTCAATATCTGAGAGTTAATTTGGTATACTCACCTCTTTAGTAGTTGGTGGTAAGCTGAAATTAAAACCTAAGGAAAGGAAATGTTTAATATCTTCTGGTATAATAATATTGGATAAATTTTTTATCCAATTTTCTTTAGTTTTGATATCTGATTTTGAATCACATTTGAGTTTATTGATTTTGTCGATATTTCTCTTTTTTATGTCATTGAAGATTTTTTTGTATTTGATGGTTTGTCTTTTCTCGTATTCTAGCCAAATACTGAAAGGAATTGATTCTATTATGGATTTTGTTTGTTTATTTGAAAGGTTCTCCAAATTTTTTGAATTGTTATGTGTGATTTGGAAAGAATATATATATATATATATATATATATATATATGTGTGTGTGTGTGTGTGTCTTCTAGGTTTCCGCGGTCAGTTGTATGTTGTTGGAACGCGGTTCAACTCAACAACATATATATATATATATATATATATATATATATATATATATAAATTCAGCTGTATAGTAAAGAGGTGCCCCATCTTGTTAGATTGTTAGAATTGTGCTGAATTTTTGTCTGGAATTAGTTGGTCACTGTATGTATACACAATCCAAGTTTGAATCATAATAAATTTGAGCACGAATTGTTTCGATTCCATGACTGAAAATTCAATAACGTTACTAATTACAAGTCCTAACTCAGCATTCCAACAATAACCGAAGAAAATTTTAGAGAAAACTTTTACAGGGGATTATATGTAACATAACAACAACGCAACTATAACACGTTTTATGGAAACGAAACGAATAGATTTTGTAATGAAAATATTACTTACTGATAAGAATAGCATGTTTTTGTTCGCATTCAATAGATTCATACCCATAAACACGTTCATGCGTAATACCATTGGAATCCACTTTTTCATTTGCTGAACGATTCGGATTGAAAAGGTTGAATAGAAATTTACTTTTAGTGAATGAACATAGTTCATCCTTAGTTGTTGTTTATTTTGAAAGCTAAAAGTGATACGTGATTACGGTTTTCAAAACTGTCAACTATAACAGAGATGTTTTTGGTAAAACTTTGGTCGCAGTGACCATCTAAATGTCAAAAAATGAATTTGTCGATTCGGTTTCCTCTACAAAAAATCCAAATAAAATTATTGCCTTTCTTCAAATTGTCACCCATTAGTTGGGATGTCATAGTTCAATCACAGTCAATGATGATTCATTTGCAATGTTGCCGCCCTCATTTAACAATAATTTTTTTTTCTACTTAAAACTTTTACAAACAAATGAGAGCGTGTGTTGTGTTATGATCAAAACGACAAATTTTGTGTCACAAATAACAGGAATTTTATGTGAAAAATGGTGAAATCCACAACAAAAATAGACGTGACCACCGAAAATTTAATTGGGATTTTTTTAAGGGACCGAATCACGTGAGTTCCACATTTTTTTTAAATTTAGATGGTCACTGTCACCAAAGTTTTACTATGTATTCCAAATGCATGGGATGCCACATTTCATATTTGTATTTTTACGCTCGAATGGGTTTCGCATGAGAAACGTGCTTTTTCACAGACTATTGCACACACACACA
The DNA here is from genome assembly GCA_032362365.1 of Zygogramma bicolorata. Taxonomy (NCBI): domain Eukaryota; kingdom Metazoa; phylum Arthropoda; class Insecta; order Coleoptera; family Chrysomelidae; genus Zygogramma; species Zygogramma bicolorata. The sequence continues at coordinate 282,264 of JAVJAQ010004230.1, forward strand.
TATATATATAGAAAAAAAACTCTTTGTTATACGTCGAGCATTCGGTAATGTTTATTACCTTCGGTAATGTCAAGTTTATCGGGCATCAAGCGATAAAAAAAATTTTTGCGTGAACTTACGTATTTCGACCTCCTGAACAAAAAACTTAGATAAAAATGTTGGCGCTCTCCAATAGTTTTCAAGATACAGGACATTTTTTTGGGTCAAAAATGGGATTTTTGAATATACGTTCCTGCATCAAAATTACACTTGAAATTCATCCTTCTTTTTTATCAGCACAATGTACACATCCCTAATTATCCGTTCCACACTTTTTTCCATTCGGAAACACTAGTTTTATAACAAAAAAATGCACTTTGCCTCAACAACAACAAAAACATTGAAATTTCGGCATGTCACTGCTGAATGTTTAGTCTATTTTTTTTTATGAGGGGTTGGTACCTTGGAAAACCAGAGCACACTATTCAAATTTAAAATATCGCGAATTAATTTTACTTCATTTTGAAGTTTTCACGTAAATAATTAAAATGATGAAATTATTCGAATATACAGCCGTAGTGCATAATAAGAGGGGATTAGTTAATTACCTTACAACAATAGGAATATTGCTCTCGACAATTCAATGCACGAGGTGTGAAGGAAAATTAATTCGCGATATTTTAAATTTGATATTTCAATTTGAATTTCCAAGGTACCAACCCCTCATAAAAAAAATACATTAAACATTTAGCAGTGACATGCCGAATTTTCAATGTTTTTGTTGTTGTTGAGGAAAAGTGCATTTTTTTGTTATAGAACTAGTGTTTCCGAATGTGTACATTGTGCTGATAAGAAAGAAGGATGAATTTCAAGTGTAATTTTGATGCAGGAACGTGTATTCAAATATCCCATTTTTGACCCAAAAAATGCCCTGTATCTTGAAAACTATTGGAGAGCGCCAAAATTTTTATCTAAGTTTTTTGTTCAGGAGGTCGAAATACGTAAGTTCAGGAAAATATTTTTTTTTATCGCTTGGTGCCCGATAAAATTAACATTACCCCCGTCGGGACAACTATAAAATGGTTGATGACAATATTGTTTATAAGTTATTTTATAAATGGAGTACTTACTAACGTGAGATTGAAATGAAATTGGATCAGAACAAACAGAAATTACATGAATGAAATGAAATGACGAGTTTACTCAATCAAGGCGGAAAATTTTGGTTAACGGATGTTATATTTTTTTCGTTGAAAAGTAATAAATAAGTATATATCTGACTGAGGTTGTTCAAGTCGGTTCGTTTATTCATAGAATGTTGTTCTTTATGAATATGAACCATTTCTAGGAATATTCTTTTCGAAAGATTCTTCTCTGTGTCCAAGATTTCAGTATTCTCATAATCCATTTGATGATCATTACGATTCAAATGTTCCGATAAGGCACACAAATTGATGTTTCTTCTACAGTCGCTTCTGTATGAAATTATGCGACTACTGAGATTCCTAGCTGTTTGACCAATATACGTCTGATTACAATCTAGACAGGGAATTTTATAAACAATATTAGATTTCTGTTTTTTTAAAATTGAAGATTCAACTTACATTCTATATTTATATATATATATATATATATATACATATATATATATATATATATATATATATATATATATATATATGTGCTGAGCTGTTTTCTCTTGCTCCCTGTTGTACCTCGAGACACTTCCCCATAACCATGATTCAAGGTATTGATGACTGTTCATTGCAATGATGTTTCAGTAATATTGATGGTGTAGAGCCTGCTGTAATGATTCGTGTGAGGGCTAACTACCATATATTACATTAATAATATTGTCTCGATAATACTGATCGTGTATTGCCCGCTTCAGCGTCACCCATGTACTAGGCCTCATGTAACAAAATGAATGGTCTGACACCATTTCCAACGTTTCTTTCAGTAATGATTACGGTATTTCATATAAATATTATCTGATTCAAAGTTGATGTATTTGCGCTCCACAAACCAATATAGTTCTTATTATCGACTGTTCCACGACTATTAATTTAAGTGGTTGTAACTGAAAATTGTATTTCAATTGGTTGATTTATCGAAGTAACAGATGGTTTCGGTGTGTTTTTACTTTCAATCTCATTCACATTCATCTGTCTAATTGTAGAGAGTGAATTTACTCAATATTGTATGTTTATCGATGATATCGTAATATTTTCAAATATTCTCAAATAACCTTTTCAAAAGCTCATTCAACACTCAATTATCAATCTCTTTTTGATGAAACCCCTTTTAAGGTGCCGTCACACGGCGTGTGTGGTGACGCGCGTGTGAACTGGCTCTCCACGCGTCGTACAAATGGTGGCCTGGCACTTCACACGCCAGGCGCGTCACTCCACACGTGGTGTAGTGGCACCTTTGAAGTTCCGATTTGACAAATCAGACATACCAAAATATTTCATACAAGGTTATGCCATACAACTCTCTGACTAACTACTCTTCGATTATTTCGTGGGCTACAATATATATATATATATATATATATATATATATATATATATATATATATATAAATGAAAAATCTATTTTTTGAATGAGTGAAATAGTATGAATAATTCTACCTTTAAAATGTTGCTGCTATCCGAATTGATATACTCATTATACCGACTCTCTGGCGGATAGTAAAGATAGTTACCAAGAGACAATAATCGTGTGATGAGAACAGATAATGTTGTAAATAAAGAAGTCGGTTCTACTTGGTTGCATATGACATCAAAGTATTGAGGAGTTCTCAGTGCTACTTGGAAAACATTAATTTGTTTTCAGGAGTTGGTGAGACTGGCCAAACACAGATCAAATCAATTTGGTTCGCAACGTCATGCATCATATCGTTCTGTCGCAATCGAAAGGTAAAGAATGAATTCAGAAAACCTCGAGGAGTCATAGGGTGTAGGTCGGTGACTGAGGTATTACTGTCGGCTTGAAAGCCTGTAGATCACAGATAAAAAACCTGAAAGTATTCGCTATATTCATTTTTATAGGATTTACACATTGATAAATACAGTTTTCTAAGTAATATACCTGAACAAAGTTGATAATACGGAACAGAAATGAACCGTAGTTTCTTTGAGTTATAACTATACATTCGAGACAATTAAGCAAAATGCTCTTCAAATAATTTCTGACATCAACCACGTATTTGCATTTCAGAAATCGAAAGACTGCTCTCCAACCACGAAGTGATGACCCACACACCTGCGCCCTTGGAAAGGCCGAAGTCCCTGAACATGATAGCCGAAGATTCGTACAACGTCTTCAGGCCCACACCGAACCCTCCCTCAGAACTGAACACCGTCCGGAGCTCAGCACCTCCCAGGGAAGAACCGAAGGGAAGGGCGCTCAACTTCACTGCGGATGGCCAGCACGCTGGGAACGTGCTGACCAATTCCTCAAACCACCACGACGACTTCGACCTCAGCGATGTTTCGATAGGAGACGACGAGGACTTCGAGATGGACTTGGAGCATCACAAAATCGTGGAGACGAAGACAGATTCCAAAAATTCAACTCTTGGTGAGTGTAGCTTGAACGTTTTTCCACAGTAGAATGTGTGTTTGATTACCTTTGCTTGGCCTGGAGGCATTTCAAGTAACACATATAAATCGGGCTTTATATCCCCACACTAACCTGACAGACTTGTAATTAATTGCTTATATTTTCTTATGAAAAATACGAAAACTTATCATTGATATTATATGCTATTATTGAATATGATATAGAATTTTTTTGCCATACTTTTAATGAAGTTATGAAAATATTCGAAATTTGTAGGGATATGTGAGAAAGGAGGTTTAACATACGAAAATGGAGAGAAGCTAGAAAACGGCTGTGATTCGATATGCACGTGTAAAAATGGTAAAATGGATTGCACAGAAAGATGTCCGAGGCCATTCTTCAGGAAGGGGAAGAAAATAGACGATCCGCTTTGTTCAGCAAAGGAAGCAGAAGATCCTTGTTGTTCAGTCTTGGTGTGCGCCGGAGATACAGGTACTTTTCCATATACAACCTTAAGGTGGTTGCTAGTGTAAAGGAATTGATTTCCGACACTATTTGTAAAATATTTCAGTTAACTTGAGCCGTCTATAGAACATGTCAAGACAAGCATTATCTGATCATTTTAATCAAAATCATTGCTTCCGTGGCTCAGCCAAGTTCCTATGATGTGTTCTTTTGTTGCTATTGTTGTTTATATAACATGGTCAAACCTTTCTCAAATTGAACTACTAAAACATAATGTAATTTCTCATCTTATCAGATACTAAACATCCGGGTAGAATTTTGAAGGTGAGAGAACAAAATAAATTTCATATCATCTGAGGAAAAAATTCTTTCAGGCCCGTGCAACTTACCTTCGGCGTCGTGTCCCAAACTTCCCTCCTCACATAATAAAATATCACTTTTAGCACTTATATCACTTTTAGCACTTTACAGACAACCGATTTTTATCCCTATCTTTTTCTGTATCTCACTCTGATTATGAAAAAAAATCAAAATATTATCTTGGCATGTCCTTGAAACAACAAAATTGATATGAAAAATCCCAAAGAATAAGAAGACGAAATGACATGATTGTTTGAATAGGTAGTTGGTTTCCCTTTCATAACGTTGTGTTTCATCGAAAACAGTTAATCTAAAAATTCGAAAGATCACTTTCGTGTTATTCGTTCAATCATAAATAGGTAGCTCGTCATTGCATGTTCATGTAAGTAGTACACACCGGTTGTGGATAGTTTGCTGGTTTTATTTTGTTGTACCAAGGATACGCAATATTTTTTTTTTCTCAAAAACAGAGCAAGATACAAGAAAAAAGATAGGGATGAAAATCTAGCTCAATGCCAAAAAAAAATACAAAAACTGCAAAAAATCAGTAGCGCATATTTTTTTATCAAAAATATTAGTTAAGGTTCTTTCCGGGACGCCACTGGACCTAATGATTTCAATCTAGTTATGGCTGTTTGTGAAAAACTACATATATTACAAATGTTGGCATCCTGTATTTCGGGAACTAAGCATTATCGGGCATATATTTTTATATTAACTTTTTGTCTTAGAATTACTAAAAGAATCACCCCTTTGAGTTTGGCCACGTACCCAAATAACCGAATAACACCCTATATTGTTTACGATTAGACGCTGGCTCAATCATATGTTTCCGATGCCGACCTTATGTCGATCTTACCAAACCAATACCGATATTTTAGCGATGGTTCGTGTTTACTTTGGCGAGCAGCAACGGCATAATTTCACCAAGACCCGAAAAAAAATTTTTTTTGCTCAGTTCTTCCCCTGTTTTCGAACAATATCCACCTCACCTGAAGGTGATAAAGTCATAACAAACATAGTTTTACTCTGGTGATCTAGAACTCCTACGAGGATTCATCTGGCTTATTGACTTGTATCTGATGACAAATAATTATTGAATAGTTCCGATATATTCGGGAGATATATCCCCCGAAGCATAAGGCAGCACAGATAAGTGGTCTATACCATACGTGTGTCTGAGATGGTAATGCAACACTCGAACCGCCGCGTTATGTCGACGAATATAAGCCAAAACCACTTATGCCAGGAATTCTTACAGCGAATATATTTCAGAAATTATATTTCTGGTGTTTCATCAATATTATTTTTATTTTATATCAGGCTTTTGGGCCTGTATCACTTGGAGGTGAGAAGTGAAAGCTTCGATACCTCTTATTCTCCACAACGTACTGTATATCACTTGGAGCATGAGGGTATACGAGTGTCGAAAAAAATAATAAAGCACTCGTGAAGTCACATTATGGTGCTGTATATAAAACGCTCTTTGCAAGGGCTTATCTATATGTAGCTGCAGCATTTTAAACATCTCTACGTGCGGTCTCCAACTCGGTGAAAACGTCTCTTTAACTAACTCGGTGTCAAAAATGATACAAAGTTCATCAGCAACGTGCCATGCTGTTGTGAACATAAATGCTACACTCCTGCATTTTCATGATCTCGGACCACGCTGAGAAGGGTATCCGAACTTCTAATGAATTCACAAGCTTCCCGTAGAATTTCGTTATTGTCATTGATATTATTACTATCAGCATTATTTAAACACAGTCTCTTTGCAAATGAAAACCATGCTGTTGTTTATGACCGAATTCTCTATCCCTTTATCGTTAGCTCAAGATCTTTGCTACAGTTACAAAATGATTTTATTTTCCCTTATAGCGAGTCACTAAGTAGGATTATTTTTCAGAAACCGAACCACTAGAGATATGCTCATACGACAACAAAACCTATAATAGGGGAGACAAGTTCAACAAAGGATGCACAGAAATTTGTTCCTGCGAGATAGCTGGAAAAATAACTTGCAAATCAAGGTTTGTGGTTTTCCAGTTTTGATAGATCTATACAACTTGAGCTATTTTCGAAACACTTCCATATAATATCTATCTTTGGTTGTATATTCCTGCCTGAAAAAGCTAGTCTGATGCAGAATACACACATATGCGCACAGGTCGTCAATACACTTTTTTTCAATATATAAAGTCATGCATATATTTTCGAAGTACCGATTTGACAATTTGTGAAACTCAATGTAACTTCACACTTAATTTCAGGTGTCCTCCCATAAACAAATCCAATGATCGATGTGTGGAGGTACCAGATCCCAATGACTCATGTTGCAAGAAAATACTGTGCGACGTTACTCTCGATGATAACGAATCTGAAAGATATGATGACAATCAAAAACGAAAAGTGTTGTCTGCCAAATTTGTTAACGCAACCACACTAATAGTAAAGCTCGATCCTAGACCCGAAGACGGCAGCTCGTTTATTGTTGAAATCAGTGATGACAAAACTACGTGGCAAAAGTTCAAAATGATGCAAGGAGGTTATGTACAAGCTAAGACAAATGCAAAGTATCTTAAACTAGAAAACACAGATGAAATTGTTAACATCCAGAACTTTGTTGGTGATCCAATTCCCAAAGAAAACATGAATCATATTTCAGGAGGGTGTCAGTATAAGGGGCAACTATTCAAGCTTGGTGATGAATTCAATGATGACTGTACAGCCTTATGTGTCTGCCAAGAAGGGGGAATGAAATGCTTGAAGCTGCAGTGCCCAACCTATTTCGGTGTTGATGTATTAGATCCTAATTGTGTAGAGTGGGAAACAATACCTCCAGATTTTACACCAACCCCACCCAACTGCTGTCCCGAGAGCATAAGATGCAAAAACAACGGGTCTTGTGATTATAAGGGAGCGGTATATAAAAACTGGGAACAGCTCCCCATTAATGTTACCGGTTGTGAAAAACGATGCTACTGTGAGATGGGAAAAGTAGAATGCCAAAACACGTGTCCCCCAGTTACAGCTTTGCCTCCACCAAATTTGCCGTGTCCTCAAAATCTTGCGAAGATAGGCCATATTCCTGAAGATGATTGCTGCAAATATTGGGTGTGCAATACAGATGAAACAGGTAGGTTTGTAAATTGTTAACAATGGCTATTCACTTCTCCTCTCTCCTAATCTCTCCTATGGATATTTCATCGGGTGGTGGTTTTATCTTCGGAAAATATGGGATGCTAACGACAAGTTATCAATGTCGGGCACAAAGTTTTAGTGAGAATCATCGAATATTTGTGTGGTATCAACTTTTCAAATAGCAGAAGAAGTCTTGAGACTGAAGTCTTTTATTCAATTGTCTATACAACACTTGTCAATTCAGAGAATGGGACTAGCTGTTTCTGAGTTATTACAAGTATTTTGTTATAAGAATAATAAGAATTTTCGAAACTGTGCTAAGAACTGAGAAACAGTTAGTCCCAGTCTCTGAATTGAACAAGTATCAGATAGACGAATGAAAAATCTTCGAAACAACATATAAAGAAATCAAAATATTCCAAACTACCCTCTCGGCAACGAGTGATATGACAAATATTTTTCCTTTTAAAAAGTACTTATGATCCCGTTGAGATAGTTTTATGCATGCAGTATGGAACACTTATCGTGGTTTTGTGAAGCTTCAGAAGTGAACGTCTATAAGAAAAATGTAATTGTTGAGATGAATCGAAGGAAGTTTTTCAAATTTCTACTGAAAATGTGATATTATTCATTTGTTTTAAGAATATAAAAGATAGATAATTGAGAGACCTTCGCTGGTGATGTAGAAATCGCGCTCGTTACCCAAAATATATACTGAAATATATATTATTCAATGCAAGTTATTCCAAGAATGACAGTCAGCTCAATATTTTTGCAGGCCATTGAGAAGTTTATTGCAGAAAAAAGATTTTTCGATTACTCTCAAAATTTTAGATTGACTTGTTTTTTTTAAATGAAGAGCTCTTGGAATATTTTTGATTCCTTGACACTAAGAGGAGAACAAAGGAAACCTTAGGTAATAAGTCAGATGAAGTAATCCATTGCTGACAACTTTCTAGCTATAGTTGTTTCGAGATGTAGCTCTCATCAGCATTGAGTTGGCAAGTCCTTTTCTCGAGGTGGATTGAGAAATACAAAAGTAATTCGATACAAATTGTGCTCAGAATAAGAATGGTACCGAAATGTAACCAGCTGCTTGAAAATGAAAGCAGAAACAGTTTGTCCATGTTAAACCGAATACTGGAACCGCAGAAATATCGTATCGAGGTGTTTCTTTAACAAATTGGAGAAGGATATTTACTGCTGTATAGCAAGGAAATCAATTATGAATTATTGAATCTGACATATATCAATGAACGCCTGTCAGGAAAGTATACGGTGTAACCGTTTAGACCTGGTTCATAATCAGTATTGAAATGAAGAGAAGAATCGGTTTATGTTGATTTTAAATTCGACTAATAAAGGTGGGAAAGGGAATGCCACTGAAAATTCGAGTTGATATCTGAAAACGATGCGTATGCCTTCGAATTTATCAATATTGTAAATATAAACTAACCAGATAACGAGAACTTGCGGTTCAAATATTATAAGTATGTGAGTGACACTTGACACTTGACAGGTTGCATCTACCCGGAATCCAGTATGAATACTTCAAAATATGCTTCGTAATACCTTTAACATTTCGACTGAATTTGACAGTTCTGTACCAAAAAACAACGAAATTTGGGAACTTCTTCATCTTAGAAACGTCAATTAGTAGATAGGGATATGAAACAATTCGAAAAATTCATTTCGATGGCATATATATTGCGGATGTAAAAAGTTCAACATCATTAGATTTCGAACAGAATTTGCATAAAATAGAAAGATGAAAAGTCTGTCGTCACTTGCTTCGGCGATATCAACTTCTTTGGCGGAAAGATGGTTTTGTTATACCTCGTTCGATGGATTCGTCACCCAACACTGGTTTTCTTTTGAGAATTAGACTTGCTCAATTCCTGAGTTATTAGCATTCATTCCTAACCCAGCAATATTTTTTCTCGGCTTGAATTTCGATTTCTGCAAGGGAGTATGGATTGAATTTATGCCAAAGCTGAGTATCATCATAAAGGTTGATTAGAGGTTAAGAAAATAGTTTCGAGTGATTTTCGAATCAAATTTTCATTGCTATAAAAATTTTCCATTTATTTGTTGATCATTAAAATAAAATAGAACCGATAATAGCTCAAGAACGGCTAATTCAATCCAATTGGGAGACCTTTCGAAGGAGCTAACACAATTTGTGGTTGAAATACAATGTTGAAGGGCCTCTTTGGCAGGGATTGACTTTGATGACTTTTTACGTAAATTTTGTCCGACCATGATATCAAAAGTTGTGAAAGGGGAATTTTTACGTACGCAATTCAAACAGAGTTCATCTGTCTTATGCCGTTGTAATGAAAGGAAACTTCACACATTTCCACTATTGTGGGTTATCTACATCATTCAGAGAAGGTGTTCATTCCAGAACTTCGCATCGATCGTACTCGATCCTACTCTTCAGGTACCTCTCATGTAACTTTTCTGTTGAAAATGTCAAGAAAACAGTTGCATATGTTTTGCTTTATAACAGATTACTCAGGCAGAAATACATTCCTGCGTAAACCTATTTGGGGTAAAATCTGAATTTAGTATAAAGGTAACTAGCTTCAATGTGGGTTTATAATGAATAATAACTACGCCCTTTCAATTCATTATTGTTCTCCCTCCCTCTGTACTTCTTCAAAATGAAATAATGTTTTGTATTTCTGAATGTATCTTGCCCTGTACAAATCAGCTATTTCTTTCTCTCCAAATTACGGTTCAAAATGTTTCTGCTTGTATTCATTTGAAATCAGGTACATGGTATAGACTTACACTGGGCTAATACATATTAGAAAATTATTGTCGCTTTTGTCTTCACTCGTGTAAATATTCCGGCATGTACATAGAAACTGAAATGGGTTAAGTAATTTGAATTCTAATTCAACATCATAGATAATACTGACAGATAATTGATTTCAGAAATGCTCCCCAACGAAACAGAACTCGACAAAGGACAAACTGAAACTTCGACAGAAACTTACAAGGAATATTTCACCTCGAAAGCACCATCTAAAATACTGGGTCCACTTGCTGTCTATGAAAACGGAGAACTGTATCCCAATAGTAGTGCTAATGCTATAGGGCCACTACCCGCAGTTGAGCCAGAAGAAAACCCTTTCTATCATAAACAAATCCCACCAGTGAAACACATCACAAAACCGAATGTTTTGAAGGATAAAATGAATAGCTACCTGGGACCCCTGAGCCCTACTAATATGGATAAAAGTAAAAACAAAAAAGGCTCTCTATTTGTCACCCCTTCATCTCTGCAGCCAAATTCTGGTCAAGATGAAAATAGTATATTGTCTGTATCGAAACCTGATGCACCACAAATCAAACCTAATCAGAACCCCATTCAATCCGAGATCGAAATACGTGGCCAAGGCAATCCAGAGGAACTACTTCAGTTCATTAACCAACATCCAGAAATAAGTAACTATCCATCCGGTTCGGTTCTTGAAATTCATAGTTTGCCTCCTACGTCTGTACCCAAACCTGGTGGTCTACCCTTCAACAACCAGGGTAAACAACAAATACATCTGGTTCCCTATTTGGTTCCTCAAAATTCTGCTGGGGAGCATGTGAACAATGATTTGCCCCCCGGGTTCAGTTTAGAACATATTTTACGGGAATTTCATAAGAATACGCAACCCCATGCCAATTTACAAAACCCCTTCTCTCCATTCAGTCCTAATAACAATAATAACAGGCCTTTCGTTATTGGACAGCAAAGTGGGCCCATTAATCCCAATAGACCTAATTCAACGTTGCCAGGTTAGTTTGAAGTATTTCGACAATTACTGGAATCTATTGATTGAGGAGAGTATAAATCTGAATTTTTGAATGTGATCATTTTTGATTCAGTTAGGAACTACAGCGGAATATATGAAACTTTATTTGATAGAGGTATATAACATAGAATTTTCATAGAAGTAATGTCTGAAATAAGAATCACTTTCGTTTGAATCCACTATATCTCCTAGTCTCTTCTGAAACCTGCTCGAAAACTAAATGGGCTGAATTAAAATGATAGAGCTCTGAAATAACGATAATAAATGAATTAAAATTGTGAAACAACAGAATGAAATATTGCTTTTCATCAATTCCACAAATTCAGTTTATTAGTAAGAACTTCATCTTTTGCCTTTCGACTCAGTTACTAGTTTTTAACCAAGACACCACAAACTCATTCCTATATCATTCCATAAACATCCCAGAGTGATATTTGATTATTCGTAGAATACAAAGATACAGGACGAATCACGACTGTCCATCTGAAGATATTCGCAATAAGGAAGTTGTGAGGTGAATCGCAAAGAAATGATTTATTTGTTATATCAGAAAGGAGTGACTCCAAATGTTAGTCAATTTTTACCAAATGACAAATTCCTTCTATATGGAAAATGCGAAAATCTTGTGTTGAAGAGGACCCCATCGCTTCAGGAGTGCAGAACTTTCGATGGCCTCAATGTGGGCTTTTTGCTGAATGAATTCCAGATCTGGTCACTACGTTCAGTGTTGAAAACGAGATCGAATTCATCAGCTGGTTCGAAGAGAAATCCCCTAATTCCCGTTTTTCAAGGTTTTGGACCATACACAGTCGATCAGATTTTCTGATCTGTTATTCTCCAAAATCAAAATTCCTTGACCTCTCTGCCAGCGACGTATCTAGGGGTTGGCGAAAGAGGTCCACGCCGAGGGCGCAAGGTTGAGGGCGGAAGACAAACTTCTTGAGAACCCAAGATTTCAATTTTATAAATTATATTTAAAAAAATATGATGTCGTATAATAGCGAAATTCAAAGAATATTGGTAGAGGGTGAGTAACATTAGGAATATAAAAAAACTTAACTTTGACGATATCATGAATGAATTTGCAACAATTAAATCAATTTTAGCAATGAACAAATACCTGGTTAATTCAACAAAATTAAATGAACTACAAATTCAAATCAAAAATTCATGAACCGTTGTAGGCTATTATTTCTTATTATATATGTGTTTTCTCTTCATGTAATGTAATATGAGTGCATAGTTTATCTAAGTGAGAACATTTTGTCATGAATGCAACATACTCACAATATTAAGTGTATGAAATGGCATATGTTCGCAACAGTTTTTCTCTAATTACTTTCAATTGATTTACGATTTCAACTGGCGACCCTTCTCATTTCAGGTATTCGAAAATGAAATTTATAATGATAAATTATTATTGATGTGAAGCTTCATCTTTTGATTAGGCACGTCTCCTAATTTTCATTCAATAATTCATGAATGTTACGAGAAAATTAATCAATATTTTCTGCCGGTAATGTATAATAACTACTTCTCTCAGTATGATTACTTGAAAAAACTCACAGAATTCAGCTTTATACTGTCCACCCTCATTTTTCTACTCTATATAAGTATATTTTATCTTGCCTTCCAAATAAGTTTCAACTTTCAGTGTTAATTCTCATTGGGTTTGTTCTTTTTAAGGTTTCGATGGTCCATTGTTTCCTGGTCCTTTTCCACCTCCACAGGATGACATTTCTGTTCACACATTGGAAGCAATTGATCCTCACACTGTCCGATTGGCATTCATGGTTCCACCAGTCATTGTGAATTTGCACGGAAGAGTTGAAGTTCGCTACACCAATAATAAAGAGTAGGTAACCCATTTATTTCCTTTACTAGGGACGATTGGCAGTCAGCTAGTATTTAGGGACATATGATGAGGATAAGCCTGATAGTATTTTAAATATCGGCTACAAAATTCGATAGACACACAAGCACCTCGTTGGGCACTTTTTCATTATAAACAGCCAGACTCAATGTAGCACACTACTATTGATCACAATCATTTGCAAATATAAGTAAATATTCTATTCACATTTAAAAAAAATACATCTCCAGGCGTGGACCTATAAATATCCTCAACTGTAAAAACTCTCATAATATTATTATTATAACTTTATAGCTGAAAAAACAAAATGTGTGTGTGTTTAGGGATTTGGCTCTCATCAGCTGTGGGCTGGCCACATCCTCGTATTGGCAATCTTGCACGGTTATTCACGTTGCAATAAAGATTTTCACGAAATGATAAATAAAAATTCAGTTTGATAATTGTGGAACGCATGAAGATACCAGGAACTTATAGGTACCAAGCAACGCGTTTTCGAGAATTGAAGTGAAATAAATTTGTGATTCTCAGTGTCCTTGTCATTTTCTGAATCAAAAAAACGTATGAACAGTTGATTTCATAATGGCAAGCCTCCCTCATGTGACACTGAATGTTCAATGATTATGAAATATTGATATTATCAGGGATTCTGCAGATGTTTGCCCCTCCGATGATGTGTGACACTGATGGTTCAATGTTTGAAAAAATTCGTATTTTCAGGGATGATGATTTGGATTCCTGGATGCTGCAAGTGTTTGCCCCTCCGAACGATCTGATAGCCACTCGATCGTTGGAATTCGACCTGCAAGACCTGGAACCCAACACTGAATATAAGATAAAGATCACCATCACGTTGAGGGATATTCATACGACCCATAGCAGCAGAATATACAAAATAAAAACCCCCCGTGAACTTATTACGTCTACCCTACCGCCGCTGATTCCGATAGAACCCGACCTAGCTATAATCGACATAAACGCAACTTGGGTTACTATAACTTGGAAGAAGTTCGACGAGAATGAGCTGAGGTAGGTGTTCAAGAATTCGTAATTTATCATAATTCACGTGTCATTCATGGAAAGAAATACATTCTGAGGTACTTTTATTACTCTCCTCATTTACAAGTTCAATGATCCACAATAGTCAACTTAATTGGCATTATTTTTGAAATTATCTGTTTCATTACTATTGATCGCGAATATGTTTGTTTATATATGCTTTTTTTCATTACGTGATTAGTACTGAATTTGTCATCTCAGACTACACACCCGATTTAGACAAAAACCCGAATTTGTGATATACCACGCACCACGCACATGTAATTATACCATTATTGTCTCTGTGACGCCCCCCTTGGTTTATCAATACCTAACCGTTTTGAGAATTAAGCTAAATTACACATTTTGTATTTCTTGTGTTACAAATGAACTAATTTTCATCATCAATATCAAACTAGCCAGGTCCGTACCTCCCACTGCTCCAAACCAGTGAACAGACGCCCTACTAATAATAACCTATAGGCCAGTAGACTAAAACATGAGTTCTATTCAACAGCCGTGCCAAATCGCCGATTTGTTTTGTAGGTAGTTCGGACCTCAAGGAAAATAGTGGTAAATTTGGGTTTCATACGAAAAATGTGTGCCATATGCAAAAATCACGTAGAATTATTAGTTTAGCGATAAGTCACTGTTAAAAAGCAATTTTTCCAAAAATTTATTATTGTATTTACGTGGTATTTTTATAAAGTACTGTTCTCAAACTAATCCGCCATCTAAAAGAAACTGTCCTGAAGAGATATCGGTAAGGTTGTTACGTTATCCGTAAAATTTTGGAAAATGGAGGTGTATATACAACCAAGAATACACCATATTCAAACTTTCATTCATATCGAACCCGAGAGCTGCTGCCCTCGTCGATGAAATGCGGAAACTTTTGTTTTGTGGAGATAAGAAATTGTCCGCACAAAGAGATTCGTGGGAATTTGAGAAATGGCTTCGATATCTTGAACACTGAATTTTAAAATAAAATATTTTTACGCTATAGGCGGCTTTTGATAACTAGTGTTCCTTTCAACAGATATGTTTTATTGGATATTGGGTTCTATTGTATGAACAACACTGTTGATTTCTGCTCTTTAGAGGATTTTAGATATCAGTCGTTTTTTTCTTGGGAAAGAAAGGCAACGTCTCACGGTTATTAGGGAATCGATAATCGGAGGTGAGTTATTATTTCAAGTTCGAGTGGGCTTTCTGTATTTCATGTGTTTTATTTTATCACAATCGTTTCGTTACCACTCTTTCATTATCTTTTTTTTTTAATATGTACTTACATTCATCAATTTTCTTTTGCCTATTATTACTTTATTATTATTTTTACATAAGTGAACTCAGTTCAAACACTCACCATTGATCTCCTTGTTCCTTTCTCATTCTATTGCAACCCTCATTCATTCCTTTTCCTGAAAGTACTTTAAAGTACCGCGCATGTAAAGTGAATCGCGCAACCTGTGACGAGTGGCGAAAAAGGCGAGGAACAAGAGAGAGTCAACTGCTAGACATTGTGGTGCTACTACAGATTTCGATAAACTACATAGTGCCTATCCATTTCTCAATCCTAAATACCATCATCCCCGTGACGAACTGGGTAAGTGGATAACATTCTCAAATTGAACTTGCGTTACCCTATGATTATACATTCATTGAAAACATAACATGGTCCTTCAGCAGAGTTGAAAAATATTAATTTACTTCTACGTACCGTCGACTATACAAGGTCACGCGTACCCATAGTTCTTTTCTCTCTTTTTTATTCGCTCACATTTTGTCCATTTATTTCGAGAACAGCTGATTGAAAACGAAATAAATCTACGATATTCATCATTTACCATTGATTGAAGATATCTGATTCAGTCTATATATCTCAATTTAGTATCTTGCTGAATTTTTCATCCGTTGATTGATTAACAAAGATGTCTACTGCTGATCAGAAAATTTTGCGAGCTCAGGCCCTGACACAAGCTGCTATTAATCGTTTGATTTCCATTTCAAAGGCTGCAACCGAAGCCCAGCTTCATGAAGATAATCATAATAAATTCAAAGTAATATATCGTGACATGAAAAAAATTGTCAAAGATTTCGAGAAGCATCATTGTACTGTTTTGACTCTTGTTGCTGGTCAGGAAACAAAATTAGCAGAGGAAAATGCTATCGATAATGCCTTTACTAACAAATGTCATGAGATCAATACAATTTTTTTTGAATTATTTGAAGCCAATTTAGACGATTCGGTGAATCAAACAATAGCTACCGTTAACGATACGGTCCAAAATAGCAACGTTGTACTGCCTAAGATAATCTCACCATTTTTTCGGGTGATATTAAATCATTCCCTTCTTTCATGCAAAATTTTGAATCTCTAATTCACAATAATCGAACTCTTTCTAATATAGAAAAATTCAATTATTTAATTTCTAGTCTCAGTGGCCAAGCTCTCGAAATGATTGCTGATATTCCTGTTCTAGGAGAACATTATCCTTCTGCTGTCAACACTTTAATAGAAAGGTTCAGCAATAAACGTTTACAAACGTATACTCATTGGAAATGCATTGAAGATTCTCCATATCTCATTCAACAAAGCGCTGTTGGTCTTCGGCAGCTCATGGATACTTTTACCAAGAATTTGAGCGCCTTCAAGGCTCTTGGTCTAAATACTACAAATTGGGATTTCATTACAGCTCATATGCTACTCGAACGTCTAGATCCCTCAACTCGTTTGGTGTTTGAACAAAATAATGCTTCCACTGATATTCCCAAGTACGAGGATGTCAAAAACTTTGTTTTAAGACAATGTACAGCATTGGAATCTGCTATCAGGGCCAATCAAGTTGATATGTCAAAACCTAAGATTTCGAGCACCAAACCAGGGCAAAATCACAAATTGTCTAATGTCCACAATTCACGCAATAAGTCCGCATTTTTACTGAAAGCATCTGTTTCCTGTTTTTTATGCAGAGGAGCTCATGTAATATATAAATGTCAGATTTTCTTATCGAAAACGCCGCAACAACGTTATGAAATTGTAAAAAATCAGAAGGCATGTATCAATTGTTTGGCCACTGCTGCAACTAATCAATGTTCGAGTCAAAAGAGATGTCGATCCTGTTCGAAGTCTCATCACACCTTGTTACATTTTTCTACAGCCTCACCTTCCGCGATAAATGAAAAAAATCTGAATGACAACGCTCATACTTCACATTCAACAGTACACGAATACGATGCTGATTCTCATGCTTTGAATGATACTGCTTCTCATTCGAACGTCAACAAAACTTCTACCGTAGGAATGATAAGAAACGATAGAGAAATTCTACTTTCTACAGTCTTAATAAATATCAAAGATACTTTCGAGCAATGGCACTCTGCCCGTGCAATTTTGGATAGTGGAGCACAATCCTCATTTATCAGCAAACGTTTTGCCAACAAATTAGGATTATCAAAATTCAATATCGCTATGTCATTACAGGGTTTGGATAAAATGTGCACCTCTGCTAAATCAGGAGTTCATTGTACTATCGCTTCATTGCATAATACTAACCATGTTTTAAGTTTTGGATGCAATTATATTAGATAATATATGTGATGAAGTACCCACAACATCTTTTTCTATAAATAAATTTCCATATTTGTCCAAGTTAAAACTTGCTGATCCATATTTTTATGAAACTAAAAGTGTTGATATTCTATTGGGTAATGACATTTTTCCGTACATTTTGCAAGACGGTAGATTATATAATGGCCCTGATCAACCGGTTTGTATCAATACAATATTTGGTTGGGCGGTGATGGGAAAAATTCCATTATCACCCTGTGTTTCGAAGTCGATCAAATCATTTTTTACGAAATTTGCTGATGTCAATTTGGATGCAACTTTACAGAAGTTTTGGAAGGTAGAGGAAATACCCGACAAAATAGTTATTTCTCCTGAAGACGAATATTGCGAAAGTCATTTTGTAGAAACAACAAAGCGTAACTCTGAAGGCAGATATGTTGTATCACTTCCTTTCAAAATTATAGCCCCTGATTTTGGTGACACTCGTACAAATGCATTACGTCGTTTTTTAAATTTAGAGAAGAGACTTTTACGAGATCAGAACCTCCATAACGTATATTCAGAAGTTATTCGTGACTATTTAGAAAATAATCATATGGAAAGAGTTCCAGAGCCACCTTCATCTGAATTACAAAAATATTTTTACATTGCTCATCACGCAGTTTTCAAACGAGATTCAACAACTACTCCGCTGCGGGTAGTATTTTGATGCATCTAGTCATGCAAATGATAAGGTTTCCTTGAATGAGGCTCTTTTCATTGGTCCCAAATTACAGAATGATCTGGTTAAAGTTTTATTCCACTTCAGACTATATAAATTTGTGATGTGTTGTGATTTACGCCAAATGTACCGTATGATACTAATTGCACCGGAACATAAAAAATTTCAAAGGATTTTATGGCGCTTCACGCCAAGCGAACCTATACTCGATTATGAGATTAATAGAGTTCTTTTTGGAGTCACCTGCTCAGCCTTTCTAGCAATAAGATGCCTTTTGCAATTAGCAGATGATTATGAAGACTTACCACTAGCTTCAGATATATTAAAGAATTGTGTTTATGTTGACGATATTATTTTCGGGCACAATTCTTCCGATATCATTTCACACATGAAAGGTCAGTTGATTGAATTATTATCTAGGGCAGGTTTCGAGGCAAGAAAATGGATGAGCAACGATTCCAATCTACTGTCAGATTTACCAGAATCTCATAAGCAAAATATTAATTCTTCTTTAAATTTGGAAAACGACTTATCCATGAAAATTCTTGGATTACAGTGGTATCCAAATTCTGATAATTTTTCTTACTCCTTTGACTGCTCCAACAAAGAGTGTACCAAAAGAACCATTTTATCAGAGCTTGCACGTATATTTGATCCTTTAGGGTTCTTAACCCCAATCACAATATATGCAAAATTAATAATTCAATATTCATGGACTCTAGGTCTAGCATGGGATCAACTTCCGCCCCCAGAAATCGTAACAAAATGGGAGGTAGTCAAATCTGAATTAAATTATTTTCGAACTTTCAGCATTCCTCGAAAAATTGATACTATTCATACAACTTCTCAGCAGTTACATGGGTTTTGTGATAGCTTTGAGAGAGCTTATTGTGGTGTGGTTTACTTGAGAACTTGCTTTACAGATAATTCGATAAAAACTTATTTGATTTGCGGGAAATCTAAAGTTGCCCCATTAAAAAGGCTCAGTCTGCCAAGGCTAGAATTATGCGCAGCCACTTTGCTTGCAAAACTCATTAGATATGTACTTGAAATAACTGAAAATAAGTTGAAATTAAAAAAAATATTTGCTTTTACAGACAGCACAGTCACTTTGAATTGGATTCAGAGTTCTCCACACTGTTGGAAAACCTTTGTTAGTAATCGAGTAAGTTTCATACAAGAAATACTCTCTCCCGAATTTTGGTATCATATTAAATCAATTATAAACCCTGCTGACTGTGGCTCTAGAGGTTTGTTTCTTTCACAACTTGCAAACTTGTCGCTGTGGTGGAAAGGTCCCCCCTTTTTATGTCAAAATGAAAATACTTGGGAATTTTCAACATTTGCTAATTCTGAATCTCCTGCGGTCTCTGAAGAAAAACGAAATTTTTCCATAACCACTACCACAAATTATAATTTTATTGATTCTCTTCTGGAAAATAAGAGTTCATTATCCAAAATGAAAAGAATAATAGCCTATTTTTTGCGTGCAATTGAGTGTTTCAAAACTCATAAAAAAATCTTTCCTGTTTGGTTAACTCTTCCTGAATTGCATCAAGCCCTTCTTTTCATTGTGAAACATGTTCAATACTCGTTTTTTCAGGGAGAAATATCTCTTCTCAAAAGAGGAAAATTGCTTTCAAAGACACTAAGAAAACTGAGTCCTTTTTTGGATCACGATGGATTTCTGCGTGTTGGAGGTCGCTTATGTCATTCTGACATATCTTATGCCAAGAAATTTCCTATACTACTTCCAAGTAAATCCAAATTGACACAACTCATTATCTCGGAAATTCATATTACTCATTTACATTGCGGTATTCAAACCACACATTTTTTACTCTCACAAAATTTTTGGATACTTTCATCTAAGAAAATTATACGAAAGGTTATAAATAACTGATTAACTTGTTGGAAAGTCAATCCGATTGCAATTCAGCCCCCTATGGGCAACCTACCTAAGTTTCGGGTATCTCAGGTAAAGGCGTTTTCTACGGTAGGGGTTGACTTTTGCGGTCCCTTTCCTATAACTGTGGGTAGATTACGAGGTTCGAGAACTGTCAAATCATATGTTTGCCTATTCATTTGTTGCTCTACAAAGGCGGTACATGTAGAATTAGCTTCTGATTTGTCCACGGAGTCATTTTTAGCTGCATTGCGTCGATTCATAGCAAGAAGGGGTAGATGCTCCACAATCCTTTCAGATAACGGTACAAATTTTGTCGGAGCAGGAAAATATTTGAAGGATATATTTGCTAGAGTTGCTGAAAGGGAAGCTATCTCGTGGATATATAATTGCGCTAGTACTCCACACATGGGGGGTATATGGGAGGCTAACATCAAATCTTTGAAATCTCATTTGCATAGAGTAGTGGGAAAACAATTACTTACCTACAAAGAGTTCAATACAGTTCTAACACAAGCAGAAGCTTTTTTGAATTCACGTCCGCTGTGTCCAATGAGTTCCGACCCAAATGACTTATCCGTGCTAACCCCCGGTCATTTTTTTAACCTGGAGCCTTTGACCGCTATTCCGGAGCCAGATACTTCTGATGTCAAAATCAATCGGCTTTCGCGATGGCAGCTTTTGCAGCGAATCCATCGAGATTTCTGGAATCGTTGGCATCGCAAATATCTGCATACTTTGCAACAGAGAAATAAATGGACAGATCCGGTTTCACCAGTTTCCATTGGAACTATGTTTCTCATTAAAGACACTAATACCCCTCCTTTAGAGTGGGTACTTGGTAGAATAAATGAATTAATTTACGGAACGGATAATATTGCAAGGATAGCTGTAGTAAAAACAACTAAAGGCTTCATCACAAGACCTTTGGTGAAGCTGTGTCCTTTGCCAAATTGTTGATTACTCTTGATATGCCCTAGGCATATTCAGGGGGGTGGGAATGTTTCGTTACCACTCTTTCATTATCTTTTTTTTTAATATGTACTTACATTCATCAATTTTCTTTTGCCTATTATTACTTTATTATTATTTTTACATAAGTGAACTCAGCTCAAACACTCACCATTGATCTCCTTGTTCCTTTCTCATTCTATTGCAACCCTCATTCATTCCTTTTCCTGAAAGTACCTTAAAGTACCGCGCAAGTAAAGTGAATCGCGCAACCTGTGACGAGTGGCGAAAAAGGCGAGGAACAAGAGAGAGTCAACTGCTAGACATTGTGGTGCTACTACAGATTTCGATAAACTACATAGTGCCTATCCATTTCTCAATCCTAAATACCATCATCCCCGTGACGAACTGGGTAAGTGGATAACATTCTCGAATTGAACTTGCGTTACCCTATGATTATACATTCATTGAAAACATAACAACAATCACGAATATGATTTTCTAGGCGTTTACCCTCAGACGTTGGAAATATCTCTAATAAATAAGTTTTCTGGCCAGAGAACATAATTCACGGGGCACGACCTCCAAAATATATCTCCAAATATAGTTGGAGAATTTGGTATCCCGTTTCCGGATGTGCAGTATCCCGTATAATCCAGCAACAGGGCTAAGTACCGCATAGCGGAACTTTCTAGTCAAAAATTGAATCTCCGAACCCTCCACGAGCCAATATTCTAGGTCATTATTAAATATTTCACGTGGTTTAAGTCAATATTGTTGATATGTGTTACCTATAAGTATAGATTTTACAATTCCTTTTTTTTATATGATATGCGTAAAGGGGACTGGGTGAAGATCAGTGTACAGATTTTATCCACTCCTCTACTTTCTTCTCATGAGAGTTTTCAGGAAATGACCAACCCTTCAGTCAATTAATTCCATTATATGTAGTTTGTTCATTTCAATTTTTGCAGTTTTATTTATTAATGTCGATATGCAATATAGTACTATTTGAACAACAAGATTTCCTATTTCGTGACCTACCAACACAATTTTTAACATTTGGTTACTCATATGCTAGAGTAAATTTTATAGGTTCAATTTCTCCAATATCGATTTCTCTTGAGGTAAGGTTAGGTATTTGAATCTGTTGGCGCTCAATTTAACACCCGGTATTTGAAGAACCGACCCCTCTCTCCCTGTTCAGACTAGTCGGGAGGAAAAACCCTTTACTTCAACCTGTTAACGTAACCATTTGATATATTTTGTTTGGGTGTCTAACGTTTTTAATTTTATTACGTAACAAGTTTTATCCAGCCATGTTATATAGTTTAGCAATAATGACCGATTTTCGTAAATCCGGCGTGTTCGTACATATTGAAAAATGTTGATTTTTCACGAACATTTTTGAATTCATGAGAATAAACTACGTTGAATCAGAAAAAATATTTGTTTACGACAATTTATTAGGGAGATATGGAAAATGTTAAGTAAGCCGCGCGAGAGGAGCCGCGCGAGAGGAGCCGCGGAGCGAGGCTAGCAGGCCAGCACACGTCACCCGGCTGTACCGAGGCTGCCATCTGTATATTCCGCGTGCGAGTGACCTAATGCAATAATGATCTGCCATGAGATTAATGCTGATAACGGTTTCTATAATATCGAATATTATGCCTAACACTATTACGAATGCCCGAAAACTTGAATTTCGGGAAAATTTTGATTTGAACAATGAAAAATGAAACAAACGTAAAAATTATTGTATCTCGGCTTAGAATACAAATATTTACGCATCTCGCTAAAACCTACGAGACCATTGAAGAACATTCTGAATAACTTAAATATTCAAGGCGTAACTTCTTTGTTTATAAGCTAAAATTTTATATCCTCGAAAAACATGGTTAAAAAACTATTCTCTTCACTTGAATCCTGAATGTATATGCTGAAAAGAATAACCCTGATTTTTCGCACCTCCTCGGCCTTGTGGAACAAGTGCTATAGCGACACGCCGGATTTACGAAAATCGATCATTATTGCTAAACTATCAAACATGGCTGAATAAACCTTACCGACATTTCTTCAGGACAGTTTCTTTCAGATGGTGGATGAGTTTGAGAACAGTACTTCATAAATAAATCACGTAAATACAAAAATGAATTTTTGGAAAAATTGTTTCTAACAGTGAATTATTGCTAAATTAAAAATTCGACGTGATTTGCATGGGACTCATTTTTTAGATTTCATTACGGCTCACATTTTTCGTAGAAACATTTTTCGATAAATCTTATTATAAAGATAATAACATCAAAATATGACATTTGTTTATGTAAATAAATTTTTTCTGCCAAAAGTCGTCATTTCTCGATCCCACAAATTTCACACTATATTCCTTGAGGTCCAAACTACGTACAAAAAAATTGGCGATTTGGCACGGCTGTTGAATAAAAGTCGTCTGAATCTATGTACATTTCGCCTTGACTACAATGACCACTCCCCGCACCGTGGGGTGAGTGATCACCACAAGCATGAAACCGGCCAAGATCTCTGCCGCTTTCCGGCTTGCCGGTATGGTCTTGAGCTTCGAGAGTAGCTTTGTACTGGAACCACCGCGGACATCTATGAATAGAACCATCACCATTATTATTATTTTCGTCTTAACCAACCTAGTCAGGTCCGTACTTCTCACTGCTCCGACCGTCGTAATGGACACGCTAGTTACAATAACCAATGACCATTCCCCGCAACGCGGGGTAAGTGATCACTGGCTCCAAGAGTTGTGAGTCCTGAGTGAAGGCAAGAAACCGAAGATAACGGCCTTCTGCATATGCCCTTGAGTTTCAAGACTAGCGTTATGATCTGGATTCTGGATGAACCACCGATAACCCATAATCAAAACCATTAATCTGACAAAATAATCCTAGTGAAGCCTGCCGGGTTTTTGTACTTGATCGTTTTCAAGTTTTACGTCTTGATGCTAGTCTGTTCCAGAGTAATACGTACCCGAACGATTTTCATTCATTCATTAGAATTTAGATTTGATTCAAGTCCTGCCGAATGTCATTGATGGAACCTATGGCGGGTCGAGACAGCTAGCTGTGTTCGTTATTCAACTGGTGTTCAATGTGATTTATCATTAAAATTACAAATATTATGATTCAAAAATCTTTTCTGACATCATCTCACCAAATCTTCATCGCATTCAATTGAAATGTTTTGAAATGAAAACAGCAAACAGAAAATATAAATATTTTATATTTCATATAACTGTTAGAAACTAGTTCTCTGTGTCAAAATTATACAGTGCTTTTCTTCAATATCCCCCCCTTTTCTTTGTAGAACGGGTCGACTCAAAAAATTGAAACTTCGGATAATGGAGTTGATGGATAAATACTATAGTTTGTAATAAAATTGACAGATGAAAATTTCGAAGTGGAGACTGGGCTCCATCTGTAAAAAAAATAAATGGAAAGGGGGATCTTGTGATACATCATTTTGAAGCTCCTGAAAAATACTTTACAGCCCTGAAATATAAATTCAATATCATCACCTACTACAAAATGGCGGAACATTGAATAATTGACTGAATACATCAACGTTTAACTCATACTTTGAGGAAATAAGTTCAGTTCAGAAGATTCTCGAAATGGTAACTCCGAACGTCTTGACATAAGAGCAGCATATCCGATGTTTTACGTCGAACATTTTAGAACCCAGCAACGTCGATATTTATACAAATATTGATCATTCTCTGCCGTTTTTTCAATATTGAAGCAGGTTCAGTTTCGTACACCTTCGGCTTCAAATAGTCTCCATAAAAAAAAGACTAAAGGTGTCAAATCTGTAGGACCTCTATGGCCAATCCAACGACCATGGAAAGTATAATCCAAATAGTTTCTTCTCGTCTGGAGTATTGTGGTAGTGCTCCATCTTGTTGGAATAATAATATCCATATCGAATTCATTAGGATTCACTTCGACGATTTCGTTGGTTAGAGGATCCACAGTAGTTTCCAGCATATTAAAATACAGTTCCTCTCTTGAGTTTTGTTAAATTGACCATTTTGAAGATAGTTAACTTGGTATCTACCTACTTGTAAAATCGAAACTTAAATGAGAATATTTGAATTGAACAATGAAGTTCGTTGTCGTACTAACATTTTTGTCTTTTTTTATGAAAAAAATAACCTATCAAACCTTATCGGGTTGTTGGGATTGTCATATGGCAAAAAAACTAATATTTCAAGAAATATCAAAATTGATGTGTTTGTATACAGGTAATTATTAAATTTTTCGCCATTTTGTAGTAGGTGAAGATATTGAATTCATACTCTAGGGTTCTAAATTATTCGTCATGAGCTTGAAAATTATGTATCACAAGACCCCTCTTTCAATTTAATTTTTTTTCCAGATGGCGCTCAGTCTCCATCTTGAAATTTTCATCTGACAATTTTACTCCAAGATATAGTTTTTATGCATCAATTTCATTATCCCAAGTTTCAATAAATAAAAGGGGGGATATTAAAGAAATGCAGAGTATATAACTTTCCAAAATGGATTTGGTATTCGATAGATATTTCATGCATATATTTTTTTCTCAGAATTTTTTGGCTTTTCGAGATGCAAGTTTATATAACAATGATCTTAATGCAGGTTCATTGATGGAGTCCAATTGAGGTACAGAGAGATCGAAGGAAAAATCTACGCAGCTACTCCATTGATTCATAGAGCCGTAACCACTTATACATTGGAAAATCTCAAACCGAACACTAAATATGAGATTGGAATTTTCTTCATACCTTTCCCTGGCCAATTGACAGAACTTCATGCTGAAAAAATGTTACATTTCACAACCGCAAACGAAATTGACACTTACGGGTTCAATGTAACATTAGAAATATCTCATATCAAGTCTCAGAGCGTCGAAATATCATGGGAAGGCGTACCTTACCCCGAGGACAAATACGTCAACATTTACAGAGCCATTTATCAGAGCGACAGTGGCAAAGAAGACCAGAGCATGTTCAAAATCGCGAAGAGGGACTCGGCCACTAAAACTGTCATAATGGACTTGAAGCCGGGTACGAGGTATAGGCTGTGGTTGGAAGTGTATCTCACGAATGGCAAAATCAAAACTAGCAACGTTCAGGAATTCATCACCAAACCTAGAGTAGCACCTGTCCTGGGTTCAGCATCACAAGGTATGTATGAAACGATCAGAGCAGAAATGATATAGAAAGAAAAAGTGCATTACAATGCATCAATAAGGAAGTACCCATGATAATTAAAACAGAAGAATTGTGAGTCGATATTGAAAATCATATAATACATGTGGGTATTTATCTGTAGAATGCGTGTATAGTTGAATATCTACTTCGGTCGCGGGATATCTGAAGAATGGAGAATTCCATAAATATAATTTTTCTATAAATTTTTTCATGTACTTATATCCTTATTAAAACTTGGTATATGTTTAACATCTCTAGCCACATCATGTTATAGTGTGTTTTCATTAAATTCAATTTAATGAAATGTATGACTATTGCTCCTCACACACTATTATGAGTAGGTTTGTTATTATTTTATCGAAAAGACCCAAATTCATGTCTACATTTTTTGAAAAATAACTTTCCGTCCTCTACTCGAACTCATCGAACCATCAGAAATTGTGATTATTCCGATATTTTTAAATTGCCTTTACTGAAGGACTTCGGTTGAAAGCAATGGCGTTTGGTATGAAATACCATGAATAACATTCACTAAGTAATGTTTAAATATCATTATTTTGTAATGAATGGATTCTTTCTTCTAGTTTCTTTGGGTTCTCAACCTATCACGAGCTGAAAAAATTAAGAATGCATATTGGAATATATTCAAAGGTTGATAAGCATTAAACAAAAATCAGAAGTCGAAACGCGGGGTTCTTCTTCTTTTAGGATGTTGTGGCCCATTCACAGTTAACATCACCTTTATACTCAACCTACTTTTTTGTACACATTACGATCGGAACTACAATCGGTAGGCCCGTGCTTTTGATGGCCAAGCCCCTTTTACATCTGATTCTACTTCCTTCGATACTATTTACCCAAGTATTTACATTGTCCATAACTTTGGAACGGAAGGGCAGCACCGCGTTTCTACTTAAGATTCGTGTTATACGCATAAAAAAGAGCCTGTAATAAATAATCTCTTTCCAAAACCAGCCGTTGTAGAGATATCTGACCTTCATCAAGACGACATTTTACACATCTAAATAAAAATCAAATATCTTAATCTCTTACTTTATGATCAGCTTCATCGGCAATATTCAAGCACTTTTTTATCACCAACACCTAGTAACGATACTGCAGAATGTTATATCACATGAACGTTTTATTCTCACATGTATGTTAATATCGAATATTATGTAGTGATAAAACATTTTTGGTTGTTACAGAGCATATAATAACATCACATACATATATTAAAATAATATTTCATATACATAACATATTTCTAACAAAATAAAAAGGCAATGTGATCTAGTGAAAGGTTTTTCCATGTTACTGTTATGTTTCATGTTTAGTGGGCGTAGATTTTCAAATTTTTGACATTCACAAAAAGCGAAACTAATGAAGAAACTAGAAGAGAATATTTGTGAAAGAGTTCTGAAAACGGAAGCGGACTTGGTTTCCGAAACGTCAACGATAAGTATTTTGATAAATATTACTTCTTTTATTTTTTTGATTGGCGAATTTGAGATAGATCGTGTTCCATACAGAAGGAATTGTTTTTTAATTAACGCAGCAGATTATTGGGGTAGATTGAAAATCTACTCTTCTACGCTTGTATAGATTCAAATATTTTCTTGTGTTAGGTTGAAAACCCCAAGAAAAAGTAAAAGAAAGATCTCTCACTACTACTGCAAGTACCCGAATTCAATTGAATCTCACGTTTATAATAATACCAGAATGAATAATATGAAAATCATATAATATAATATAATTGAATACATATTATTGACATCAATCAACATAATTTTAGAATCAACTTCAAATTCGATTCAGACAACCCAACATCATTATACTATTTGAGAATTTGTAATGAAGAACCGAGTACCTACTAAGAAGTATTTTGAAAACAAATGTAATCTCTTATATATTGTATATTCAAGGAAAATCCTGCTAATGAAATGTTTTTATATGGATATTCATTTGGACTAGCAATAAAAATAATTTTCTGGACTCAATTCTTAAAGAAGTTTTTGTGAAATAAATGAAAAATTAAGGATAAATTGCAACCTTCAGTTAAGTCTGGAGAGCTACCTCACTAAAAAAACAAACAATGATTTCTATAGAATGAGAATGAAGTTTGTTTCAAGCAGAAAACACGAAAAATTATGGGCAATATCTCTGTTCCGTCTTACAAGATGTAATTTTTTGGTGTAGAAGGTCTGGTGAGATTCAAACCCCATAATAGTGAACTCTCGATTATTCAATAATCATTCATTTTTTTTATTCCAGATAAACTGTCGAGGGCTCAGCAAATGGAAATGAAAGGAGATTATTATGGACCTCTAGTCATAGTCGCAATTTTAGCGGCCATCGCCATTTTGAGCACGCTGGTGCTGCTACTCATTCTGATTCGACGGCATAACCAAAATAAAGCAGCCATTACACCTCCGTCCAGAGTTAGTCAGTCCGCTTACGACAATCCAACATATAAAGTGGAAATTCAGCAAGAAACAATGGGTAAGTCTAGATTACCTGTTTTCGAAAAAACAATAAGGGACTTGTTCCATAGAGTTGATTTTTATCAACGAAGCAACGGATTTTTTTGAAGTATGAGACTGCATCATTCTATCAAAATAAAACTTGAAACTTTTGATTGAATGTCGTTGTCGAATGTTGATGTTGGTTCGAACTCCAATTGCCTATGTTGTCATTTCTATTGGAACCTGTTGCTTAGAAAAAATTAAAATGGGAAAAAAAACTAATGAAATTACAAATCGAATAATGAGGCAAGAGATTCCGAACAAAAAAGGTTGAAATCGATTTTTGTTCGCACAATAAAATTGAAGGTATGATTAATCAAAGAAAATAATGATGTGTCAAAAAAACTGATATATCGTATATGCTATAGCAGAGTGTAAAAATCGTCTTCACCTGAAGACAATTGCGGATACCAGCGATCGAAACGTCTTGGGCACACTCAACTTGAAACTTGGTTTCAACATTTGTTTGCATTACTTCATATTTCTTGATTTAAATCTCTCTGCTATATCATATTCGATATCTCATTTTTTTCGTAACAACTTTATTTTTTTGATAAAGCATACCCTTAATTTTATTGTTGGACCAAAAATCCATTTAAATCTTTTTTTTTTGATTTGATTGCCTTATTAATCGATTTGTAGTTTTATTATTTTTCGTCTTTTAATTTTTTCTCAACAAGAGGTCTCAATAGAGTTAATAATTTAAACAATGGAAGTCCGAACCAATACCACTCAGAACTTGAAAATGTTCTCAATTTTCCTGAATGAACGATATCTGCTTAGCTGTCACCTTATTGGAACATTCATCAGTTGTCGAAAATATACTATATGAATAAGACACGGTGTAATCTTTATAATTTATAATATTCACATACAGCTAATAATGTGCACGGTACAAAAAGTTGATACACATAGTCACTTCTTACCACTGGAAAAGTGCAAAAATATGCATATTCACTTATGGAGAAATCCTTGAAATGAGATTTTAAACGTTTTTTTACTCATTGTAATAAAAATACTATAATTTATTATTATTATTGTTTTTTTTCATAATATAATTCTTCAACTGCCGAAACAATGATTTTTCTTATATTCAATCACGAAGAATCCAAATATATTTTAGGGTATAGAGAATTAAAAAACCATATTAATATTTCCTATATTTGTTGAGAAATCTAATTGATAAATTGAATGCTTTATTTTCCAGGTTTGTGAATAGCTACAATAAGAAGAGCAATATCTGTACATAATTAGTTTAAAAATATAAGTTTGTACCTAATACATCACTGCAATGTAATATTAATGAACAGTATTTTAACTTGTAATATAGTATCAATAAATTATATATTTATTTTAAGATGATTTGTGTTTTTTTTGTTCACGAATGTGAATCAAACTTTTGGTGGTATGATCGAAGTGATCACAAATGATGAACTGGCTGAATTGCTGTTAAACCCCGACCGGATTCAGAAAATTTAGTTTCTCAAAGAGAAAATGGGCTGTACAATAAAATGAAACTTTGAATCTCAATTTCTAGAAGATGAATTGATTTGATGAAGCGGTAGCTTCGTTATGAACTGAATAAAACTGAATTTCTATTGAACTTCAATATACATGGCTTTCCAATCAAAACTCTCTACCCTGAATGTTTTCGTAAGGAGGAGGAATATTTCCGATATCCACAATGGAAGCTTTGCAGGGGGCACATTTTCACTCTTAAATGACATTCGTACCTCCATATTGCACTCCTGCATGCAGCTACCCACGAATGGCATCGTACTATTTTTTATCTCCGATTATTTCATTTCCCAAACCATAATGGCTGCGTAAGATTTCTCTGGGAGAGAAACTCGAATATTTTCAAAATGAGTTATTTCGCGGCAATTTTCATGGCACCTTTTTAGATACTACTGGCGCTACAGTTGCAGAAGTGGTCATGTATTCCCAGTATTCGTTCCTAAAATTGAAATGAGTTGAGTTAAGTTATGTTGAAATTTCAAACAAATACTGTCAACAGAGAACAAATTTGAAATTGTTTGTCTGATAACTCCAAAATTATTATTCCCTCAAAATTGTTTCTGATCTTGTCAAAGATTCACAACCCACCAGCCAA
Source organism: Zygogramma bicolorata (assembly GCA_032362365.1). Taxonomy (NCBI): domain Eukaryota; kingdom Metazoa; phylum Arthropoda; class Insecta; order Coleoptera; family Chrysomelidae; genus Zygogramma; species Zygogramma bicolorata. The sequence goes on from JAVJAQ010004230.1 coordinate 313,507, forward strand.
TTTGGTGCATGCAATTTTTTAGTTGTTTTCAGGTAGTTTTTGAGCGCAGAATCCAAAATAACTGTCAGATCTTGTATATCAGATATATTGTTTGAGATACGTAATATTGGCGCTTTTCGAATAAACTAACAAATCTTATTTTTTAACTCATATACATACATTTTATAATATTATTACTGTATTATCTACTCCTATAATGAAAAGATGATTAAGGTAATTATCTTTATTACATATAGAAATGAAAACGCAGGGATATACATGAATAACATTCTTTACTTGTCACTTAAGAATTTTCTTTTATACGACTTTCTAGCATGCCGGTCACCAGAACAATCTCGCTGAAGACTCCATTTGTAGTCGGCCATCATGTGACAATCCCATCATCCTTGATAACGACTTTCTATAGTTTTAATGTCCTGATGAAATATTTCTCTCTGTTCTTGACTTGGATCACCTAGGTTTTCTGGAAACCGATCTAAGTAGCTGTGGAGGTAGTCAATTTTTATATGGTCATGTTACAACCAAGAGTTTTAAAGTTGGAAAGCATATCTTACACTAAATTGAATCTCGTTCATTGATGTCGTTAATTGTGGATCTTTAATAAGCTGCCTTATTCGTGGTCCTTCAAATATTCCAGCTTGCAGTTTTGGATGCTAATTCCAAGAAACTTACTCGATAAGTGATAAGCCTTTACAAATTGCTTCATAAGCTCCAACTTGATATGCAGGGGTGGCAATATGATTTTTTCTCTTGCAACCAAAGGTTCGTTAATTACGATATGTTGTCCTTGAATCATGACATTTCTCAAAGGTCAATTTCTGTTAACCCAGTGCTGATTTTCTGCTCTGCTTTCCCAAAGACACAACAACAAGGATATTTGTATATTCACTTTGCTGTCCAAGGATAAAGTTTACCATTTTTAAATCGACACATATCACCCACTGATGTTCTTCATACTTATTTATTTTACATAAAGGTCAGTTTTTACAATCATGGACAATAACGAGTACCTGAAATGGGGTAAATACATGCCAATTTTAGGTGAGAAATGTTGGTTTTGACCTGTGAAGATATCAATATTTCATTATTTTCACCTGTTATTCTGATTGGCCTGTATCTGGAGAACTATACCATATCCATCCAACAAAGAGAGTAACCCAAACAACGATAGATGCGTGATCAACGCGTGGTCGAGGCGTGATAACCACAAACATTTGCATCTATTTGGTAGAATAAACACGCCTCTTTACGACTGGTGGAATTCGCCGTACAGTGTCGGAGTAGTCAGTTACGTTTTAACGCTTGTGGTGTATACGTAGGTATATGGTATTTTGAAGTTTGAAATTTTTTAAATGTCAAGTACTGATACGGCTGAAGAGACTGCTAATATGTATCCCTGAAGTCCACCCAAAAAAGACCCAAAAAACTGCACCCTAAAAAATACAATTCAGGTCGTTTCTCCGTGCGACTCTTTACGAGCAGCCTTGTCTGAGTTGGATCACTCCTTTGCTTGGGTGGAGAGAGTATAGAGCTGCTACGAGAAAATGCCAGCCATTTTTTAATTCGGCATATCAAAAACATTCATCAGCACCATAAAAATAATAATATTTGGTTGGGTTGTGATAGTTACAGTCATGAAATTCTTCAAAGATCCATTGGGTAAACTGAATAAATAAATGCTAAAGCTCAAGTTATTTTGAGAATTACTCAGTTTAAGTTGAATAAATAAACAGAGAAATTACTATCAGTTTTCCTGGAGGTAAATAAAAATCAGTAACAACTATTGGTCGAAGTAAATTCTCAAATTATTTGGAGTCTAGTTCCAACCAATGCCCACTTTCTGTCAGTTGAATTCATGGCGATGTACTAGTATGAACGTACGTAAGGAAAAAGTGTATAAGGTGAGAAAAAAATAAGTGATATATATATATATATATATATATATATATATATATATATATATATATATATATATATATATATATAGAAAACAGCTTTTGAGTTTGAGACTATCAGTGTTGAATTTTTTACACAATATTTTTTGCCAGGAAGTTATGGGGCGGTGCTCTATCACCTCTGAAGAAGATATAGAATTTTCTCAGTTATGTTACCGATGCAGGCTTTCGAAGCGGCATCTTTGAGGTTTTGGAGAGCATAGTTGATAAGGCATCAAACTGGATCAAGTTTCCATGTACCGTAGAAAAGGGAATGGGGCAAAACTTCTGTGGCAAACCCGCTCAATCTCCCCACGGTTATAAGGGTTCTAGACTGCAATCATATTTATGCAAGCATAAATGTCCAGGCCACTTGCCAGGATATGGACACCTTTCACACCTCCTCACACCACACAACAGGTTAACAAAGGTTGACAAAAGACCATAAGCTGGCTAAACAAATGGGGTATATTGTTTTTTCATGCGAGTATATTCTCAAGCTTTTTCGGTAGTCGGAGATTTCACTCTGTAGGTCGGATTCATTTTCATTCACTTAGTTCTCAAAAAATGCTCCAAGCACTGAGGAAATACTCAGGGAAAATTCTTGGTTTCATTCACTCCACCCATTAGAGCTTGAACTATTTGATATTAATCATCATTGTGAAACGCGTGAAACGAAGTATCTAGTGATAATCACAAAATAAAGTGTTGTTTGATTACGCCATCTGAATCACTTTTCATGATGTCTAATATGCATTTCAATATTATTATGGTTTGTATGTTATTTTCTCATGTTCTCTAACTTTTTTGAATCGTTTTTTCATGTTCTCCTTTTAATACGATGGTACTTCGGTAATTGTCTCAGGAAATTTTCAATATTTCCATACGTTTCTGGAATATTCGAGGAAGGCCGGTCAATTCTATAAAATCCTAACACCGTCGTTCCGAAGTATTCAATTAAAATGAAACTTAAGAAAATATTTTTCTCAGTAATATATTTCGATTGGAAAAGTTTGAAGATAACCCTCGTCATAATGTGTCATGCCGCAAACAGTTGGTTTATGTAGCCAATAGTTTAGTAGAAAGAGTGACTCCGATGACAATAAAAAAAGGAATCTATATTCAATTTTTCAATAATGAAAATCATTTTTGTACTTGTATTTTATAAAATCATTTCACCAGGCGAACAATTTCTAAGGGATAGGTCATCGAAGGTTTTTACAGATAACATTTCTGTATTTATACTACATGTTCATGTCATTCTGGAAATTAGAATTATTATCTGGAAAAACAAAATTTTCATTAATAGAAAAAAACTCTATACAGGAATATCTCATATGGTAAAGCAGAAGATAATAAAACGTCACAATTCACTCTTCGTCCAGTTTCATGATACCTTTTTGTACCGTTTATTTTAACAAATCACTTTCCTGGATGTGGAAATTCTTCAATGTACTGCAAAATTTTTGAACCCTCTGCAAAATCCTCATCTCGTTTTTTTCTGTTGAGCAGAAGAACGGTTGCTGCTGTAGTAGTTGTTGTGGTGGATGCGTACAGCTGGTATTTGTATTTCAGGAGTTGAACCAGCTTCTGAAATGAACAGTTGATTGATATTTCATTCATGGGTTTGGTTTGGAATATGATCGAATAGATTTATATATTTGAATGCGGATTGTACAGGTCGATCCTGGTTAAGGTCTTACCATTGGCGACCCATTTTTTATTCTAGAGATACGAAAATCGTTAGAATTATCAATTATAGCCTTTTCGACTATCTGAGTGTACTACACCTTTTTTTGATTGGGCAACCTCTATCTTTTATTTCATCAGGTTGATCATATGATATTCCAATTATTAAAGTACTGGTATAATTTTTTGCAAAGTGATATATAAGGGATTTATCGCAGTGATAAATCAAAATGGTATATGAGTGGCATTTCTTCTCTGGAATTTTTGACAGAAGAAAATAACAGAAGAGTTACAAGCTATAATTGGCAGGACCGTTTTGGAAAATATTTAAAAAATCAACGTCTGAATCCCGCAGCTCCTTTGAGTTTTACAGTACAAAAGAATTGTTCACAAATTTTGAAAGCTACTCGGTTGTTTTCCTACAACCTGTTCAGTTTGAAAAAATGCAAACAAAACTATTTTCAATGAAAACAAAGTAACCAATGGTGGAGCCTCACCATTGCAAATGTAATAACTATATTGTCATTGAACATGAGGAGAATTTTGAATCATTTTATATGGTTTTCGGTAGTGAAGAAGTGGTTAGCACATCCGCCTTTCAAGCGGAAGGCCGGAGTTCAAATCCACACCGGACTACCATGCTAGAAGTCACACGTTAAAAGGTAAGGCCCCGTTAATCCCTTGCTCGCACCAGTCTCGACTCCTGAGGGTTGACGTTCATCAGCTGGTTGAAGGAAGAAACAAAAAATGAAAAGAAACGATGACAAAATATCAAGCATAAGTTTTTATATTCAAATGAACTTGATAGACGTAGGTCTGCTATCTTTCTGCCTCTCGGCCCTAATATTCAGTTAGTCAAGGATCTGCTGGAAAATGAGTTTGTATATATAATAAGATCTAGAAAGTCGAGAAAAAAGATCTATCAAGCCAAACTTAGATATGCAGTGACAAATATTGACTTCAAACCATATGGAAGTATTCTTTATTGATAGATGTTATCCAAACATGAGTTTTCTTCTGGTTTCTGCTTGAAAAATGAATGAAGAGAAGGTCTACCTCATGATCAGTTGTTACATGCCATTCTGAACCTGTTAAATTTTCTTGACTTCTTTTTTAATTTAAAAAAATAGGGTTACTATTGAGAATTTTGTATTATGCCAAACGGAAAAAGTCGTCAGTTTTTAAATATAGAAGTACATCAAATTTAAAAGTTCTCATATTATATTGTTTGGATTTCTTTTTTCCACATATTCGAACTCAACCCGATTTATATTTCATTATTTTCTATTTTTGGTGAAAGATACTGCCATTCATAGTAAAGCTGAATTCGATCAGACCGATGGTGGGTTTATTCAAACAAACTCTACTTATCAAGTTAGAAAGTTGAATAACCGCCATTAAATGGGAGCATTCAGAAAACGCATTGACTCAAGTTGGCAACTTGAGAAATTCTCAACTCTTAATTTTCGCTCAAGAACGTCGTCTTCTTCAGTTTGCGCATGCTTAAGCAGACGTTATTACTGAAATATTGCTTCTTAGTTCTAGAGTCCCGCTATTGCTTTCTGTGATCTATTACAATATCTTTCGCTACTCAATCAATTATTTTTAAAAAAATCCGACTGAATTAATGACTCATGTAGAGAAGAAAATATTCGTTTACTCTCAACTGAAATTCAGAGGACTATGTACTAAGAACGACGACTTTCAAAAGTCTTTTTTTTCTCTCAACAAGCCAATGGAATAATTTCTCAGATCGGACTAGTGAGTTGAAATTTGGTATGGGGTATGAAATTGAAAACTGAAGAAGTCTTTAATCTATCATTGTCCAAACTCTTCTATAAAACTTGATTTCTTCAGAATAAACAAATTTGACAGGTCCAGCAGAATAGCACGTAACAACTGGAACTGGACCCACTTTCACACCTTTCTCAAGGAAATAACAAATTCAAAGTTCAAATCATAGCTAATAAAAACTTTTTCTACACCCTTACAATAATGATACACCTATATGCCCATAAAAATCTGTCTCATTATGAGCTCATTATTATCATCATTTTTCGTTACAATGCAGATTTTTATGCAATTGTAATTCCATTTCAGGAAGCAGGCTACATTCAAAATCCGGTTAATAATATAACAAGCATTTCCAATGCAATATTGAACTCAATTGAGAATAGCATTAATGAAATAAATGTGGATATTCCTTCCACTTCCAGATCAGTGGGATTTACAATACAAATATAAAAATAATATTTATATTTCTACATTTATTGAGTGTAGTAAAAATCGCGTATGTAACTCTCATGTGATGGTTATTAATACACTCGCATAAACCATACGAAACTCACCTTCAACTAGTTTCGTATCCCGGTTAATGCTCGTGTAATAATAACCATCATTACATGATCTTTGCATAATATAAGTATTTTTATGAAGAGAATGAAGTTTGATGAATTATTTTTTTGGATGTTTCTTCTACAGAGAAGAAAAAAGACAAAAAATAATTAATCAAAGAACTTTTATGGGTGTCCCTATATAGATAGAATAGCTCTTGCTTGTGGCTTCATCCGCGTAGAAGTCGAACCGAACCTTTCAGTCAACGCACAGCATCACATCTCGCCCGATTTTCTCCTACTTGATTCACATATACTATTATTTTTCACTGAATTCTCTATTCATTCATAATAAAATGTAGCCAATATCACTCCTGAATATTGTAGCTTCCTGTTAGTGTAAGAATTTTCATGATCGGGTCAGTATTTCCGAAAATCACCACCTATAAACAAGCAAAGTTAGAAACTCTACCTCTTTGTGAGAGTAGTATATAGATTAACCTTTGCTTGAATTTGGTGGACTACCTATTTTGAACCAGCATCTAATTTTGCAAATACCGATCTCAGTCAAGTCGGCATTGGACTATTGTGAACAATATACTTACTATAACCAATTTTATCAAGAACACCGCGAAAGTCAGAAAGCCAATCGTCATCAGGGCACCCTCATTGGATGGAAATTTCATGTGATGTTCTTCATCTTTATATCCTCTAGCTTCGCGTGAGGAAGTTGGATTGAATAACTTTGATACTCTATGATCTGAAATAACAACACAATCATATTACTGATCGTCAAGGGGTGTTTTTCATAATTTTCTGTTGAGAAACTTTTTTGTCAGCCAAGTCCTGAACAGTCAACCGCAGTGGCTGGTCGAGACATTAACTATTCAGGTTGACTGGAACCTATAAATTTATCAACAGTTATCTAAAAACTCGGCCCACAATGAGCTTATCAGGGCAGTAAATACTTGAGGATGTACTATTTGAATGTCTTTTTTTTTGGTGGATGAACTCATTCTTCTAGTTTTTTTTTGGGGTTCTTGACCTACCACAATCTGAAAAATCAAGAATTAATATTGAAATCTGTACAGGGTTATTCACTATAAATTACCCACCCCTTATCATCGTTATTATTGCCTATAGAAAAAAAGTTAAACGTAAAAGTTGTGTGCTTATGACTAAACTTCAATCCTATGAAAGTTAATATTTTTTAAGTAAGCTATGGAAATGACAACTATATTATGTTTGTTTAGTGACATTTTTTTAACAGAATGATCAAAATGGTTTACAGTGAGGAAGAAAAAGTTCAGATATATACTTGTTATATACAAAACAACAATAATAAACGTGCAGCAAAAAGAGCATATAGGGTATTGTATCCAAATCGTTCAACACCGTCAGAGAATACATTCAAGAATATTTACCAAAAGGTGAATCATACCTTCAGTTTCAGTAGAAAAAAGCGTGTTATTCAAGAAAACCAGGAGGAACAGCTAGATATACTACTTCATTTCGAAGGTAAGCCTATGCATATAAATTCGCAAATAGACTTATTTCAAACAAACAAAAATTCTGAATGTAGTATAAAGGATATAGCAGATCAATCAAGTAAAAGTTATTCAAAATCCAACGTACGTTTGAAAAACACAAATACAAACCATATAAAATTTTACCCGTGCAAGTTTCAACAGAGGATCATAAGAGGAAAAGGCTGGAATTTTGCCAACAGATGATTCAAAACTTGAATGCAGATACCGATTATCTAACTGAAATATTATGGACTGATGAGTCATTTTCTTCCACGGAAGGAGTCTTCTTTAGGAAAAATCGAAGGTCGTGGGAAAGAAAGGACAACAGAAAACGATTGTTTAAACAAATAAAGAAATCAGGAAGAAAAACTGTTAGCGATTGGTGCGGAATTTATAGAAATAAAATTGTTGGCAAAATATTTTATATTTATATATTGACAGGAGTTACCTATCAAGAAATACTTATCCCAGAAGTAGAGAATATTCTTGTAAAAAAATTTTCGGAAGCCGAGCTTGCCAATATGATTTGAATGCAAGATACCCTACCCGTCCTACCCGTTCAAGAACATTTCAATAATGTATTCCCAATATAGATAGTTGATGGAAGCATTAAATGGCCACCTAACAGTCCAGACTGGACCCCTATGGATTCATTTTTCTGGGGATTTCTAAAAGACATTGTTAATAACGATAAAAATGATAATATTCAATTAATTGAAGACACGATTCGACGTGAAATAATGAAGCAATTTCCGATGCACTTATAAATAAGAAGACGTTATCAGTTATGCATTGGCAATAATGGTGGGCATATTGAACATTTGTTATGACTTATCATGTTATTTAAATAAACTAAATAATTTTTTTGTTTTCTATTTTTCAATATTTGAAATTTCTCTTCCTCACCTCTAGTAACTCAAAAACGTTATATCAGATAGGGGTAAAATATGGTATATTTTTGAAGTCAGGAAAAAAAGACCTTTCCAAAAATTCAATAATATACTGGGTGTCCCATATGAAAAAATTATTAAAAAATTTGTATCCCATGAAATCTGCACGCCTCTGTATTTTTGATAGCATTTTATCGAAATTTAATCACAAGCACACAACTTTTATATTTAACTTTTTTTTTCTGCAGGCAATAATAACGATGATTGAACGTGTTTTTGAATTATCGCACCATCTTATAGAGAAAGATTGAAAATCTGCCCATCTATTCTTGTATGAATTCCAATATTAATTCTTACTTTTTCAGATTGTGGTAGGTTGAGATCCCAGAAAAACTGAAGGAAAAAAAAACTTGAGGATGATTTACTTCTTCAACTCACGAATATTCATCAGAAGATCATCTCTTAAATGAACTAGAAGAGATATTTTACTATTGTGTGACGATTTTTTACGATTCATCAGTTTGTTTTGGACCATTCTCAAAAACGGTAGAAATCCGGTAAACGATGATTCTTTTTCTTCAGCATCTTCGTCCACTTTAGCATATGGTGTGGAATGACTACCGTTTTCAAAGATTCGGGTAGGAGGAAGAAATGTATCTGGTGCTGCGAGGATTATCTCTGAAGGGCTGCTGGTAGTACTGAAAATACTTGGAGTTTCCCATCCATGTCTTGGTGTAGTGAATATTCCAGTTTCTCGTAAAATAGGAGTCATGAATACTTCGTAATTGGCAGGAGTAGTAGATCGTGTTTCTGGAAATGAAAAATATTACGTTTCAGTTGCAGACCAGCACCCAGAACCTATATTACCTATTTTCGGTTTATTATGTATAACATACGAGAAATTGAAATGAATGTTCATTCCGTGTACGAGATGATTAAGTTGTTAGACGTTTCGACTCTCAAGCTGGAAACATGATCGCCTATTAATAGACAGATCTATGTCAATAGTATCCCGATCATTCAAACTCCTTACGACCAACCCAAATACAATATTATCGACTTCGACTGCCTGTTCTATGTTCGAGTTTGAAGTGTATAAGTACTAATAATAATAGGTTTGTTCTAGCAACACATTTGACCGTTCGGAAATTGGTCTGAAGCAGTCAGAGGCATGCGCAAAATTAATTTAGCTCTCCAATATTCATCTTGCGCATGCCTCTGACTGCTTCAGACCAATTTCCAAACGGTCAAATGTTTTGCTAGAACAAACCTATTATCTTACCACGGTGACCGCATGCGCAGTGGCGACTTTCCATCGCGCTGCTATACTGGCTAACCGTCCGAGGCGATCGCTGCAGATCCGTTTCAAAAATAAACGCGCGTGAGCGGTTCAATGATGAAACAATAATAAATTTGTAAGAAAATATTTGTGCGCGAAAGTGAGATTATAAAAATGATGATGAAATTCAATAGGTTATTGAAAAAAAAGGTTCGATGTAATGGGGTATCCTGGGGAGTATAAGAAACTGAAAAAGTCGTAGAGGAAAAACATGGCGGCATAGCAATAGAGTATACCGGATGTATAAACAATAATAATATTCTCGGTTCGTTACGTTTACTCAGGACTCATGATTCTCCGGAGCACTGATCAATTACTCCAAGGTGCGGGGAGTGGGTCATTGATTAATTAAACTAGCGCGTTCCCGCATAGAAGAGGCAGACATCTGGCGGATCAACTGTGCCCTGTTCAAACACGTTCTCGGAAAGGAGGGGACAATAGATCCCATGATTCCTCCAGGTAACAAAATGAAGGCTAACATCAAGACGGCGACACAACATGTGTGATGGACTACATAGGGGCTGGGAAACCATTTACGCGCAAGGCGGGAAAATAGCTGCCAAATAGCGAAAAACCACAAATTGAATCAAGATGTGCTATTATTCATCAAGCAGCATTACTTTGAGAGGATGCCAATGTTATTAGTGACTGCAGAAAAGTCACTAGCAAGGAAGGCGAGGGCTTTCGCAAAGAACACACAGTGTAATGGTTTTTCAAGGGGCGAACCGTGCTATAATACCAAAAAACGGAGATTTGTTGGACCCCAAAAATTACTAACCGATAGCATGCATGAACACGTGTTACAAGATGTTCACGCGCATCTTCAAAACTACAATATGATTTACAACCACGTAAATATAAATAAAAATAATGGTAGTGTTATCTACTTGAAAAAAACGCTAACGTCATGTAACCAAATCAAAACGATAGGTGAATGTAAAATTATTCAAACGAAAATAACAATTGAAAAAAGCAACATACTGATAACATCAATATATCGACCACCTTCAACTCTAGCTGCTACTTTCGTTGATAATGTAAAGAAATATTTGAAAAATTATACCCCAGCAACGTCTATATCATAGTGGGAGATAATAATTTGAACCATACTGATGAAAAGAAGTTATTTCCGAATACATAGATATAACGAGCGAGTACAACTTTATCTCCATGATAAGCCGGGACTCACGTGTCGAGCGGGGATCCTCAAGTTGCATAGACCACATCTTTTTCAAGGCAAAGAACAAAGATATGATAAAAGACTCATTTTCCGGAGTGTTTGAGAGTGCGATGACAGATCACAAAGCAACCATTTTGGTAACACCGCTTCATAAAACTGATGAAACAAAAACTGAGTGTATCAGAAGATATATCAATTATAAAACTTTGAGAGACGATCTGATATCACAATTGGGCATCTCATTATAGTATTGAAAATGTTAACTATTAAGCAAAAATATTTTTTGAACCATTTAATTATTACATCACTCAAAATACAAAAAAGTAATAATTAAAAGAAAAGAAATCAAGCGTAAAAAATGGATCACCAAAGGACTTGTAACTTCTATTAATAAAACGAATGAACTATACCAAAATTATAAAACATATCCCGATGACACGCTGATAAAAAAAAGAAAATTTAATCAATATCGCAATCATGTAAATAGGTTGATTAAACTAAATGAGAAAATATTCTATAAAACTGAAATAAATAAAAATAAAAATCAAACTAAAATTTCTTGAAAATGGTGAATTCTGAAACGAGAAGGAATATAACAAATGAAATTAAAACGATAAAAATGGAATTTTAACTGATAGTGAATCTATAGCAAACAATTTCAATGGCTATTTCGTTGATGTTGGAGAGACATATGCTGAAATAACAGAGAAGCCTTCAAACCCTCCACCAAAAAGAACTACCACAGAAAAAAGCATGTAGATAAAAAAGAAATTATGAATATTATAGTTTTACTGAAATTGAATAAATCACCAGGTATCGACGATATAACTGCGGAAACCTTGGAAGAAATTTCCGAACAGATCTGCGGCAGATCTGGTCTCCGGAACTGTCGGGAAAAATCAAAATTTCTGCCACCAACATGCTTGCCATTCCGAATCTTCTCCACTCACCAGGGGTTGTGAAATGGACTGAGGATGAGTTGCGGCAACTCGACGTGACAACTCAAAAAATGAAGCATATGCATAGGAGTCTGCATCCCAAATCGTCCGTTCCTCGGTTGTACCTCATCCAACAACTAGGAGGCCGTGAATTTGAATTTGGAGTGTCTCCATAACAGAATATTACTGGATGGAGCCTGTAAAGTCGTCAGAAGTTCGGACCGCCTTTTCTGCATGGTCCGATACTATGAAAATGCAGGCTTTGAAGCATTCTTGTTTCGAGGCAGCAGGGCGCGTTGCTGCTGAACTTGAGTCTTCTTCAAGAACATCGAGGACCATGGCTTATCTGTCTTCAACCGTCCATACAATAGAATGTGTGGGAATTTCCCACGCTGATAAGCTGGGTGGCACCGGCCATCGGGCGAAGGAAGGTGGCGGTGTCTTTGGGAGAGAGCCAGGCGGACATCAGGGTGAGGGGCGGTTGCCTGCAAGGTAGCTGTCTCTCCTCTCTCCTATGGTGTCTGGTCATGGACGAACTCCTTAGAGGACTAGCCGCCAATAGTTTCTACGACCAGGCATACGCCGACGACGGGCTAGTCTTAGTGACGGGCCCTTTCCTAGGCGTTGTTTGTGACCGAAGGCAAATTGGCGTGCATGAACATTAAAAGGTTAGGTGAGGAAGTCGGCCTCACAATTACTCCGACTGCGGCGGTAATCACACCCATAATCCTACATGGAGCTGTGGTCTGGTGGTCAAGATTAGACCAGCACAACCAACAATCTGGGAAAAATACAAGGACTAGCTAGTAGGGAAATAACCGGTGCAATGAGGACGACCCCCTTGGCAGCTCTGGAAGTACTGCTGGGTCTGCCGTCGCTTCCAACTTGTATATGAGGATACGGGACTCAGGGAACTGACGAGGTGAGAGGTACACAGGTCACACCGAAATCGCAATGGCAGCGGAGAAAGAAATCCCACTATCCACTATCAAAGTGACACAGGCAAGAGGACAAAATCAGGTGGGAAAGGATGATCTCTCTAGAGATCCCGGATAGAAAAGAGTGGAAAGAGAAACGAGTGATGTTTCCCGCAGAAAGCTTAGTCTGTTTCACAGACGGGTCCTAACTGGGGGAAGGAGAAGTCGGGGCTGTAGTTTACTTGGAAAAGGGAGATAAAAACTATGCCTACGCGCTAGGTTCCCTGACAACAATTTCCAAGCGGAGGTGTATGCCATCCTGGAAGCAATCAGAATGGAAGAAGTGAGGCTAGGCCCAGAGAGACTTGTATAAGTCTGCTCTGACAGCCAGGCCGCAATTAGGGCTCTGAACGCAACCAGAACCAGATCAATACTAGTTCAGGAGTGCAGGGACGCTCTGGAGGGTCTTGCGACAGAAAAGGAAATCACGCTAATGTGGGTCCCGGGCCACGCAGGGATCGAAGGCAACGAGCGGGCGGATCAGCTACCCAAACAAGGAGCCAGGCAACCCTACTACCGGCCTGAATCCGCATTCAGCATAATGAGATCAGTAACAACGACAAGTAAGTGGGTAAGTGGAGCATTGAAACATTGAAAAAAGAAGGGAGAGGAATAGACGGCTGCAGGCAGTTAAAGCAGACGATATCGGGGACTGACAGGGCAAGGGCGGCCAATATATTGAAGCAAAGCCGCAAAGAACTCCGACTCTTAGTGGGAGTTCTAACCGGACACGGTCGCCTCGGGAGACATCTGACCCTCAAAATTGTTGAGGCAGACCCACTATGCGCGAAATGTGAAGAGGAGGGAGGCTTCTTCTACTTTCCTTGCGAATGTGGAATATATAGCAGTCTCAGACAAAATATCTTCGCAGCCTCCACTATCAAGGAAGAGGAATTGCACTGTTTGCAACGGGAGGATATTTCGACCTTCATAAGAAAGGGTCGAAGAGGTTCGAACAGGTATCCGCCATGCGGTGAGTGAAGATGACAGGGTTTGCGAAAAGGGCCCACTGGGGCCTAGTCGATGACGCTTGCGTCCCCCGCCCTTCACCATTACCATGTACCGGAAAGAACACCCATATAGACAGGGATATAGAATAGTAACAAAATCACCGAAATGAAAAGCAGACCATTATTTAGCGACCTGCCAGAAACTCGAGATCGTAAAAGTCCTATTCCCAACAAAGCGCTATAGTTGGAACAGAGGAGTACAGGTGCGAGGGTTGAACAAGAAGAAAAATTCCCAATAGAAGAAATAAATGAAGCGGCAAAAAGACTCAAGATAGGAAAGGCACCTGGACCGGACGGTATAAGAACAGAAACGGTTAGTGGAGCGATCACCTTGATACCAAATATACTTTTTTGCATTGCATGGAGGAAATCGAAGGTGATTCTGATACCAAAGTCGGCAAAGTACGAGGAGAAAAAGAAATATAGTATTATTTGCCTAATCGACACACTCAGCAAACTAGACGGGCATATGATTAAAGCAAGAATAGAAAGAGAACTCGAAGAACGTGAGGGGCTCTCGCTTAGAAAATTCAATTTCCGTAAAGGAAAATCGACCGTAGATGCTGTAAAATAGGTGATTATCTCCACCGAAGTAGGACCAAACAAATGGGTGGCGCCAGTGATGTTGGATGTCAAGAATGCATTCAATGACGTGGAGCAGAATAATCGAGAAAATGGTAAGAATTGGACTTAATCAAAGACTACGTACCAAGACTGAAAAAAAGATAATGTGATCAGTGTTACCTATAACCTCATTATCTGAACTAACATCTGACAAATAATAGAATTTTCAATTAAGAGTCAAATGGACAAACCAAGAAATAAGTTCGGAAGGAACCTGTACAGAGGTCTGAAAATATCGGTCTAATCAGTTTCATACCTGTCTTTAAATGGGTTGTCATCCGTAAATTATTGCGAAGAGGGCTCTGACTGGTATTTGTACAATTGAGGGTCGGATCGATTCCGGCTTTTGATCCGATGACTAATGACTGTTCAGATGATAATGGTTCGTTTAGTTTGGGACGTCCTGCATCCATCGAAGGACCACTTTCGAAGTGTTTTTTTTTTATATATAGAGCGAATGATCTCGAGGATGCAGCCAATAAATTTAATTTTGGGCAAAGGTTGAAGAAAACTCTTTGTCATATGGTCGTGCTTTCGGAAATGTGTATTTCATTCAGGACAATATGTAGGAAAAACAATTTTGAGACGAAACAAATATATGGACAAGCTTTTTCATTTTGTGCCGTTGTTCTCATTTGAAATTGCATACTTGATTTTGACATATTCACATTCACAATGGAAACATCAATATCAATATTCAGATATACTTTGACTCCCTGAGGCGTTTTCTGGCGCTCATGTATCCAAAACGTATTCGTCTGTCTGTTTTTGGTACAACAACGCCATAAAACGCCTTTGCTTTATAAGCAATTTCACGTTGGACAATGTTGCCGCCAGCTTGTGCGGCACTATGGAACTCAATTCTATTAAACTGGAATTCAATAAAAGAAAACTTAGATCAATTGAACTTCATTTTCATTTCAGATTCTCATCAACACGTGAAAAAATTCTTTTCAAAACTACTATTATTGAGTTTGTTTCATAAAAACTCTGAAAGTTATTTGGTGCCTCAGAAAACATCGAAATAGAATAAGAAAACAGAAAAACAATCATAATTATACAGGGAGCTCCAAATGTTACTTTGATCTTCGCCAACTTCAGTTTATACGATATTTTCAAACGAGGCGCACCCTTTATATCAATTAACGCATCTTCGTATTCTACATGAAATGACCTATTCAGGAACACCTACATGTTATATGTTACTTCTAGGTGTTCTTCAGTTGTTTTTTATTTATAAGTTGACGTCATTTTCGATTTTCAACGAGTCTGTCCCTAACTATAATTGAAATGGAGAAATTATTTTCTAGTTAGTTCACTTTCCGGAAAACTACATGGTAGACACCACGGCATATGAAATGTGTTAGAAGATACACGATACAAATACTGTAAAATGATTAATGAAAAGTGCATAATGAATTTGCCAGAACGTGGCGCCATCATATATCAGTGCGAATCGTAAAATTTGGGATGCGATCCACTTGGCCTATCAGTAACAGTGGCGTAGACTTTGACTCTTTGTAATGCATCGGTTATCGCAAAATGCCATCTGTTCTAACGAATTTTTTGAACCACATTGCCAAAAATTTCGGTTAAAAAAGTTCGACAAATGCATCAAGATGCTATAACTTCCTACATGCATGGGAGGCTGGCAAGTATTAAGAGTGGACTGCAAAAGAAACTCCAGACGGCACAATCATATTGCATGAATATCCTATGCACATCCCAGTGGAATATTGGAATATGCCAGGAATATCCCATATCCCCCAAAACATATGATATGCATATTCCATGGATATTCAAAGTCACCATGAAACTTATTCCAGGAATATGTTTTGATATCCCAACATATGTTCATGGCATATGCAACATATATGTTTTCTTGCCCATAAAATATATGCCAGGAATATATTTTTTGTACTGCATAGCATATATGCTCTTTTTACCGGAATAGCAGAAAGAAAACACACATCAAGAATAAAAAAATATAGATGAAAAGAAAAATGTTTATTGAAAAAAACTCAAAAAACAGTTGAGTAAATAGGAACTCTAGATATATCACAAAGAACTTCGGACTCATCTTCTGAGACACAACTATTCCCAACCATGTTACTTGGTGAGTGATGATCATGCATCAATTCAGTAATGATTCTTTGGTTTGCTGGTAGGGTCATGGACTGCATTATCACAGTATCAGAACTATTTACTGTTTCTTCAGCGCTCTGGTCATTCTTTGACGATTCAGAAATTTTCTGCTCTCCGGAAAAATTGTCCCGAGAAATCAACAATGTTTGGTCAGTCAATCTCTTCACTTTTCTCAAAAAACATTTCTTCCTTTTGTTACAGGGCAAAACACAGACTGTAGGTGAACGAGTCCCTTTACTTCTTTTTGATCGGACAATATTTATTCTCAAACACTGTGAGGGGGTTGAAAGTACTACAACACTGAACACACACACACCTTTTCACCCAAACAATTTCACTTACCCAAAGATAACTATTAATACAACTATTCTATAATGAGTCAGTCCTCTTGATTACTTCTCTTCGATAAAATTAAAAACTTCATTAATTTTCTCACTGTGAAACTGAACTGATAACTGATAGCAGGAATGCTGATTTAGTTCTAGACTACACCGCTCCGAATGCTCCAGGGCTCCCAATTCTAATTTCACTATTGCATGGTGGAATTTGACATTTGTCATTTTTCAATCAATGGTAAAGGAATTGAGAATCCCGGCCCCGGAGCAACACACAAAATGAATGATGCAAATTTTTGATCAAAAACACTTACAGTTGACAAGATCACATGTCAATGTCATTTGTCAAAAAAACATGAATCTTCGGAACGACCAATCAGCTTTCGATTTCTCAAGCTGCGGCGTTCGGCGTAGATAATTGAAGATCTCAATTGGTTGAAATTACACATCAAATGTCGTACTTGGAAAATGTAATAATGCTTCAACTTTATTATTTTGTCTACGAACCTTGAAACTCGTACTACAAGATTCTCTTGCTGATAGTTATGTCTCTCCCATGAAGTCAACCATAGTGCCATTTCACTTTTTGCATGATAGGTAGAATAGAATTATGTGGTACATGAAATACCACCCTAGTTGCCAGTTGAACTAGGAACAAGGATAAATGCGTATATGATAACAAAAGAAAAACTTTCGGTGTTACATTTTGAATCAACTAGTTTTTTATATTAGTGGAATACGTTACACAAATGCATTTTGAATATTCCCAGAATATTCGAATATCTACCTTTCTGCTCGATATGACATTTGAATATACCAGTAATATTCAATTAGAATATCTGATGGATATTCGTAAAAATATATTCCAGGAATATTTTTCATGGATATTGGATAAAACACATATTCATGGAATATTCCAGAAATATTGCAATATCTACTGGAAAATGGGATGTAGTAGGGATATTCCAGGAATATTGGGTGCCGTCATAGAACTATATGAGTGTGAGGCGATATAATAGAAAACTTCTAGTTCTAGTACACCACTCTCTTTGGAATGAAAGAAAGATGATGATTCACCGACAAGTGCGCCAATAAAAAATTATAGGTATGGTAGCTTGGGAAACTTCATTTGTGCAAAGTTCTATCGTGATTGCGTTTCTAGATCCAGTCAAATATAATGAGAAGGTAGGCGTCTGACAGACATCGAACATTTTCTGAAACATATTGCTAGTATTCCAAACATCATCTATTTGACTGTTCGTTCAAAGACATGTATCCTGTGAATGAATAGAGAATGGGATTGGAACGCCAAATCACATTTCATTGTAGTATGTGCGATCTAAGTCTGATAGAAAATCAAAATGAGCGAATGGATATTAATAATGACTTAGTCTTATCCGCCATATCTACTGGAACTGGATTTTTCACTAAGAATGAGATTTTTTCTGTACTGAACATACCGTTCATGAACAGTAGCATCTATGAAAGACATTACGAACAAATTGCATGGGTACACCAAATAGTCAGTTTCGATATGAATACATATGGCACAAAAATCAGAACTGAGGAAAACAGATTATAATAGAACTATCTGAGCCGACATACTTTGTTTTATGCCATATAAATTAGCATAACCTAACCGAACCTAATTTCAAACAACTCATAAATGAAAAAAAATCAAGAAAAAATTTTGTGGTGGACAGTAAAGGTGAATCTAAACCCTATTCGAATCCACTCCAAATCGGTCCAACCGTTTAGGAGATATTCCTAACGTAACCTAATTGAACCGAACTTAGCCCAACGTTAAAGAACTCATAGATAAAAAATAAATCAAAAAAAACATTTCGTAGTTTGACCGAATTGTTAATGTAAACCATTTGGAAACCATTTGATCACATACGAAAAATGACACCAAAATCGGTCCAGCCGTTTAGGCTCAACTGAAACTCACCTAGCCTAAAGTACATATATTTTCTGAGCCCTCAATCGACTATCGTCTTCATTCAATGCAGGAAGATGTTTCCGCGAACTGCCCGAATCACAACGGAACTCCTAACCGAACCAATCTCAACGTAACCTGAATTTCTTCATATTTTCTCAGCTTCGGAATCTTCCTTAGACTACTATGAATATTTCCGAACAAGAATTGTCAAATCGGTATAGCCGTTATCGAGTTTTAATGAGACCATTCGACGTCATTTCACTGTTATAGAAAAGATAATGGGTATAGTGAGAGCTACCCTACAAAGATAGATATGTGCCATTGCTGACTTTTCCATAGATCTATGAAAAAAAAACTATTGTTTTGTTATATCTCAGAGGGATTCGGCAGCGTTGTTCCTACACTTCCAACAATTATAGTTATAATTCAGTTATTTCACACAAAATTATGACAAATCATATATCTAAACCTTCTACATGAACCACTCTATATATTGGTTGAAATTGTACGAAAATCCGTGCAGATGTTTTTGAGTTTCAGGCGAACGAAAAATTGACGCGTCGGAAGTTTTTAATTTATTATAAATACCAGAGGAGAATGTAGGCAAGCGAATCAAGAGGAAGCTACTAACAGTTAAGATATCACCCTGGTGATATAATAACACAACATTCAGAATTAAAAATATTTGAATAAATTATTGATGCCCGAAAGTGAAATAATTGCCCTCCGGTAATGATACTTTTCATACTAACGAGAACCTGACGTTGTGAATGATGGAGCTGGGGAGCTGACTCTAATAAACACTCGCTTGTTCCTTCGCGTAGTGCGTATTATGCGTAGTAGTGAATACACAGTAGAGATGCAACCGAGTTCTTTCACAGCTAAGGAGCGCCCTTCAAGACAATTATTTTCAATTCGAGATCAGTTGCATAGTGTTGTAATATAAGAGTTTAGGATGCGTTTCGCGGAGCAAAATGAAACTGTTGACACCTACTACTAGAGAGATGGGGTTTCAGTGGTCAAGACTTATTTCATATGAAAATTCGTTCCAAAAACTGTTTGGAGAAGACATCTAATACTAACTGTTTTTAAGTTATTCAGGAAATACTGAAAACCCCCTTCTTTTGTACAGCTCGATCAATTTGTTAATGAGTATTGAATTTGCTTACCGGTGAATGCAATTTTTCTAGGAGATTCGGTTTTAGGCTGTCACGAGATTTTCTGTATTTCAACCTTATTGTATGTGATGGAAGAGAATATATCGCAAATAGTGTTAGAAATTATGGAAGGCCGTTCAAAGCAAAAGAAGAGACGCAAGTAGCAAGAGAATTTTCGAAACATCAATATAAAATATACCTATATTTCGAATATTCATCCACTAATAACTTCTCAATAAAAGTATTAAATCTTCATTGAATATATTTTCAAGTTTCGTTCTTGAATATTGTTAGATGTTTCAATTCTGTTTTTGATCACCTTTATTCTACTTTGAAGCTATCTGAATCTATATTGAATATGTTTTGATCCTCCTTTGAATCAGTTTTGAATCTTTATCGAATATTCACCCATTACTGAATATATTTCGAAAATCTTGTCAAACTCCTTTTCTTCATTTCTAAATATATTTTGAGAATATTTTCGAACATATATGGAATATATGTTGAATATTCGTATTCGTAAAATAGTTTGAAGATGTTTTCACTATTCTTCGAATCAGTTTTGAATCTTCATTGAATATTAGACAATTCTTCATATCTGAATATATTTTCAAACTTCATCCAATCAATTTTGAATATTCACTGCATACTCGTATGTTGAATATCAATAATTTAAAAATATTTTGAAGATGTCTTTTTTTGATGGAGTGAATCTTCCTTCGATTTTCAACATTATTCATTCAAAATAGTATTTCTATGGAACATTCTTCGAATATTCAGTACATAATTTTTGAATTTTCATAACTATATCTATTGTGATACTTTTTTGAATTTTCATTACTATATCTATTGTGATACTTTTTTGAATTATATATAAAATAATTCTGACCTTTTTTCAAATAATTCTGAATCATCATTACTGAATTTATTTCAAGAATATTTTTAACCGTTCTTCATCACTAAGACTGGCCTGAACGAATAGTTCGAAAGATGATTTGATTTAACGCCAGTCTTCAAGTATGCCCATAGACTATGTCGAATGTTTTTACCTTTTCCTCGCAGGAGGAATGGGCGAATTCGGTTTGTTTTTGGAATACTTCGTCCATGGATAGATGGTGCAATGACTTCGTGTTGTTAGCATCAACTTTTGTCGGGGCTTGATACTTTGATTTTTAATTATAGGAAGTCATCGACTTTATGTTGATGATGGCACTGTCTTGTACTGACGAGACGCAAAGCCCGAAACGGGTCTGCAAGTGTGCCCGTCCCTATAACTGAGAATCAATTCCTTCATCTGTATCGCCAGAAGAAAATGCAGGATTTTCTTCTGTGAAAAAACCTGCACTGGCACCGATCAGATATAATTCAATGCCCTTCGTGGTATTAGCCAGGAGAGTAGTTGTTTTCCGACAGGTGCCAGCCAAAACCCACTGTGTAGGTAGATTTGAGACTGACCTCAACGAATTGTTCGAAAGATGATTTGATTTTTAAAGTTATTCAAAGTCTGTGAATACTCATATTGACTGAAAAATTAAGATTTTTTGCAAATATAAAACATATTCGAAACATGCACTTCAAATTTATAACTTCATTTCGAATATCTTGTCAAGGAATAACTCCACAAATTTGAAGAATGCAGAAATGAAAATGCCTTTCACCGTCCAGTGTGTCCGACAATTCAGGGATGACAATCATTTTACATATTGATGAAATAACTCATTTCAATTATCACACGCCAGGTGATATTGACATCAAATCATTGTAGTAACATTCAGCAAAATTTCATTTGGGATAACTGGTAGTACAGCTTATCCAATCCAACTTGGGACGGAAATTTGTTCCACATCCTCCGGTTGCGCACAAAACTGACAGTAGATTTCAAATGGCCGCTTGACACGCACTGTGCAATACGTCTTCATTTCTGTGCAAAGATAAAATGGAGAAGCTGTAATAACGAACCTCGCATCATAGATACAAACTATTATGAAGTGAGCAAAAATATTTTCCCATATTTTTTCAAGAACGTTACATAAACTCACCTAACGAACTTTTATTATTCCAAATGGGAACTAGTTCAACCCATTCACATCTACAAAACTGAAAAATTGTCATAAAAAACACAAATGACATTGTTCTCAGGTTCACAGTCACATACTGGAGAAATAATGCAGTCCTAGTTCAGAAAGCATAAAGATTATATATCCAGTTAGCGGAGGCAGAGCAGAACTTCCCTAGTGAAACTAATTGTAATGACAATAAGGAACTTAGGCATTCTTGTGGAGAGAATGAAATTTGATGAATTATTTTTTGGCTTTTTTCTTCCGAATAAAAAAAGGGCGTATTTTTTTAACACTTTTAAAGTAACTGTAATTTCTATTTTTTGATCGAAAAGCCAAGAAATAATTCATCAAATTTCATTCTCTCCACAAAAATGCCCGAGTCCCTAATTATCATTATAACGATGTCTGGTTTTCAAATAAACGTCACCGAAATTTCAATTATTTTTTTTTTCTGTGAATGAATCAACGTACCAATCGACAAGAAAGTGTCTGGGATTTATTTTTCATTTTACATCTTTCATAGAAGTTGTGATTTCTTTGTTTTTATTCGGAGAAGAGAAAAGAAAAAATAATTCATGAAACTACTTGTTGATATCAAATACACTATTTGAATAAAATCTTTTTATTTCTTGAAGTATTAACAACATTTGGTATTGCAAATTCAATACATTCAATTAAAAAATCGATATTCCATGTAGTCAATTCATCTTCTGGTGCCGCTAGTTTGCTGTCTGCATTTTGATATTATTGAATATCTGGAACAAAAAAAATTATGGGTATGATTTGAATTTATATATCACAGAATAATATTAAAATACAAGTAGATGAAATTTTTGTCTCATTCAACAAGCATTATTCATTGCCCTGAGGGTTTAGAATTCAACAGAATTCCACATAAAAATGCAGTTGCAGCTGAATTTTTGTAAGTGAAGACTTGCAGCAGATAACTGAGACAATCACTTCCTAGTAGGCACTTTAGTTGAAAAACGTATTCAGAGAACATACAGCTCTTAATTTGGTTTTGAAAGGTGTCATAACCATTCAAGTGAATTATAGCAAGATATTTCAGTTATCATCAGTGCATCGCCACCTATACCAAAACTACGATATAAACTGCATTTCACGAAATTATTACAATAAAACAAGCATCATATCTCACCTTCATCAATAGTAGTTTTCCCCTTCAGCTCACAAAATTCAATTGCTATCCTTGAAGTCGAAATATCCTTCCTTGAAATCATTCATATCTGCGTATGAAGTCAGATTTGTTTTCTTATAAATTCAGTGAAATTAGCGCAGGAAATGCCTAACCTTGAGTTGAAATGTATCCTCAATGTTGTTGTTAGATGTCCACGATCTAGTCGCTGTTCATACATCTCATATCTGTTTTAACGAAACATCCTGTAGTCATCACCATCGCTGGAATCGTAATCCGTCATAGTCAAGAATCAAACCTCGTCCTTGAACCGAAACCCATGCCTACGGCCGTTGTTGGAACTGAAATCCTCTATCGACGATATATCACAAGTAAATTGTCGTCCTGCGACCATGAAACATCGTCTTTGGTCGTCGTATTATTTACTCTTGAAACCGTTATCAAACCCGTCTTGTCGTCCATATCCAATGCATCTATCGGCGTCCTGATAGCGTCGTTGTCTTGGAAATGTAATATTCCATTATCATCTTGAAACCACTATCCATCTTCGTCCTGAAATCGGATCCGCAAGCCTTTGTTGTCCTAAAAATCACCATCCGTATTCGTCCTGGAAATGGACCCGCAAGTCATCATAGTCCTGAAATCACCATCTTCCGTCGCACTGGAACCGCAGCTACTCGTCATGAAACCACCGTCCATATTCGTCCTGGAATTGGACCCGCAAGTCTTCGTCGTCCTGAAATCACCATCCATATTCGTCCTGGAACTGAAATCGCAAGTCTTCATAGCCCTGAAACCACCATCTTCCGTCGCACTGGAACCGCAGCTCCTCGTCATGAAACCACCGTCCATATTCGTCCTGGAATTGGACCCGTAGCGTCGTCCCTTTTCTCGGAAATGTAATAATCCATCATTAACTTGAAACCACCATCCATCTTCGTCCTGGAATTGGATCTGCAAGTCTTCATCGTCCTGAAACCACTATCCTCAGCCGCACTGGAACCGCAGCTCTAAGCCGTCCTGGAACCGGAATTCTTCGTCCTGAAACCATCATCCGTCGACGCCCAGAGCGTACCATTGTAACCACCATCCATCTTCGTCCTGGAATTGGATCTGCATGTCTTCGTCGTCCTGAAAACACATCAGTCGTCTTCCTGGAACTGTAATCCACCACTGTCTTGGAACCACCAGCTATCGTCGCACTGGTAGCCTAATTCCTCGTCGTCCTGGAACCGAGATTCTTCGTCCTGAAGCCATCATCCGTCGACGTCCGCGTCGTTTTCTCGGAAATGTAATAATCCCTCATTATCTTGAAACCACCATGCATCTTCGTCCTGGAATTGGATCCGCAAGTCTTAATCGTCCTGAAACCACCATCCTCAGTCGCACTGGAACCGCAGCTCTTAGTCGTCCTGGGACCCGCAGCACTAAGTCGTCCTGGGACCGGAATTCTTCGTCCTGACACCATCATCCGTCAACGCCCAGAGCGTACCACTGTAACCACCATCCATCTTCATCCTGGAATTGGATCTGCATGTCTTCGTCGTCCTGAAAACACCATCAGTCGTCTTCCTGGAACTGTAATCCACCACTGTCTTGGAACCACCAGCTATCGTCGCACTGGAAGCGTAATTCCTCGTCATCCTGGAACCGCGATTCTTCGTCCTGAAGCCATCATCCATCGACGTCCAGAGCGTACCATTGTAACCACCATCTATCTTCGTCCTGGAATTGGATCTGCATATCTCCGTCGTCCTGAAAGTACCATCCGTGTTTCCCTGGAACTGTACTTCGTCATCCTGGGACCGCAATTCTTCATCCTGAAACCATGGTCCGTCGACGTCCAGACCATACACTGGAACCGCAATTATTAGTCGTTCTGAAAGAACCATCCCCCGTCTTCCTGGAACTGTAATCCATTCCATCATCGCCTTGAAACCATCATCCATCGTCATCCCGGATCCGCAATTCTTCGTCGTCCTGAAAACCATTATCAGTCTACGCCGTGAAAATACAATACCATCCATCGTCGTCCTGGAACCGCAAGTCTCCATCCTCATATTTGTCCTTGGAACCGTAACCGCTTTTGCTCATTCAGCCATGAACTTGTCGCTGCTCCTGGAAACATATCCCGTCGCCGCCCTTGTAACCAACTTCTAGTCACCTCCGAAACCGTAAACGGATGCCTAGGTTGAATTCTGAATCCGTTGGTGCCACAGGAACCGTAACCGCATGGCACCCCTGGATAGAAATCCATCGCCCCCCTCCCGCCCTCAGAATCGAAATTCGTTGCTGCTCGAAACAAAAAACCATCGCTGCTCCTGAAACCAAATACCATCGCTGCACCTGAAACCAAAATCCATCGCTGCACCTGAAACCAAAATCCATCGCTGCACCTGAAACCAAAATCCATCGCTGCCCTTGAGACTGAGGTCCGTTCCCCTGGAACCGAAATCCATAACAGCTATTCAGCCCCTGAAACCGAAGTCGGTGGTTCCGGAACCTAAATTCATCGCCACCCTTCCGTCTTCGGAACCGAAATCCAACGCCACCTTTCGCTCTTGGATGAAAATTCGTCGCTGCTCCTGAGAACCGAAATCCTTCGCCGCTATCCTGCTCCTGTAACCGAAGTCCGCTACCTTGAAACCGAAAACCATCGCTCCATCTGGAACTGAAGTCCACTATGCTCCCCCTAGAATTCCGCCGTCGCTCGTGGTTGGAACTGAAAACCGTCGCTGCCCTTCCCTTGGAGGCAAACTCCCTCGCCGCCTTCTATCGCTTCCCCTGGAACTAAAGTCCGCCGCCGCTCTTGAGGTTGGAACCGAAAACAGTCGCTGTCCTTTTTTGGAAACAAACTCCGACGTCGTCTTTGTAACCAACCCGTCATCATCTCTGGAAGCGTAACCGCAAGCCCTGGTTGATTTTGGGATCCGTCGTTGTATGTGCCTGGAACCGATATCCGTTCTTCTAACCAAACCGTCGCCATCTTGGCTGGAACCGCCCTTGGAATCAATGTGGCCAACCCTGGCACAGAAACTGGTCGTCATCCCTGGAAGCAAAATCCGTCGTTGGAATCCTAAATCCATCGCCACCCTTCTCTGTCCTCGGAACTGAAATCCATCGCCGCCCTTTCGCTCTTGATATCGAAATTCGCCGCTGCACCTGGGAACCGAAATCTTCCGCTGCTATCCTGCTCCTGGAATCGAAGTTCCGTTCCTTTGAATCCGAAAACCATCGCTTCCCCTGGAACTGAGGTCTGATATCGCTCCCCCTGAAACTGAAGTCCACCATCGTTCCTTCTGGAACTGAAGTCCGCCGCCGCTCTCGAGGTTGGAACCGAAAATCGTCGCAGCCCTTCCCTTGGAAGCAAACTCCGTCGCCGCCTTCGTAACCAGCCCATCATCATCTCTAGAAGCGTAACCGCAAGAACTGGTTGATTTTGAGATCCGTCGTCATCTCTGTAGCCGAACCTGCGTGCCGTCATTGCATGTGCCTGGAACCGATATCCGTCCTTCAAACCAACCCGTCGCCATCTCTGGAACCGTACGTCTTGGCTGGAACCGCCCTTAGAATCGATCTGCCAACCCTAGCACCGAAACTGGAGCCAAAATCCGTCGTTGGAACCAAAATCCATCGCCACCCTTCCGTCCTCGGAAATGAAATCCATCGCCGCCCTTTCGCTCTTGAAAACGATATTCGTCGCTGCATCTGGGAACCGAAATCATCCGCTGCTATTCTCGAAAACGTCAAAAATCTGTACCGGCTACGTGAATTGCATTTATTTGGGCTAAAACTTCTCATTTACAAGATGAAACCACCTCTGTAATAACTATTCACATTCATCTTCCAATTATGAAGGAGTCATTATTGATTGAAATTCTCTTCACTGCAGGCTCTACTTTTCGAAGGAATTTTTGGACAATCTTCATTAAAGAAATTTCAAACTGAAATATAGAACAGAAAAAAGATGGAAATTATATCAACTTGAAAATAAAATCAACTCACCAAGTCACAGGCAGCTTGGTTTTTCATCTTTTTCAACTACAAGAATTACTAACTTTCTATCTGATGGGGATTATTGCAAACCTTCTTTCAGGAACCATCCATGTAATAATATTATCTTTATACCTAGGAACTTGTTTGCTGGTCTTAATCCTACATCGAACCAAGTAATAAAATGTTCAAACAATCTTCACTGAAGGAATTCGAAAAGTCGGTTCTGATAAACACGATCGAAAAGAGTGGAAATACGAATCAAATATTGGAGAATCTGAACTGGGTCTGACTCCAACTTTTTTCCGAATACTCACACTTATTGGAATCTTTCGCAAATATCCTAAATAGAATATTCGGATGAAAAAAAATTGCCATGCAATTAGATATTATTTGTCGAAGATGCATGTCTTTTCTGATTAACAAAACTTCAACCAATTTTCTTGTGTGGAAAAATTTCTTCATCAGCATCTTAGATCCAAGCTTCTTTCGGTATGGAACCACCGTCATCTTAAAGATCCTTCTTTCATTTCTTTCGAACACTCAATTTCTCAATGTCGCCTTCTTCCTTGAAGGTACCTGATAGTGAAGGGGGATTAGTTGCTACGACGAGCAAACTCCTCTTCATCTCTGAATATTCGACCCAATTATTGCCTGGTGTTTTTGTCAGTCTCGTTGACTTGAAGCATTCCATCCTTATCCTGGAAAAAATACTCAATCAGTCATAATCTTTGTCTGAAGGTGGCCAATTTTCTGATTGCCACCTGTCAAAACTTACCAAGAAGATATTTGACTATACTCGACTCGCAATCATCTTCATTCCAAAAAGAAACCAATTATTCATTTGTCATCTTCTTCATCTTATCGTCCTTAGTCGTTTTCCTCTGCTATGAACGCCTCGTCAGTCTCATTGTATCCCATGTTTTCATCCAGTCGGGGTCTGTTTTTGTTCACCCCGAGAACATATCGATTTCATTTTTGTCACGATGCCATCTTCATTGAAAAAAAAATTATTCAATAGTGCTTGGTGAAGATTTTTATAATACCTACCCACTAGTATCCACCAAATCTAGGAAATCCATCCCCTAATCGATGGATCAGAACCATCCTCGTTCCATTCGTTATCCTTGATGTTGTTGTGATCGACACCTGCTGATTACTACAAAAAAGACCATACTCGGCCTGAAATCACCTTCATGCTGTAAAGAAACCAAATCTTAATTCGTATTCCTCTTCATCGTACCGTCCTCTAGTCTGGTTATCATCCATACATCCAGTTCGTCACCAGGCGATTTCCATCTCGGAGAAACCCACAGTGGATCCGACACAATCCGTGGCTTGGAAAGGATTTCCCTCCTCATCCATGGTTGTCGGCCTAGTTTTCTTCCATTCTCTTCTGGCTACCTGCCAATTTCCACAGAGAAGAATTTCAACATATGCGACCTGGAGCCATCATCATTCTGGAATGAAATACCGTCTTCTAACGTTATCCTCTGTCAAGTTGACGTCAATTCCCCTGATCGCTTCCTGCCGGTTGACATTGAGAGAAAACTATTCATCAATCACCATCACCACCCTGAAAAGAATCCTCTTCATCCATTCGTCACTGACCAAATGGTCATCCGTCTTGTGGTCATCACCGTTGCTGGAAGATAAATTTTAACTTATAGTAGGTCTGGAACTACCTTTCTCCTCCACCCGAAATACTTTGCCGCTATCCTGCTCCTGGAACCGAAGTCCGTTACCTTGAAACCGAAAACCATCGCTCCATCTGGAACTGAAGTACACCATGCTCCCCGAAGAATTCCGCCGTCGCTCGTGGTTGGAACTGAAAACCGTCGCTGCCCTTCCCTTGGAGGCAAACTCCCTCGCCGCCTTCTATCGCTTCCCCTGGAACTGAAGTCCGCCGCCGCTCTTGAGGTTGGAACCGAAAACCGTCGCTGCCCTCTCTTTGGAAACAAACTCCGACGTAGTCTTTGTAACCAACCCGCCATTATCTCTGGAAGCGTAACCGCAAGCCCTGGTTGATTTTGAGATCCGTCGTGGTATGTGCCCAGAACTGATATCCGTTCTTCTAACCAAACCGTCGCCATCTTGGCTGGAACCGCCCTTGGAATCAATGTGGCCAACCCTGGCACAGAAACTGGTCGTCATCCCTGGAAGCAAAATCCGTCGTTGGAATCCTAAATCCATCGCCAACCTTCTGTCCTCGAAACTGAAATCCATCGCCGCCCTTTCGCTCTTGATATCGAAGTTCGTCGCTCACCTGGGAACCGAAATCTTCCGCTGCTATCCTGCTCCTGGAATCCAAGTTCCGTTCCTTTGAATCCAAAAACCATCGCTTCCCCTGGAACTGAGGTCCGATATCGCTCCCCCTGAAACTGAAGTCCACCATCGTTCCTTCTGGAACTGAAGTCCGCCGCCGCTCTTGAGGTTACTCCGTCGTCGCCTTCAAAACCAGCCCGTCATCATCTCTGGAAGCGTAACCGCAAGCCCTGGTTGATTTTGAGATCCGTCGTTGTATGTGACCGGAACCGATGTCCGTTCTTCTAACCAAACCGTCGCTTGCTGGAACCGCCCTTGAAATCAATGTGGCCAACCCTGGCACAGAAACTGGTCGTCATCCCTGGAAGCAAAATCCGTCGTTGGAATCCTAATCCATCGCCACCCTTCTGTCCTCGGAACTGAAATCCATCGCCGCCATTTCGCTCTTGATATCGAAATTCGTCGCTGCACCTGGGAACCGAAATCTTCCGCTGCTATCCTGCTCCTGGAATCGAAGTTCCGTTCCTTTGAATCCAAAAACCATCGCTTCCCCTGGAACTGAGGTCCGATATCGCTCCTCCTGAAACTGAAGTCCACCATCGTTCCTTCTGGAACTGAAATCCACCGCCGCTCTTGAGGTTGAAACTGAAAACCGCCGCAGCCCTTTCCTTGGAAGCAAACTCCGTCGCCGCCTTCGTAACCAGCCCGTCATCATATCTGGAAGCGTAACCGCAAGAACTGGTTGATTTTGAGATCCGTCGTCATCTCTGTAGCCGAACCTGCGTGCCGTCATTGCATATGCCTGGAACCGATATCCGTCCTTCTAACCAACCCGTCGCCATCTCTGGAACCGTACGTCTTGGCTGGAACCGCCCTTAGAATCGATCTGCCAACCCTGGCACCGAAACTGGAGCCAAAATCCGTCGTTGCACCAAAATCCATCGCAACCCTTTCGTCCTCGGAAATGAAATCCATCGCAACCCTTTCGTCTTCGGAAATGAAATCCATCGCAACCCTTTCGTCCTCGGAAATGAAATCCATCGCCGCCCTTTCGCTCTTGATATCGAAATTCGTCGCTGCATCTGGGAACCGGAATCCTCCGCTGCTATCCTGCTCCAGGAATCGAAGTTCCGTTCCTTTGAATCCAAAAACCATCGCTTCCCCTGAAACTGAGGTCCGATATCGCTCCCCTTGAAACTGAAGTCCACCATATTCCCTTCTGGAACTGAAGTCCGCCGCCGCTCTTGAGGTTGGAACCGAAAATCGTTGCAGCCCTTCCCTTGGAAGCAAACTCCGTCACCGCCTTCGTAACCAGCCCATCATCATCTCTGGAAGCGTAACCACAAGAACTGGTTGATTTTGAGATCCGTCGTCATCTCTGTAGCCGAACCTGCGTGCCGTCATTGCATATGCCTGGAACCGATATCCGTCCTTCTAACCAACCCGTCGCCATCTTTGGAACCGTATATCTTGGCTGGAACCGCCCTCAGAATCGATGTGCCAACCCTAGCATCGAAACTGGAGCCAAAATCCGTCGATGGAACCGAAATCCGTCGCTAACCTCGGTGCCGTAATCCTTCGCCGCTCAGGAATGCCCGCTGCTATACTGGGTACCGTACCCGCATGTTTTGAATGAAACCGAAATCCATCGTATTCGCCGTTAGAAACCATATTCGTTGCCGACCTTATCTCCGGCACTGTGATTGCTTACCGTGTTTGGAATAAAAATTGGTTGCCGCATTGTATTCGCAGTTGGTACCGATATCAATCGTAAATGGAGTTTGAACTGACATTCGTCGTCGCCCATGTAACAAAAATCCGTTCGGCATTCCTCGAACAGTAACCGCTGCCGCAATATCCGTCGCCGTTCCTGGAATCGTAACTGCTTGCCATCCCTGGATCTGTTGTTGTCTCTGGATCCGTAACCGCTTGACATAGTTTGCAGAATCTGTCACCGCGCCTGGGTCCATAATCATCTGTCAGAATCGAAAATCCGCTGCAGTTGGAACCGTAATTCATGTCATGGATTCTTCGCAGCCGACATCTACTGCGGACGGTCAGCGATCACAATTTGTGCCGATTTCGCACCTAAAATACACCACCTCAACCCTAAAAAAAAAAAAAACACTTTTTCGACTTCTCCATCTCTCTAACAATAAGTTACCTTTGAAGATCGACTCATCAGCAAAACATTATATCAAGTGTGACATGTCATTCCGAAGAAAAACTTTGAATTACCTTCAGATTTCTTAAAATGCGACAAGGTACTGCTGTAATTTCTTTTGAAAAGAAAACTATCTGATTATATTACAATGTCACTATTTATAGAAATCAAAATTCCTCGATAATTCTCATGTACCTGAAAAATAAAAAAATATTACTAATTTCAAAAGCAGAACTTTGTAACTATTAAATTATATGGCACTATTGGTCAGATTAAAATTTGACACAGAATGTAGCTATTTCAAGAGAACAAGTCTTCAAGAAGATTGTTGCGAAATTTCTCAATAGAAATACTGTATTGCCACATTCTGTTCCAAGAAAATGTATTCAACATGTTAACCTATTCGGACTTCCATTGTAAATATTATAAACTCTATTGAAACCTGTTGTGAAGAAACTCATGAGGATATGAACAAGTTGAGTGTACTCACGACGTTTCGATCGCTGGTATCCGCAATAAATTTAGACATCATTCATGTCATTCTATCAACTTGGTTTCCATAGGCTTGTCGCATTTCAAGTGAAAATGAACGGCCGTTGCCATTTTTTGCCACCAGATGAGTTTTGAAAATAATCAAAAAGTCGTTTCGTGTTATCCAAAGTTCACTGGACATCATAACCCATATTTCGGCCAATAACAGACAGCGACTTCACTTCATCACTGCTATAAATATATAAGTAATTTCCTTTCGGGCCTCAATTTTTTTTATAAACCAACCAACTGGTAAAATTGTCTTCATTGATCTTCAATCCTGTTTCCCAGAAAAATTCTGAACATTCTTCCCGAAAACGTCAAAAATCTGTACGGGCTACGTGAATTGCATTTATTTGGGCTAAAACTTCTCATTTACAAGATGAAACCACCTCTATCATATTTATTCACATTTATCTTCCAATTATGAAGGAGTCATTGTTGATTAAAACTCTCTTCACTGCAAGCTCTACTTTTCGAAGAAATTTTTGGACAATCTTCATTAAAGAGATTTCAAACTGAAATATAGAACAGAAAAATTAAAGAAATTTCAAACTGAAATATAGGACAGAAAAAAGATGGAAATTATATCAACTTGAAAATAAACTCAACTCACCAAGTCACAGGCAGCTTGGCTCTTCATCTTTTCCAACTACAAGAATTACTAACTTTCTATCTGATAATAATTATAGACTTTCGAATTAATATGGATGTTCTGTGGCTGGACTACCAGACGAGTATATTCATACTATAAAGCCCTCCATGCAATTAGATATTATTTGTCGAAGATGCATGTCTTTTCTGATTAACAAACTTCAGCCAATTTCCTTGTGTGAAAAAATTTCTTCATCAGCATCTTAGATCCAAGCTTCTTTCGGTATGGAACCACCGTTATCTTGAAGATCCGTCTTTCATTTCTTCTGAACACTCAGTTTCTCAATGTTGCCTTCTTCCTTGAAGGCACCTGATAGTGAAGTGGGATTAGTTGCTACGACGAGCAAACTCCTCTTCATCTCTGAATATTCGACCCAATTATTGACTGGTGTTTTTGTCAGTCTCGTTGACTTGAAGCATTCCATCCTTATCCTGGAAAAAAATACTCATCAGGTCATAATCTTTGGTCTGAAGGTGGCCAATTTTCTGATTGCCACCTGTCAAAACTTACCAAGAAGATATTTGACTATACTCGACTTGCAACCATCTTCATTCCAAAAAGAAACCAACTATTCATTTGTCGTCTTCTTCATCTTATCGTCCTTAGTCGTTTTTCTCTGCTATGATCGCCTCGTCAGTCTCATTGTATCCCATGTTTTGGTCCAGTCGGGGTCTGTTTTCGTTTACCTCGAGAACATATCGATTTCATTTTTATCACGATGACATCTTCATTAAAAAAATCATTCAATAGTGCTCGGTGAAGATTTATATAATACCTACCCACTAGTATCCACCAAATCTAGGAAATCCATCCCCTAATCGATGGATCAGAACCATTCTCGTTATCCTTGATGTTGTTGTGATCGACACCTGCTGATTTCTACAAAAAAGACCATACTCAGTCTGCAATCACCTTCATGCTGTAAAGAAACCAAATTTTCATTCGTATTCCTCTTCATCGTACCGTCCTCTAGTCTGGTTTTATCATCCATACATCCAGTTCGTCACCAGGCGATTTCCATCTCGGAGAAACCCACCCATAACGGATCTGACACAATCCGTGGCTTGGAAAGGATTTCCCTCCTCATCCATGGTTGTCGGCCTAGTTTTCTTCCATTCTCTTCTGGCTACCTGCCAATTTCCACAGAGAAGAATTTCAACATATGCGACCTGGAGCCATCATCATTCTGGAATGAAATACCGTCTTCTAACGTTATCCTCGGTCAAGTTGACGTCCATTCCCCTGGTCGTTTCCTGCCGGTTGACATTGAGAAAACTATTCATCAATCACCATCACCACCCTGAAAAGAATCCTCTTCATCCATTCGTCACTGACCAAATGGTCATCCGTCTTGTGGTCATTACCGTTGCTGGAAGATAAACTTTAACTTATAGTAGATCTGAAACTAACTTTCTCCTCCACCCTAGAAAGAAACCTCTCTTCATCCTAGGAATAAATACTCTCATCCTGGGAATAAATACCTTCATCCTGCAAAAACCAGCTTCATCTTATCAAAAAATCTCTTCATCTAGTCGGCATTGGCCTAGCTGTCATCCGTCCTCTGATTGGTGCATGCTAGAATCCAAGAATAAGTTCCATAATTGGCATGACATGGTATCATTTATTACGGAAAAAACCTCTATTCAATCGTCCTTAGGCCAGCTGTCTCCCGCCTTTGTTGAAGTCATCCAAAAACTATATTTATATTCTACCCGGAACCGTGGAAAATACACTTCCATCGTTGTTGTTTCTCATTTCATGCTCTTCCTTCGCCATACGCTAGCTACTACCAAGGAACCTATTCCATATTTGGCAAGGGACCATCTCCATCTTTGAAAGTGTGTTCCTCTTCATTTTGTCGTCCTAGGACCATTCAATGGTCGTTCTATTGCCATTTGCCGGTATCCACCAAGGAATCCATTTCATATTAGGCACGTAAGCATCATCTTGAAAAGCCCTTCTGCATTCAACCGTCCTAGGTATTTCAGAAATCCAATCCAATTTTTCCCCATTGCCACAGTCGTTCCTACACGAGACTCCAATGAATATTGATATCTTGTTCAGCAAAAATTCAAAAACAAAGTTTTTGCGTCATATATTTCAGTTCCAACAGTCACTTGCTTCTCTTCGCACGAAATGGAATGTTCAATTCAGATATTTCAAAACAATTGTACCATTAGAGATGTGAGCATCCATTCCCATTCAGAGGTTTGTAAATTCTGATATCCAGACAGACCTGCTTCATATGGGGCCCTCAGTATTTTTCTGGATAGTGTATTTATTGAACTTCAGTAATCTCCGTCAATAGTCCGACTGGACCATAATTCAATTTTTGGTAGAAATCGTACATCAAGGAATAAAAAAATATCTGGAAAATACTTTTTCAAGGTTGTTTGACGGACGCAATCGTCCAGAATGCAGAATACAAATAATTTCATTTCAGTTTTCATCCATCAGTTTCTAATGACTATGCAGATAATACATACTTCTCAAATTTAATCAGTCGAATTTGGGAACAATTTATTTTCTTGCACAATGCCTGTAAAAAAGTTTTTCCACAGTGACTGACCTGCTTTGTTGAACTGCAGTAGTCTACGCCCCCAACTCATTTGGTCTTCATTTCTATGTCGAGGAAATAGACACTTCTTTCATTAATAATATCAACGGATGGAAGAAATATCTAAACAAGATAATTCAAGAAGCCTCGATGGATGAACGTCCACTAAGAAAATGCATAATAGAAAGAATTCAATCGTAGTACGAGACATGTTTCATCTATCTGTGCGTAATGACACATGCCATTATCAATGCATACGTTCTGTAATAAATTTCTGAAGAATGTTTTTCCCAAATTGTACATGACATACCTGCTTTATATCGGAGAGCAGGAATTTTATTCTATTCGTTGAACGGCACAAGTCTACGCCATGAACTTGCCTGGTACATGATTTCTTTAAGAGGGAACCGTATATAATAACGAATGCGAGAAGTATCTGGCAACTATTTTTAATGTTCCTTGATAGACTCGTCAAGAAAATGCGAAACAGGACAAAGTTTATATCAGTACGAGACAATATTCACCTATAATTTGTAGCGACAGTATGCAAATAATACATATATTCCAAAATAGAAAGTAAATCCTTAGTGCCCATCATCTTTTATCCGGTAAATATGTATTTGCAAAATTTGACGGTAGTTTATCTCACAAAAACATCTGGAAAATACGATTCTTCCAAAATTGGATGTGACATACCTGCCTCATAATTTTCCTGGGTAGTGTATTTATTGAACTTCAATAGTCTGCCAAATACCGTCTGGTCCTCGAAGACAATTTTGAAAAAATCTGACAAGGAAAATTATCTGTATTATTTTTGTTAGGCTGTTGATGTTTGGCACAATCGTCCAGAATGAAGAATACGAAGAAATCCATCTCAGTAGACAGTCTTCATTTTTCAGTTCGTAATGATTATGTAAATAATGAATATTTTTCAAAGTCAATCGGATCCGTCAACTAGTTTCTTCTGGAACCTCGCAACATATTTTGAATAGTATTCGCAAACTGGGGTAGTAATACGTATTTTGAATAATGCCTGGAAAATACAACGGTTTTTCCAAAATTGAGCATGGCATACCTGTTTCACGTCGAAGTGCTGGGTTTTTCGGTGATATTTCTTTCAATAAACTGCACAAGTCGACCGAGTGCACTTGTCTTGTACTTGATTTCTTTTTCTATAGAGCCGTATGATACTTTCATACGAGTGCGAAAAATATCTGGAAACTATTTTCAAGGGTGCTTGATGGACAAATTGATCCATCAACAAAATGCGAAAAAAAAAATCACATAAGTACGAGACAATATTCACCTATTAGCTCATAGCGACAGATGCGAATAATACATGCATTCCAGAATGAATTCATTAAATTCATCAACAGATCCTTCGTGATCATCAAATTTCCAGTAAGGATGTATTCGCAAAATTGGAATGGGTAGTTCATCTTACACAACATCTGGAAAATACAACAAGTTTTGTCCCAAATTGAATGTGACAGACCTGCTTCATATGGCACCCTCAGTATTTTTCTGGATAGTGTATTTATTGAACTTCAGTAATCTCCGTCAATAGTCCGACTGGACTATAATTCAATTTTTGGTAGAAATCGTACATCAAGGAATAAAAAATATATCTGGAAAATACTTTTTCAAGGTTGTTTGACGGACGCACTCGTCCAGAATGCAGAATACAAATAATTTCATTTCAGTTTTCATCTATCAGTTTCTAATGACTATGCAGATAATACATACTTCTCAGATTTATTCAGGCGAATTTGGGAACAATTTATTTTCTTGCACAATGCCTGTAAAAAATTTTTTCCACAGTGACTGACCTGCTTTGTTGAACTGCAGTAGTCTACGCCCCCAACTCATCTGGTCTTCATTTCTATTTCGAGGAAATAGACACTTCTTTCATTAATGATATCAACGGATGGAAGAAATATCTGAACAAGATAATTCAAGAAGCCTTGATGGATGAACGTCCACCAAAAAAATGCATAATAGAAAGAATTCAATCGTAGTACGAGATATGTTTCGTCTATGTGTGCAGAATGATACATGCCATTATCAATACATACGTTCTGTAATAAATTTGTGAAATGTTTTCCCCAAATTGTACATGACATACCTGCTTCATATCGGAGAGCAGGAATCTTTTTTGTTGATATTTATTCTATTCGTTGAACGGCACAAGTCTACGCTATGAACTTGCCTGGTACATGATTTCTTTCAGAGGGAACCGTATACAATAACGAATGCGAGAAGTATCTGGCAACTATTTTTAATGTTGCTTGATGATTTTATCAAGAAAATGCGGAACAGGACAAAGTTTATATCAGTACGAGACAATATTCACCTATAACTTTGTAGCGACAGTGTGCAAATAATACATATATTCCAAAATAGAAAATAAATCCTTAGTGCCCATCATCTTTCTTCCAGTAAATATGTATTTGCAAAATTTTACGGTAGTTCATCTCACAGAAACATCTGGAAAATACGATTTTTCCAAAATTGGATTTGACATACCTGCCTCATAATTTTCCTGGGTAGTGTATTTACTGAACTTCAATAGTCTATGCCAAATACCGTCTGGTCCTCGAAGACAATTTTGAAAAGTTTGACAAGGAAAATTATCTGTATTTGTTAGGCTGTTGATGTTTGGCACAATCGTCCAGAATGAAGAATACGAAGAAATCCATCTCAGTAGACAGTCTTCATTTTTCAGTTCGTGATGATTATGTAAATAATGAATATTTTTCAAAGCCAATCGGATCCGTCAACTAGCTTCTTCTGGAACCCATCAACATATTTTGATTGGTATTCGCGAACTGGGGTAGTAATTCGTTTTCTGAATAATGCCTGTAAAAGACAACGGGTTTTCCCAAATTGAGCATGGCATACCTGTTTCACGTCGCAGTACTGGGATTTTCGGTGATATTTCTTTCAATAAACTGCCCACGAAGGAGTACACTTGTCTTGTACCTGATTTCTTTTTCGTGGGAGCCGTTTGATACTTTCATACGAGTGCGAAAAATATCTGGAAACTATTATCAAGGGTGCTTGATGGAAAATTGATCCATCAACAGAATGAGGAAGCGAAAAAATTTCATATCAGTACGAGACAATATTCACCTATTAGCTCATAGCGACAGATGCGAATAATACATACATTCCAGAATGAATTCATTAAACTCATCAACAGATCCTTCGTGATCATCAAATTTCCAGTCAGGATGTATTCCCAAAATTGGAATTGGTAGTTCACACAAAATCTGGAAAATACAACGATTTTTGTCCCTAACTGAATGTGACAGACCTGCTTTATATGGCACCCTCAGTATTTTTCTGGATAGTGTATTTATTGAACTTCAGTAATCTCCATCAAAACCCGGCTGGACCATAATTCAATTTTTGGTAGAAATCGTAGGGGAGGTAGGGGAGCATTGGGCAGTCGGGAGGTTTGGGCACTCTCTCTTTTCTCGGAATATATGGTAGCTATTTTTTGTTTTCTACCACAGCACTCTATTTTAATTACTGGCAACACCGTTTATTTGAAACGTCAGCTGTCATTTCACTTGGTTGTCAAGTTATATGCAGTGAACGGTTTGTTGCGTACAGAAGTAAATATTTTGTTTGTGATTTAGAGAATCATAACACGAAAATCTGCAAGAAAGTTAAGTTTCAACGTTAAATTCTTTTTTGTGTTTAATTGAGATTTTATTTACCTGTCAATCAGAATTCAAAATCAGATTTGAATAAACTTATTCAAATTTATTTGAAAAGTGAAGTTATGGGGAGCATTGGACATGCAAGCAGGAGGGAGGTTTGGGCATGTCCAATGCTCCCTCTGTTTTAGAGCATTTTGGTGTCATAATTTTGTACTTTTTTGCTATGCCTATTGCAATAAATATTTTAATCATTTCTCTTCAGAGCAATGCCGTTCACATTCAAAGGAGCAAAAATTAAAACTACTGCGAGTAAATATGATATACCCTGGACGAACCTTCAAAGATACATAAAGCAAGGTGGCGTCGTGAAAGATAGTTCTTCTAAATTTATCTCATCCCAAATATTCACGAAGGATGAAGAAGAAAAAATTTCAGAATATCTTATAACATCATTCAAACTAAATCATGGACTGTCAAAATTGAAGGCACGCGAATTGGTTTATGAATATGGCACTGCTATTGAAAAAAAAATGCCAAATAACTGGACGGAAAAAAAATTGCATCCAAAGATTGGATTAGAGGATTTTCAGAAGACATCCTCAGCATTCGATAAGGACACCCGAGGCCACCGGTCTCTCCCGGTCCACAAGTTTCAATAAGAAAAACGCCGGAGATTTTTTTGTAGAAACGATAACGTTTCTATAAAAAATTTATATAATATATAAATAATACTCAAGCACAGTAGTATAGTAAAGCAATATGTGGTACTATGCCCGAACCTCCCTATAGGGGTGCCCAAACCTCCCGACCATCGGGAGGTTTGGGCACTTTGGACATGTGTTCGGAAATTGTTTGTTACTTCGAAACCAATTATAATATCAAAACTTTTCTCAGTAATAATTAATGCGAAATATGTATGCTAGATACATACGAAATAAAATTTTGATTATGACAAAAAATAACAGTTTTATTTCCAATCATGTAAAAAAGTGCCCAATGCTCCCCTACCTCCCCTACATCAAGGAATAAACAGTATCTGGAAAATACTTTTTCAAGGTTGTTTGACGGACGCACTCGTCCAGAATGCAGAATACAAAGAATTTCATTTCAGTCTTCATTTATCAGTTTCTAATGAGAATGTAGATAATAATTTTCTCAAATTTAATCAGGCGAAATTGGGAACAATTTATTTTCTTGTACAATGCCTGTAAAAGAAGTTTTTCCCCAGTGACTGACCTGCTTCGTTGAACTGCAGTAGTCTATGCCCCCAAGTCATCTGGTCTTAATTTCTATTTCGAGGAAATAGTTCAACATTCCTTTATTCAATAATATCAACGTATGGAAGAAATATCTGAAAAAGATGTTTCAAAAAGACTTGATGGATGAACATCCGTCAAGAGAACGCATAATAGAAAGGAATTCAATCGAAGTACGAGACATGTTTGATCTATCAGTGCGTAATGACATATGCCATTATTAATACATACATTCCGTCATGAATTTGTGGAGAATTTTTTCCCTAATTGTAAACGACATACCTGCTTCATATCGGAGAGCAGGAATGTTTGTAGATATTCATTCTTTTCGTTGAACGGCACAAGTCTACGCCATAAACTAGTATGGTCCTCGACTTCTTTCCGATGAAATATTATAATACGTTCAACATCAATGAGTGCAAGAAATATCTGGAAACTAGTGTTTGAGGGGACACAGACAAAGAATAATAATAGGACTGATTTCATAACAATGAGAAAATATTCACCTATCAATTCTTAGCGCAAATATACGAATGATACAAAGGTACTGAATTCATTATATCTTCAACTATGTATTTGAAAAATTGGCAATTTGTTTCTTGAACAAAACCTGGAATAGACGACTGATCCCAAATTGAATGTGACAAACCTGCTTCATGTCGCCGCCTCGGTATCAAACACCAATAATCTCCGCCAAAATTTGCCAGGTCCTGGATCCCATTCTCGAAGAAATCGTAAAACTATGCTTTTAGAATCAATGGGCAAAAATATCTGAAAATTCTTCCATCGAGAGGTTTGATGGACTTAATCGTCCATAATGTAGATAAGAAGAAATTCATTGTAGTATGAGAGTTTTCATTTATCAGTTCACAACGACTATGGAAAAATACATACGTTTGGATATTAAT
This sequence comes from Zygogramma bicolorata, assembly GCA_032362365.1. Lineage (NCBI taxonomy): Eukaryota > Metazoa > Arthropoda > Insecta > Coleoptera > Chrysomelidae > Zygogramma > Zygogramma bicolorata. The sequence goes on from JAVJAQ010004230.1 coordinate 354,742, forward strand.
TCGTGTCTTGAACAATGCCTGGAGAGAACCTTTTTTCAAACTGAATATGACAGCCCTGCTTGGTTGAGCTACAGTAGTCTACGCCATCAACTCGTCTAGCCCTTGATTTATTTTTCGAGGAAATCATACACTTATTCAAACCACCATCGAATAGGAGAAATATCTGAAAACTATTTTCGAAGGATACTTGATAGGCAAACCTGTCCATGAAAAAAATTCAGAATTGGAATAATGTAATCGTAGTCTTAGAAAGTTTCTACCGGCAAGTATGTAGCGACATACAAATAATGCATATGCTCAAAAATGGATTCGAAAGATGGCAATAGCTCGTTCAGGAACGAAGTTGTATTTCGAACTAGTATATGCAAAATTGAACAGTACCTGGAATATCAAATGAATTTCCAAATGGTATATGACAGACCTGTAACAGTAGTATCCCATGTAGCAGTAGTAGCATCCCCATATGTTGATTTCTTTTTCGTAAAAATTGTGTACTCCGTTCAATATTACGTTTAACACAAAAAATGTCGAAAGCTTGTTCTGGAACTTCCGAACTACGAAGTATTTGCAGTGTTTGGCGGTAATTTTTTCATCTTGAACGATGCCTGGAATATATGAGGGTAATTTGGAAATTGAATATGGCAGACCTGTTACATTTTCCGACTTTGGTGTTTTACTTGATAAAACTTATGCCTCAATTGCAGTAGTATCGGCCATAAGCACGTCTGGTTCCCGTTTTATTTTGATCGTTTACTTCTTTGAACTTTGGCATGGATGAAAATCTGAAAATTATCTTGATCAAGGTACTCGATGGACAAAGTCCAAGAAAATGCAGAGTAAAAAACAATTTCATCCTGATATGAAAGAAATGCAGAATTCGACACTTAAGTTTTTACGTGGATTCATTGCAACGAGAAAACTGCACTAGTATCTGCCAAAATTTTGACTAGCTTGTAGTTTCAGGAAACATTGCCGCCTTTCAACATCAACAAATATCTGAAAACTACTTTATACATGTGTTCCCAAAAAAATGCGATGTAGGAAAAATATCATCTCAGTACTAGCTTGAAGACATGCAAAATAATATACCTGTTCAACATGAATTCGACAGCCCTGTCAGTAGAACAGCACTTTTGAAACTGTGAAGGGCTTTCAAATTTTGATGGCTTGAACAATGCCTGAAATATTCAGTTGATTATCCCAAATCAAACAAGACTGACCTGCTTCAGTTACAGCTCTCTGTAGGATTTTTCTCTATATTGTAAGCTTGTATATTGTAAGTTGCAGCGGTTTGAAGGGTTCTCGATTCTCTTACAGGAAATTGTATAAAATCTCTTCCAAAAATCAACGAGCGGACGAAAATCTGAAAACTATTTGTTCGAAGGTCTTCGATGGACATAATTACCCATCAAAAGACAAAGAAAGAATATCCCAGAAATATTTTTGGCATTCACTATCAATGGAAAATATACACATTATACAGGAGTTTCAAAATAAATTCAACAGATCTACCAAAAACTCTTTTTGGAGTTCATTTACGGAATTTGTGAATTGTGAAATATTCTCGGAAATAAGCAGTTTTCCGTCTCACACGAGCAATACAGTTATTAAAAACTGGAAAATAATACAAGAGATTTTCAAAAATTGAATATTACAGACCTGTTTCATATATTAGCGCCTGGCCTTCTGATGATGTTATTGTCACTGAACTGTAGGAATCTCCTCTATATAATTATAATGATCTGGTCCTTCCTTTATTTTTGGAAGAAATCGCAAAATACTTCTCCTGACATGAGAGAATAAAATATCTGGAAACTATAATTTTGAGGGTTCTCGATGGACACACCACCTCCATTGAGAAAATGAAGGACATCATCACGAGTATCTATCAGTTCATAACGATATATGTTTCGAAATCAACATTGCCTTTATGTGAAAAATATATGAAAACACTTTTTCAAAGATGTTGGATAGTCACACTCGTCCAGAATGAAGAATACGAACGATTTCATTCCAGTATGACACAGTCTTCATTCATCAATTCGTAATGACTCTACAAATATCACATGCTCATCAAATATCAAACCCGTCGATAGCTCTTTCTGAAGCTCATCTTCGTTTTGAAAACAAGTAATCGCGAACTGGGGCAGTAACCCTTTTCTTGAAAAATACCTGGAAAAGACAATGGTTGTTCCCAATTTGAAACTGGCATACCTGCTTCATTTCAGTGCTGGAATTTTCCACACATTGAACCGCACAAGTCGACGCCATAAACTTGCCTGGTATATTTCTTTTTGAGGGAACCGTATAATACGTTTATACAATAACAAATGCGAGAGAAGTATCTGGAAACTATTTTTAATTTTGCTTGATAGTTTCATCAAGAAAATGTGAAACGAGACAAAGTTTATATTAGTATCAGACCATATTCACCTAGTTCGTAGCGACAGTATGCAAATAATACATAAATTTCAAAATAAATAATAGATCCTTAAAGTCCATCATCGTTTTTCCAATTAAGATGTATTTGCAAAATTTGACGGTAATTTATCTCACAGAAATATCTGGAAAATACAAAGGTCTTTTCGCAAATTGGATGTGACATACCTGCTTCATGTCATAGCCTCAGAATTTTCCTGGGTAGTGTATTTATTGAACTCCTGTAGTTTCTGTCTGGTCCTCAAAATGACATAATTGGAGGAATCTGGCATTGCTTTCAACATCAAAAGTGGGATGACATGTAAAAGTATATGTGATGCACTTTTGCAAGGTTTGATGGACACAATCATCCAGAAAGCAGAATACGAAGATATTCATCTCAGTATGAGACAGTCTTCATTTGTCAGTTCATAATGACTATGCAATGATGAATATTTTTCAAATTGGATCTATCAACTATCTTCTTCTAGAATCGATCAACATATGTTGATAAGTATTCGCGAACTGGGGCAGTAGATAGTTTCTTGAATAATTCCTGGAAAAGACAACGGTTTTTCCCAAATTGAGCATGGCATACCTGTTTCACGTCGCAGTGCTGGGTATTTTGGAGATATTCCAATCGTTGAACTGCACAAGTCGACAGAGTGAACTTGTCTTGTACTGATTCCTTCTTCAAATGAACCGTATGATACTTCCATACGAGTGCAAAAAAATGCGGAATCGGATAATTTTGATATCAGTACGACACAATATCCATGCATTAGCTCCTGGCGACATCGACAGTTGCGAATGCTACATGCATGCCAAAATGAATTCATTAGATTCCTCAACAGATCCTTCGTGATCATCATATTTCCAGCCAGGATGTATTCGTGAAATTGTAATTGGTAGTTCATCTTACACAAAATCTGGAAAATACGATTTTTGTTCCAAATTGAATGTGACAGACCTGCTTCATGGGACACGCTCAGCATTTTCCTGGAGTGTATTTACTGAACTTCAGTAATCTCGCCAAAATAACGTGAAGACCCCAATTTAATTTTTGGAAGAAATCGTACAGTGCTGCTTTCAACACCAGGGAACGACAGCATGCCAAAATGAATTCCTTAGGCTCATCCACAGATTCTTCGTGATCATCGTATTTCCAGTCAAGATGTATTCTCAAAATTGGAATTGGTAGTTAGTCTTACACAAAATCTGGAAAATACGATTTTTGTTCCAAATTGAATGCGACAGACCTGCTTCATGGGGCACCCTCAGCATTTTCCCGGATAGTGTATTTATTGAACTTCAGTAATCTCGTCGAGAGAAAGTCTCGACCCTAATTCAATTTTTGGAAGGAATCGTACAGTGCTGCTTCCAACAACAGAGAAAAAATTTCTGGAAACACTTGCGAATTTGTTCGACGGACGCACTCGTCCAGAATGCAGAATACAAAGAATTTCATTTCAGTCTTCATTTATCAGTTTCTGATGACTATGTAGAATACATACATACTGCTCGAATGCAATCAGGCCTGTCGAGTAGCTATCTCTGGAACTCATCCCCATATTCTGATTCATGTAATTGCGAAATTGGGAACAATTTATTTTCTTGCACAATGCCTGTAAAAGAAGTTTTTACCCAGTGACTGACCTGCTTTGTTGAACTGCAGTAGTCTAGGCCCCCAACTCATCTGGTCTTCATTTCTATTTCGAAGAAATAGTTCAACATTTCTTTTTCAATAATATCAACGTATGAAAGAAATATCTGAAAAAGATGTTTCAAAGAGATTTGATGGATGAACATCCGTCAAGAAAACCCATAATAGAAAAGAATTCAATCGAAGTACGAGACATGTTTGATCTATCTGTGCGTAATGACATATGCCATTATTAATACATACATTCTGTCATAAATTTGTGGAGAATTATTTTCCCTAATTGTAAATGACATACCTGCTTCATATCGGAGCAGGAATGTTTGTTGATATTCATTCTTTTCGTTGAACGAGAGTTTTCATTTATCAGTTCGCAACGACTATGGAAAAATACATACGTTTGGATATTGGATATTAATTCGTGTCTTGAACAATGCCTGGAGAGAACCTTTTTTCAAACTGAATATGACACCCCTGCTTGGTTGAGCTACAGTAGTCTACGCCATCAACTCGTCTAGCCCTTGATTTCTTTTTCGAGGAAATCATACACTTATTCAAACCACCATCGAATTGGAGAAATATCTGAAAACTATTTTCGAAGGATACTTGATAGGCAAACCTGTCCATGAAGAAAATTCAGAATTGGAATAATTTAATCGTAGTCTTAGAAAGTTTTTACCGGACAGTATGTAGCGACAAGCAAATAATGCATAAGCTCAAAAATGGATTCGAAAGATGGCAATAGCTCGTTCAGGAACGAAGTTGTATTTCGAACTAGTATATGCAAAGTTGAACAGTACCTGGAATATCAAATGAATTTCCAAATAATATATGACAGACCTGTAACAGTAGTAGTATCCCCTATATGTTGATTTCTTTTTCGAAAAAATTGTGTACTCCGTTCAATATAAACGAGTGGTAAAAATATCTGAGAATTTCTTTCGAATGGTACTCATCAGTTCGTAGAGACGCATTCCTATGGTACATATGTTCAACACAAAAGATGTCGAAAGCTTGTTCTGGAACTTCTCGAACTACGAAGTATTTGCCGGTAATTTTTTCATCTTGAACAATGCCTGGAATATATGAGGGTGATTTGGAAATGGAATATGCAGACCTGTTACATTTTCCGACTTGGGTGTTTTACTTGATAAAACTTATGCCTCAATTGCAGTAGTATCGGCCATAAGCACGTCTGGTTCCCGTTTTATTTTAATCGTTTACTTCTTTGAACTTTGGTATGGATAAAAATCTGAAAATTATCTTGATCAAAGTACTCGATGGACAAAGTCCAAGAAAATGCAGAGTAGAAAACAATTTCATCCTGATATGAAATATGAAAATGCAGAATTCGACACTTAAGTTTTTACATGGATTCATTGCAACGAGAAAACTGCACTAGTATCTGCCAAAATTTTGACTAAGCTTGTAGTTTCAGGAAACATTGCCGTCTTTCAACATCAACGAATATCTGAAAACTACTTTCAACATGTGTTCCCAACAAAATGCGATCTAGGAAAAATGTCATCTCAGTACTAGCTTGAAGACATGCACAATAATATACCTGTTCAACATGAATTCGACAGCCCTGTCAGTAGGTCAACAGCACTTTCGAAACTGTGAAGGGCTTTCAAATTTTGATGGCTTGAACAATGCCTGGAATATTCAGTTGATTGTCCCAAATGAAAGAAGGCTGACCTGCTCAAGCTACAGCTCTCTGTAGGATTTTTCTCAATATTGTAGGCTTCGAGTTGTAGCGGTCCCCACCATAACTTTGAAGGGTTCTCGATTTTCTTACAGGAAATCGTCTCTCTTCCAAAAATCAACGAGTGGACGAAAATCTGAAAACTATTTGTTCGAACGTCTTCGATGGACAGGAATACCCATCAAAAGGCAAAGAAAGAATATCCCAGAAATATTTTTGGCATCCACTATCGGTGAAGTTTCAAAATAAAATCAACAGATCTACCAACAGCTCTTTTGGGGGTTCATCTATGGAATTTGTGAATTGTGAAATATTCTCGGAAATATGCAGTTTTCCGTCTTACACGAGCAATAGTTATTAAAACTTGGTTAACAATACAAAGGATTTTTACAAATTGAATATTACAGACCTGTTTCATATATTAGCGCCCGGCCTTTTGATGATGTTATTGCCACTGGACTTCAGGAATCTCCGCTATATAATGATCTGGTCCTTGATTTATTTTTGGAAGAAATCGCACATTACTTCTCTTGACAGAAGAGAATGATAAAATATCTGGAAACTATAATTTTGAGGGTTCTTGATGGACACACCATCTCCATTGAGCAAATGCAGAAAATGGAGGACATCATCACGAGTATCTATCAGTTCATAACGATATGTTTCAAAATGAACATTGCCATAATGTGTAAAATGTCTGAAAAAAATTTTCAAGGATGTTGGGTACAACAACACAAGCCGACGCCATAAACTTGCCTGGTACATGATTTCTTTTTGAGGGAACCGAATAATACGTTTATATAATAACGAATGCGAGAAGTATCCGGAAATTATTTTTTATGTTGCTTGATAGATTCGTCATAAAAATACGGAACAGGACAAAGTTTATATCACCATCAGACCATATTCACCTATAAGTTCGTAGCGACAGTATGCGAATAATACATATATTTTTCAAAATAAATAATAGATCCTTAGAGTCCATCATCGTTTTCCAATAAAGATGTATTTGGAAAATTTGACGGTAATTTATCTCACAGAAACATCTGGAACACACAACAGTTTTTCACAAATTGATTGTGACATACCTGCTTCATGTCATAGCCTCAGAATTTTCCTGGGTAGTGTAATTATTGAACTCAACATTGCTTTCAACATCAAAAGTATGATGAAAAGTAAAAGGATCTGTAATGCCCTTTTTAAAGGTTTGATGGACACAATCGTCCAGAATGCAGAATCCGAAGATATTCATCTTAGTATGAGACAGTCAGTTCATAATGACTATGCAATAATGATTTTTTTTTTCAAATCGGATCCATCCGATGAATTCTTCTGGAATCAATCAACATATGTTGATAAGTATTCGCTAACTGGGGCAGTAGATAGTTTCTCGAATGATTTCTGGAAAAGAAAACGGTTTTTCCCGAATTGAGCTACCATACCTGTTTCATGTCGCAATGTTGGTTTTTTCGTTGATATTGCAATCGTTGAACTGCACAAGTCGACGTAGTAAACTTGTCTTGTACTGATTCCTTTTTCAAATGAACCGTATGATACTTTCATACGAGTGCAAAAAAATGCGGTATCGGAAAATTTTCATATCAGTACGAGACAATATCCATCCATTAGCTCGTAGCGACAGTTACGAATAATACATGCATGCCAAAATGAATTTATTGGACTTCTCAACAGATCCTTCGTGATCATCGTATTTCCAGCCAGGATGTATTCGTGGAATTGGTAGTTCATCTTACACAAAATCTGGAAAATACAACGATTTTTGTTCCAAATTGAATGCGACAGACCTGCTTCATGGGGCACCCTCAGCATTTTTCTGGGTAGTGTATTAATTGAACTTCAGTAATCTCGCCAAAAAATCGTCTGGACTCCAATTCAATTTTTGGAAGAAATCGTACAGCGCTGCTCTCAACACCAGGGAACGACAGCATGCCAAAATAAATTCAGTAGACTCAAACAGATTCTTCGTGATCATCGTATTTCAAGTCAGGATGTATTCCCAAAATTGGAATTGGTAGGTAGTTAGCCTTACACAAAATCTAGAATATATGATTTTTGTTCCAAATTGAATGCGACAGACCTGCTTCATGGGGCACCCTCAGCATTTTCCTGGGTAGTGTATTAATTGAACTTCAGTAATCTCGCCAAAAAATCGTCTGGACCCCAATTCAATTTCTGGAAGAAATCGTACAGCACTGCTCTCAACACCAGGGAACGACAGCATGCCAAAATAAATTCAGTAGACTCATAAACAGATTCTTCGTGATCATCGTATTTCAAGTCAGGATGTATTCCCAAAATTGGAATTGGTAGGTAGTTAGTCTTACACAAAATCTAGAAAATATGATTTTTGTTCCAAATTGAATGCGACAGACCTGCTTCATGGGGCACCCTCAGCATTTTCCTGGATATTGTGTATTTATTGAACTTCAGTAATCTCGCCAAAAAATCGTCTGGACCCCAAATCAATTTTTGGAAGAAATCGTACAGTGCTGCTTTCAACACCAGGGAACGACAGCATGTCGAAATAAATTCACTAGACTTATCAACAGATTCTTCGTGATCATCGTATTTCCAGTCAGGATGTATTCTCAAAATTGGAATTGGTGAGTAGTTAGTCTTACACAAGATCTAGAAAATACGATTTTTGTTCCAAATTGAATGCGATAGACCTGCTTTATGGGGCTCCCTCAGCATTTTCCTGGATAGTGTATTTATTGAACCTCAGTAATCTCGCCATCAAAAAGTCTGGACCCTAATTCAATTTTTGGAAGAAATCGTACAGCGCTGCTTTCAACACCAAAGAAAAAAAATTCTGGAAACACAATTACGAAATTGTTCGACGGACATTCGTCCAAAATGTAGAATGCAATGAATTCCATTTCAGTCATCATTCACCAGTTTCTAATGATTATATAGATAATACTCTGATTCATATGGAAGAAATGCAGAATTCAGTACTCAACAGTTCAATAGCTCATCACGGATTTTATAATCGTATTCTGAATCGATGTCTGAGGAATTGGGCGAAATTATTCCTGCATCACAAACAACTAATTCTTCTTCACGGATTGAATGTTTCGTTTCTTGAAATGCATAGCTTGTTTATTGGATTCTTTCCAGTGTAAATTGTGAAACACTTCACATCAAAGAATAGAAAAAATATTTGGAATCTATTTTCAAAGGTGCTTGATAGACACCCTGGTCCACCAAAGAGAGGAAAAGTATGGTATGACGGTATGCTTGCATGGTGGTTTCTTTGGTATCCCATGATTGAATTGCAGTAGTTTCCGCCAAAAGTTCGAAAAGCTCGTAGTTTCAGGAAACATTGCCGTCTTTCAACATCAACGAATATCTGGAAAGTACTTTTAACATGTTTTCCTATCAAGAAAATGCGACGTAGGAAGAATTTCAGCTTAGTACTAGTTTGAAGACATGCAAAATAATATACATGTTCAACATGAATTCGACAGATCTGCCAGTAGTTGGTCAACAGCACTTTCGAAATTTTGATGGCCTGAACAATGCCTGGAATATTCAGTTGAGTATCCCGAATGAAATAAGACTGACCTGCTTAAGCTACAGCTCTCAATACGATTTTTCTCGATATTGTAGGCTTCGAGTGGCAGCGGTCCACACCGTAACTTGGAAGGGTTCTCGATTTTCTTACTGGAAATCGTATAAAATCTCCAAAATAAGCGGTTTTCCGTCTTACACGAGTAATACAGTTATTGAAACCTGGACAAATTGAATGACAGATCTATTCTACACAGCATCTGGCCTTTTGATGATGTGAATCGTCACTGAACTGTAGGAATCTCCGCCATATAATGATCTGGTCCTTGCTTTATTTCCGAAAGAAGTCGTACAACACTTCAGACATCAATGAATGATAAAATATCTGGAAACTAGATTTTTAAAGGTACTTGATGGACACACCACTGTTCCATTGAGCAAATACGGAAAATGAAGGAAATTATCCCAGTATGAGTATCGCTCAATTCGTAACGACATATACAAACTATATAAATGTTTCAAAATGAATCTGACCTGTTTACAGCTCCTCCTGGAACTCATCGTAATCTAAAGTATTCGCAAAATTGGATTGTATGAATCGTGCATCCTAAACATTTCCTGGAATACATTTTCGTTCACATATTGAAATCGATGTTCCAAAACATGGTATTCATTGAAATGCCGCAATATCCGCCATTATCTCGACTGATCCTCGATTTTTCTCTTCAATGAATTCGAATGAAAGTGCTATGGTCACGAATAAAAAATAGAGTCTGGAAAATATTGTTTCAAGGTAATGGATGAACAGACATGTTCATCAAGAATATGGAGATCAAAAAGAGTTTAATTTTGAATGAAAGTTATTCAACATATAAATGAAAAGATGTTTGAAAATAGCTTCGACCAACCTGTCAGTAGCCTTATCGGGATCTCATCCGTGGAATATTCGAGTTACCTTTTTTTGAGATGAGACGATTCTTTCTCGAATTGAATGTAACGGGCCTTTCCGCCTTTTTTTTGTACGCTAAACTGCAGAGTGGTCACCGCCCTGAATAGACCATTCCTTAATTTTTCTTGCAGATGAAAATCAACAATATATCATCAAGACGCAGAGAAGGAATAATCTCAGACAAGAAGTGTATCGTACAACTATAGATCAACATCAAATGTAAATAATGAGGTTTCAGAATACATCAGATCAATAGCCTTCTCCTCAATTCATCCTCTTAATTATTGCGCTTTGATGTATTTCCTAGATAGGATAGTATTTGTTTCATCTTGACTATGAAGTGATCGGAAAACCTGGAAAATACAAATGTTTTCCAGAAATAGAATGTAACAGACCTGTGTCGTCACTTCCCAGCTTCAGTATTTTCATAGACGTCATTTACTGAAGTGCATATGATAGTCTCTATCAGACTGTCCTTCGAATTTTCTTTCTAGACGAAACTGCATATAAATTGTCGTTGAACATCACTTATGAAAAATAAAACCTGGAAACGATTTTTTAAGATATTCGATGGACAGATATGTCCATCAAGAAGCAGAGTAGAAAAAGATTGATTTTGGAATGAAGATTATTCAAGCATGTTCAGCATCATAGGTAAATGAGAGATTAAAAAAAACCGTATGACAAACCTGTGAGAACTATTTCCAGAACTCGTCCATGAAATTCTCCAGCTATTGAGTATTTCAGTATTCAAAGAAAGATTGGCTTTTTCCAAATCTAATATCTCGGACTACCTGCTTCATATCACGGCTTTAGAATAATCCTTTTCTAGTTTCAACCCTTCTCGAACCATCACGAGCGAAAACTAAACTTTTGCTGAGGTGATTGGACAAACTTGTACATCAAAAAATGCAGAGGAATAATTATTTCTTCTCGGTATGTACTATTGATGACCTACATCACGAAGCAGGCTCCAAATCTTCAATACTTCATTCATAAAATTTCTGTACCTTAAGCTCTAAATTCGACTTTTCCTGATTTTATATGGTTTTTTCCAACCAAAAAAAAATTGCCCATCAGCTGCTTGATGGGCAGATACATGTTGATATCATTTATTAAAATCTGGAAGACAATTTTTCCCCAACTGAATATGGTAGGCCTGAATTTCGACTCAACCTTGTAACTATTTTTACTATTCTAACCATTTACACCATTTTACCATATCTAGACTGACAAATTTTCTTCAGAATAGCGACATCTGTAAAATTCGTGAATTTCTACAACCGAATCGACTAATCTTCTTTGTAGAACTTTGCATGAAGTTTCAAAAATCAACCTAGACATAAACGACAGATCATTCATATACCCAAATAATTGGTTCGATCACCAACTACTAATCCAAGATAAACCTGAAAAACAATTTTATTAACGCCATGATGGACAAACTTATCCACCAGTCGACAATAATATCTCCTGACAAAGAGTAATATTGACTAAGATTCTCAATATTATAATAATAATTATCTAAAATCGCATTCAAAGTCACCAGCAAGTGGTTTCATACAAAAATGGAAATCTTTGATATCGTATATTGGTATTATTCAGTAGTGGAAAATGTACTTTATCCCAAAATAAATATGAAAAACATGCATTTTTTTAGTACGACTTCTCCCCGAAACTGTATAATATATACTGAACTGGAAAAACTACTTGTGGTTACCTCAAATGTTTCTACATTTCAACCAGTTGTTTGTCGGACAATCCTATTTGAATTCGAGCAATAATGTCCAAATCTGCATCGCAACTTCGAAATATCGATCATAGGTAAGACACACTAGGCTAGGGCTCATTTTCTTGATTGATAGAACACTTATCTTGTCATTCTTATTCCCAAGAAAATTGTACAGACCTGAACATCATCAGTCAGAGTCGATCCATACCTAACATCTCCATCTGATAAGCATTTTCAATTCCATAATTTTCGAACGACATTTTAATAATCACTTAGATTGGGTAGATTAAATTTGCATAGATCCAAAACTTCGCAATTACCATCATCTCTGGTCATAGCATAGTATAATCACTTTATAATACTGTTGTTGGCTGGAAAACACTGTTAATTGTTCCTGAACGGATATCAATATACCAGTCATAAATTGGATTTTTCCGGCCCCAGTTCAGAATCTACTGTCAGAAATATTGTTTTCTGTAAGGTTGAAATGGTTATGCAGAACAAAATGTTATCAAACAACTATGGAAAAAACATGATTGACTTGAAGTTAAAAAAACGTCATCGTATGACTACATCCTTCATATATACGTTACTACCGAACATTGCATTTATGAATCATACTTCAACAAAGTTCCGATATAATTTTAAAAAACTTTCACTTGAAATATCAACAGACCTGTAGTCCATTCATAGAGTAACTTCTTTATCAGGAATTTTTTCAAAAATTTTCTGTTTCTTGACTGGTCCTGGTTTTCACGATCAGAAAACGGCATTCTCAATCGAGGATTTTTCCATTAAGTAAAGGTTGCTTGTCTGCTCCTGGTTTCTATGATCAGGAAACTGTATTCATAACACGTCTTGAAGCCATTTGGTTTTTTAGAGTTAATAATTTGGAGACCGCACGTTTTTTCAATAATTCTCTATTCTCGCCACAATGATTGAAAAACCATAGTAACCAAGAAGTACGCCTCATCAGAACTGAAAAATATCGATTGTTTTCCTGAACTGAACTTTACAGACCTGCAATCCATCGACGATCAGGGTTGCCTTGATGTTTCTTCATAGAGAGTAACTTTTGCAATCACGATTTATGAAACTCCAGGTGGTAAAGAGATCAGTTAAGAATCGGAAGATAATATATTCTCGATAATCTGGAGTTTCGTATCAATAAATTATATACTTCTATATTCGAATGCATAAATGTGGTGATCCAGATTTAGACATCTAGAAATGAATTATTTTTGGACAATCAGTATCACAAATTTGAACCATTCTGAATCTTCTTCACCATTTTATACTTGAAAGGGTGCACATACCTCATCTTGGTACTCAATAGAACAACTGTATCAATCTTCATATTTGACATCTCAAAATCTTAAATGCAACTTACAGCACAAAGCAGATCTTTCGAAACTGGGAATAGAAATTCCAATTGATTATGTTCATAACACTAGATTAAGAGAAAATGACTTCGATAATTTTTTTGAAAATAAAAACTTGTGATTCGAAAATAACCCCTGGGATCATCCTTTGTATGATTGACAGCATTGCCAATTTTTTTTTCAATTCTTCATAGTGTCCACTAAAATCGATTGGAGGATATTCATGTTCTCCAAGATCATTTTCATGGAGGTTGACTTATTCGGTATTGATATCATAAACTGGCTCTTGCAAAATATCTAAAAAAAAACGCCCCTTGGACTGCATGGATTTCACATTAAAAAGAATATAGGTGTTGCTGAAAAATAAAAATGCCTATTGAATTTTCTAATTTAAAAAACTCGCACCACGATTCAGGTAGTTTCCACAAAAAAAAATCTGAATGCATAGAAGACGTTTTCAATGAAATCAAAATGTAACTGCTTGTTGATCAATTTGTTCTTCTTGGATCCGAAGTTCTTTCTTCATTCTTCTAATGTTATATATACATATTCCCTATAAATTGGAATCATGACTACATGTTTCCAATGCATATTCCATTATCCGGAAATTACGAAACAGAATAGTGAATGAACTTTCTCTCGTTAGTCATGATAATCTAAAATGTTTAATCTTTCCATAAGATTCTGATATCAAATCCCTCTGCTAAATCACCTTCCTGTATTTCTTATTGAACTTCAGAAATTGAAGCCAAGACAAATATGTATTTTCAACGACTGATAAGAATAGATTGATATAAACTTAAGATTGTCGAATAATTTCTAGTAGATGTGAGAATTTAATATAAGCTCTCGACGGTCCATTCAGTTCATGATATGAATCAATTCTCACCTTGAATTAAATGCTTGACAGTAAAAAAATTATATGAATGTATATAGAATTAGTTTGTATTGAAATTAGAGGACCTTTTCTCATTTTGGTATGGCTTGTGTTTATATTAATTTCAATTACTTAAGTGGGACATTTCATCTTCTTTCTTGATTATTTTTGTTTCTTCAATATTTCTTCTTTCTTCATTCCTATTTTTGTATATTTCTAAATACTGAATCATTCCAAAAAATCCCAAAACATCGCTTTAACGTGAATCAAAACAAATTTCGAAAATGGGTTATGAATTGCAAACTCATTAAAATATATTCGTCACTCACAGATACACGAAATGAATGGATATTGGCGACCTTCAGCAGATATCCACTTTTGAATTAATGAATAATTTTTCTTCCTGCTTGGTAACCCTCTACTTAAAACTCAAGGAAGTGAAATCATGTTTTTTCTACACCGTGATTTTATGAAATTCTCCGATCTGAAAACAAAAGAACTTGTTTATGGTTTATCATGCTGAAGTTTCTGCAGATACCGACAATCGGAAAATGTTTTCCAGTTGTACGTTGATTATACTGTTCAAAGATATTTTTTAATAATAAAAGCAAATACAAAGACAAAAAAAAGAAATTGTTACAAACAACATTACGACAAGTCTGAATATTGAAATTTTCCCTTTATAATTTTCATTAAAATGAAGTACACTGGGGACAACAATAACATTGTCGTCATAGGGTTGAAAACTCGATATTTGGAATGAGAGTATCATTCATTGGGGCCAATATTTTCAACAAAACAATTATCAGTGTTTTCCGCTTTGTCCGGGAGTCCATCAAAATTTCAAATGTTACCCTGAAATTTCACTAGAGCATTCGTTAGCATATTAAAAATTTTTTTCAACGATATTACACAAGTGGGCATTTTT
This sequence comes from Zygogramma bicolorata, assembly GCA_032362365.1. Taxonomy (NCBI): domain Eukaryota; kingdom Metazoa; phylum Arthropoda; class Insecta; order Coleoptera; family Chrysomelidae; genus Zygogramma; species Zygogramma bicolorata. The sequence goes on from JAVJAQ010004230.1 coordinate 369,927, forward strand.
ATTCAAAATAGCAGCGTAGGAGCAATTTTCCCAAAATTTAATATGGTGGCACTATCACGCCATCTACTACAATATTGCCAAGTACTTATTGAAATGTGAAAAACGAAAGAACAACTCTTAGTTTTCAACAAAACATTTTTCACGCATTCCATTTCTAACCTCAATTCTCTCGAAATTCCTAAGGGAGGTATGTTTCGAACTGAAACCTCGAAAAACATATTTTTCCATAAAAAATGTGTTGAATATAATACTAGGCGTTCCATTGTCCTGTTTGAGGTGATTGTCATGAAATACAAAGAAATATCACAAATTCAATTCTCACGGAACAGGAACATTAAACGCATAATAAACAGTATTCAATAAAAAAAAATACGTTTACTTCAAAGAATAAGTTGAAAATATATCTATTCACTCTCATTGACTTTCAAAAAAAATGGATTTTCCGAAAAATAAATATAAATATGCGTGAATTGGTTGAATATTTGAACTTTCCAATAACGAAAAAAAATCGTCATTTCTCATTTTTGAATAGAGTAATGCTTCCATATTATATTTGGGAAAATGACTCTTGCTTCGCCATTTCGAATAGAAAAGGCCACTTGTGATATATCGTTGAAGAAAATTTTATAATCTATTGAATGCTCTAGAAATATAACACGGTTATACTCAAAAGTTGATTTCATACAGATGTTTTTCAAATACGTCAAGATATCATGTACCAATTCTGTTGATGACTAATTTGATGTTAACTCCAATGCGGAAGAAACTCTTTTCATTAGATCAAATGCTTTCAAGAGTAGACAAGAAGATTGCACCGTTCTCTCAAAACACTGAAAACATTGTGGAAGAGAAATCATTTCATTCACATTTATCAATGATAATAATAATGTGTAGTGCTACCAAGAAATAACAATTTCAATTGAAGCATTTCTAAAAACTTAACAAACACACCTACCTTTTATTGTAGTGGCTACCTTCCACACGTCAGGAGTAAGTAAAAATGATAATCGAGATCGATAATAGTTATTGAAATAATCCCAGCCCAACAAGCGGCTTGATTAAACTTTATTTCTCTTATATGTCTGCAGTTTTTGAGTTCTACGTTTATTGAAGAGAAGGCTGTAAGAAAAACAAGGAAGAAGTCATATGTGTAAGTTCAATATATGGTGACATGAGCTCATTCGTATCTATCAATCGGTATACTGGGGTAGGAAAATAGGATTTCAGTGTAGCATAATAATTGCATTTCCAAGAGCCATCAAAATGATATCATTCAATATTATGTTCAGCATGTCAAATATAAAAAGTGACTTGCAACATTCCATGCGCATCTTGTGCGCCGTGAAACCAAATGAGCTTGTCAATATTCGAGTCTATTTGTATATTAGACAAGCTGTAATAGTTTGGACTTTGCAACATTATAAACTTACACATATCTACAATAAGACAGTTCCTTATATTTCAAAGGCATGATGAATAAACACTTCAGCGAAAAAACTTATCTTCTGACTCGGATGCCTCATTCAAAATCATCTCATTTCGTCAATTTCATTCGAGATACTCATGAAATTCTGGAGTGCATCAATTACCTCTGGATTCTGGATAACTGCGAGTTGAGATTGCTCGAAACACGAATATGTACCCACTCAAAAAAAACAACTTTCATTAATCTAACCCAACTAGTGATGTTAGGTTGAGATTTTTTCCCAACTATCGTGAAAGTTTTTAACAAAACTCGCAGCAGTCTGAATGACCCAACCACGTTAGGTAAACTCGAAAATTTCATAATTATCACAAACAAAGTACACGAAATAAGCTAATTTCAGGTTTGTTGACATCAGACATCGCTCATCATTCATTGCTTCTAAAATGAATCAGTTTCATCAATTGTGTAAATTATATATTCTGTTCATCTTGTGGTAGATGAGTGGAAATAAGGATGTATAATGGATTTCAGATCATAACTCTTCAATATCGAGATAAACATAAAATGGGAACCCTTTATTAAATCTTCAATATCGAGATCATGAAATGAGAACCTTTACTTTTTTGCTTTGTATATTCTATCTACATCAAGCGGGCCAAATATGTTGAATATTTTCCGGTTGTGTTAGGTGTTATATAATATAAAGAAACATATTAAAGATGATATTCGGTTTTATTGAAAAATCATTTGTTTTGAGAAGACTTGAACAGTTTCGAAGATAAAATAATGCTTGGTTCATACACCAACTTTTATTTTTACTTTTACAATGCTAATCAATAGAGGCGTTCATACACAAAACAATTAAGTAAAAGTGTCGTACATGAACGCTTCTATTGAATAGCATTGCGAGTAAAATCTCAAATGAAAGTAAGAGATAAAGAAGTGTACTTTTTTCTATGAACCAGGAATTATAAAACCTTTTATAAAGAAATACTATATTATTGTGTGACAATAGTGATTTTTCGCGCACGACGTTTACAGTGCTATAATAATAAAAAGAGTTTCGTAAGTAATCCTATTTTATTATTCAAGTAATTTACTTCAGAGATTTTAGTCGATGGAAGACACTGTTTGAAATGAGGTCAGAATATTGAAGGTTGCTATTATGAGTTTTTGTATTCGACACATTCCTGAAGATTCAATTTTGTACAAAGAAATTTCAGAAAAACGAAAGAGGTCGGCTCAGATCTTTCGAGAATATTAGTTATTCCAAAAAATTATTTGCCGAATGGATTCTCATAAATGACGCCGGAGGTTATCAAGAAAGTGAAATTCAACTGGAGAGTAAGGCACAAAAAATATCAATTTCTGACACATCTTTCGAAAAAGTGACTTGGACATTCATAATCACAGCATTCTGATACTAGCCGATATAAAAGATACATCTTGAATATTAATGGTTGCAGTTTTTCTCGAAAATTGTGTTTGTTTTACTGATAGAATACGCGAATTATTAACGTTACTTATCGTATGCTTTTATGAAAATGGGTGCTCAAGAAAAAGCTGACAGAAAATGTGCAATTACAGTCAGATTCCTCTCGAGTGCCACATGCGAGCTTAAACTGTCTCGTTTTTCGTAAAATTGGGCATAGGTCTGCCAACTCAAAAATGGCGAATTGCTAATTGACCAAAAATATTGAGTAATAAAATAATTTATGTATTTTCCTTTCATTTGTATATTTACTGTTGTATAAAAGAGTCGTTACGCACCAGAAAGAATAATTTTCAACCCAAAAATGAAGATTCAACTGGTTGTCCAATCGACAACGCATTATCGAGAATTATATATTCGTAATGTTAATACTAGTTATTATTTCAAGCTACATGTAACCAAATGAAAACGAGTCATTTATGGTAGTAAGGCTGGATTGTTAATAGTTGAAAAATCGAAAGTTCATTCAGTAGAAATATAAGACTTCACACATTAGTGATTGCCAATATTTGGTGAACAATCAATGCTTGAATGCAGGATATTATCAAGTTCTATCGATTTGGCCAATGAAAACTTTCAAAATTTGTATCCTGTCCACAATACAAAATGAAGGTGGGTAGGAACAAATCAGGGATATCTACTGTTCGAAAAGAGGCATATTTGACAAAAATAGAAACTTCATTAAGCGTTTGTTCAATTGGTATAGAAATAAGGATGCAATAAAATTCTCAGAATGCAATAACATTCATAAATACCTGCAGTAGTAGAGAATCCCACGCTCGAGGACATCCATTTGTTTCAGGGGAATCAATGCATCATATTCGGTTTTTAAACGCAAGGACGATGGATGTCATTACACTAGTGACAAAATGCACTCCAATTGCTAAAAAATCAAGTGCACTTCTCGGGGAAAACTCGTATCATAAATTGCATTTCTTGTCTCAAAATACTTGCTCGTTTCAGATTCAAAACACCGTCGACAAGTTGACCTTCAAGCTGCTTTATTCGGATGTTAGTATTCTCCAAAGTATACCCTTCAGCAAGAGTAAAGACTCAATAATTACCACAAACAAGATGGGCACATCCAGTAGCATACCAAGTACAGACGCCATCATAAGCTCACCGTCAATGCTCCAAAAGCGTGTATTTCAAGTGGGTACATTGTGGGTTCGTCTAAATTGTTGGCAAAGCTGGCCGAAAAGCTCTGAGCTCCATTGCCAACCTAAGAAAAATCATTTTCGAATAGAATTCAGTGTATCAAGGGGATTGTAATTCATTTGAAGCAAAAATAATTTGCTTATGTATCTCAATTACTCTTGCTTCAATATCATTGTTCTCAATAATAAACATATTATACTCAGTACAGAATTTCAGCAACCTCACAAATTTAACCAATCCAACACATACACATGCATCCTTGACGGTCAGGCTCACATTTAACATTCACAATTTAGCTTTGAGTCACATCTGATACTCTCCAAAATTGTGTGAGATACAGAAATTCATGTAACAAAAAAATAAAACATGCTTATGTAAGAGAACAATACAATCAATACCAATTATCTCAAATCTATTGAAAAATAAATTTGAAATAAGAAGTACTTACGAATGGATAATAAAATTCTAGTGATTGATACCAAATACAGTTGTTACCATCAGTGCAGCCATTTTACTTTCCATATGGAACAGATGATCTGATTCGGTTCGTGCCCCTCCAAACGATACTGACAAATGGAGTTCATTGTAGTTTCTCTTACCCAGGTGCTACCAGCAAGCGAAACAATATATTGCTCTTGTTCGAAAGAGATGAAGACATTGTATTCAGGACATCTTGCTCAAATACATGTAAAGTTAAAACACATTAGTAATGGGGGGATAATAATCATTCAATGCATCAAATTTAGATTATTTTTTATTAAAATACTAATATCACTTTATTTACAAAAAATAAGATCACTAATTTTGGCAAAAAAAGTTATGTACAAAAAAAATTACTACTACAAACCAAACAGATGAATTCCTGGCTCGGAGTTGGCGTCCCCCAAAAAAGTTACTGTAATAGAAAAACTATACATAGTATCACAGATTTATAAAATTCTAAACAGCCTTGATTATTAGAATAGAACATAAATTGAAATGTCATCGCTGGATAGTAACATTGATCTGTTTCATTCCTGACATGAATTTATCTATACTATTAGTTAACTCTTCCCAGATTTCGGTATCCCAATTTATTGAAGGATTCGTTTTACAGCTCTCATCGCTATTAATACCCAACGAAGATTTTAAATGATGCCATCTCAGCTTCCTTTCTTGTTGTTTACGATGCAATTCCGTCTCGGCTTTATTCAGGGCTTTGTTTAAAACTGCCTCGACGAAGAGATTTCTCCGCTTTTTACATTTAAAATTAAGTTTTTTGACTCTGATTGACCCAATCCAATCAGCTAATTCAGATGTTTTTACGGAATTGCTTCTGAAACTATTTGGTGCAAAGCCCATATTTCAGAGAAAATCTCTTCCAAATTACCAGAATGCTAGGGTTTTGGGTAAAAACACACCTGAGTTTTGCAAAATTCGAAGCGGTTTTTCTTCGCAGGTAGCTTGGTCAGGAACCAGGAACAGACTTCAAACTGGGACTATACTAATTCGTGGATCATCACAGCACCACAATAACTCACAATACGTCTTTACTTGACTCGTCGGTTGAATCAAATGAACAACTTTGGGTGTGGTTCGGCTTTAATACCGAGGCCGAAGATAGGAATTGTAATCCTACGCCAAAAAGCGAGAAATAGATCCAGTTGAAATTGTCGTTAATTCATATTATGTGATTCATAAGGGGTTAATTTTCAGCCTATACACAGTTAAACGTTAATTAATGAAACAATTGAGTGGAAAATTCTAATTCTTATATATTTTTGATAATTGTAGAAATTGTAAGCGCGGAGTATTGAATCCCAACCGACCACACTATATGCGCAAAACAATCGACCGTGATTAGGACATTGGACGCAATGGGATTTCCAGAATTGTCTACCTAGAAAAATTATTCATTTATTGATCAATTAGGACAATGAGGGTTTTCAGTATCAGGTACCTATTACCTGAAAAAAATAGTAAGAGGAAACAAATATTAGTTGATTGAAGGCAATGTGGAGGATTGAAGATACTATCACATATTATACTAGGTATACCTAGTAGGTAGGTATATAAGTATAGGTAGGTAGGTGGGTATTAATAGTATAACAACAAATTCATTAGTGCCTTTACTGCCTTTCCATATTCTGGTTCCTTTATGATAAACTTTTTCTTTTTGATTGTACGCAGACAAGACAGTTGATATTTTGAAACCTAAAAGGGTGATTCTCGATTTTTCAACAAAATACCTACCTAGTTCATATATCTGAGTTTTCATTGTGATCAAGAGAATTTCTATTAGGGTGGCCAATCTTTTTCAATACAGGAATTTTTTATTTCGCGTCCCTGCCCTGCAAATGGTTCCTTTTGAAGAAAAAGTATTCCCTTTGAAATATTATTTGATCAACATTATGGCAAGGGGTGTAGCATGCATAAAACATTATTATCCCGCTATAAGGTAGAACACGATTAAATTTCCACAAAATTTATTGTCTTCGCGACATGTTTCGATACACTGTATCTTTTTTAGGCGAATGTATTATAAACACTAAAGATACAGTGTATCAAAACATGTCGCGAAGACAATAAATTCTGTGGAAATTTAATCGTGTTCTACCTTATAGAGTAATAACTATGGATTCCCATCAAGTAAAGGCCACCTCAATCAAAAATTATCATCCCTAGTTTAGCAAACATGGAGGTAGCTTTCAAAATAACACGCTCGTTTTATATCTGGTTTCTATTGGTATGATGTTTTTGTCATACATAGTAAATATAATTTTGCAAATTGACATGAAATTCATCCTTAGAAATTTCATATATTTCTAGAAATGTCAATATTTCATCATTTTTCTATGAACTAGGTACCTACCTACTGTATAGACCAATAACATAATCTGAGAAAAAAGTTCTTAGCCAAGGTAGATATTATTCGTATTGCAATTTCATTTTGAGTTCATTTACCAAATAGATAATATTCCAATTCAAATTTCTACCTTGTTGCGGCACGAGTTCCCGTTCACCGAATCACTCAAATCTTTGACATTGACAGTTTTTTTGCTCAATCTCAATATCCAAGTGTCCATTGAAAATTTGTAGCTGTCCATATATTCCTTGTTCACTAACTGTGAGTATATCAACATGATCCAACCAATAAATATACTGTGTCAAGAAAGTTATTCCTACAGTTTTGAAAAATAGTTGAAACATTCAAAATAACCATTCTTCACAATGATGCCACCACACTTGGGGTTTGCGGTAACAATTTTTTTTTTTATAAGTTTATTGTTTATTGAGTAATTGATCCCAAGAAGCTAATGCTCATACAGGGATATACATATAGAAAAAACATTAACAAGATACAAACACAGAATAAACAGTTAGATATAACATAAAAATAACGAAAAAGGAATTTTTATATACTTGAAAATTCTATTCCATTTTCTCAAGAAAAATTTTTTTGATTTTGATTTGAATTTATTTATATTTTTTATTTCTTTCAAGTTTTTTGGCAAGATATTGTAAGTAAGAACTCCTGAGTAAAGCAGAGATTTTCTACCAAAATTGCTTCTGATTTTAATCAAATCGAAATCATTTAACTGTCTTGTATTATAGTTATTAATACTCGAATTTGAAACAAATTTTAGGGTCGAATGTTTATTGTTGTATGATGTCAAATGAATAAATAAACAGGTCTTTAATTTATACAGCTTTTCTAAATTGAGTAAATTTTTTGGTGTATACAAATTCACAGTAGGTTCACGATAATGCAATTTGTAAATACACATATTGCTTTATCCTGTAGTGTTTTTAAAGGTTGCAATAAAGAACTAGATGCTGTTCCCCAAACTGTGATCAAGTACTGTAATTTTGAATATATTAAACTGAAATAGATCATTTTCAAGTATTTTCGTGGAATATAATTTCTTATTTTATATAGAATACCGATTACTGGAGATATACTTTTTCTCAGTATTTGGGTATGAATCGACCACGAAAGAGTAGGATCGATATATAGTCCCAAAAACTTGATTGAATCAGTATATTTTATAACATCTTCCTTAAGCTGTATTTCTTTCAATGATTTTGTCATAACTGATCGCTTAGAAATGAACATGAAAGAACATTTTGGGATATTCAAACTTAGTTTGTGAGCAATTAGCCAGGAATTAATTTTTTGAAGATCATTTTCAACCTTAATTTTGATGTCATCAACTCTTTTTGAAATAACTCGCTGCCAATTATCGCACCAAGAAATATGCATGCTACTTGAATAAAAACTTGCATGAATACATATGCAATGTTCTTCAGTTGCAACGATAAATTTCATCGTCGAAACAGGATGAAACATGATATTCAAGTAAAACATGGAATGATAATTTTTTTTCGGAGTAAGTCATGAAATACATGAATGTAAATTTTTCTTTCAAACCCAAGATAAATCAATTATCTTCAACTCGGAGAGAGATTTCAAGGAGAATAATATGATTTTTTTCCAATGACGAAAAAGTGGATATATACTTTATGTATATTCTAGACGTTTAAGAAATGCTACCCAATCTGTAGCAATTCATCAAGAATTAAATCCTGAACGACGACAACCCAATCAGAGATATTTTCAACATATCGAACATGGTTTACGGAATCAAGGTTCCTTTGAAAAAACCCGAAATAAATTGTTCTGTCACTATAAAAAAAACGAGGAAGAGTATCCTTGAGGGAGATTACTCATAATTCGGTCATATCCAAAAAGGTCCGTACGGAAAATTCCAAAGAGAAATAAATTCAAGCCTTACTGAGTTAAAAAAGTCTATCATTTGCGTTTGACGGACCTCAACAGGAAAACAGTTTTTTTTTAGACGGCTCATGAATTTCTGCCATTACTCTCCTAAGTAGTTCTCACTTTTGTTGAAAACAAGCCCAGCAGATGCTCTCGGAATTTTCATCCGGGAGCCTGCGTGCAAAAGGTTCCATTTAAAACCACAAATCTGCAATCCAATGCATGTCGTCTCTCTCTCTCCCTCTCAACAAATTTCTATACTTATATAGATTCCAATATGAAGTCTTATTTGTTCAGATTGTGGTAGGTTGAGAACCCAAGAAAACTACGAAGTGAAATTTGTAATTTTCCAAATTTCTGACAACTGAAGATTCCGAAAGCTATAGACTCTAGACACTCAATTCAGGATTTTATCAATAAGTCGTTAGTAGTTGTGTAGTAGTAACGTGTCGCGGTTTTGTAAACCTTTTGTATAGAATCTATTATGAGGGTGATTATAGTCGATGCTTTTGTTTAAGATTTGAAACGTTGAACATGTATTGATTTACTTGTTATTTCGATAATATTTCTAAAATTGCAAATACTGAGAGAACGCCGTAGAGTTATATAACATATTGGTATCCCCCGAAAGGTTATTTAACGTATAATTCAAAGAAATACCAATATACAGGGTGTTTCTTCTGAAAAATCGCATTTACTAACAACTCAATAACAGCAGTTTCAATCAGAGCCGGCTTCACCTCCGAATTTTGAGGCAGAAAAAAATCAGCGTTGAGTAGAGAACCATGGACCATTATTGACACAAAACGAAAAGTTGTTCCAAGTGAAACAAATTATATCATTTGCACTTGCGGAAAAAGGCAACACTTAATTCAAAATGAGGCCTTTCTGGTGTCATGTAACTTTCATTGAAATTGATATATGATCTGAGGAAGATTTCAGCTCCTTAAAATGCCATCGGGTGTTTGTGCCTGTTTTTCATTTTCTACTACTCTGAAGCATCTGGAAAACATGTATTGCCAGTAATGAATAATAATCATAACTATTTGAACTGATCTATCGGCTTTTTTATGTTGTATTACATTATTCATTTTAGTATGTCCCCATTATAAACATTTATGTTTCTTCGTATGAATGAAGATATTACTACTATTAATGGCTCATACTCCAGTCTATGACGGTGAAAAAAGTGTAAACTGTGTATTTATCCCATACAGCACCGATTCGTATGAAAATTTGTATATAGGTACTACTTACCCTCTATTCCAAAATCTACCCCGTGCCGAGGGTTGCTTTCTCCCTGGGGGTGGATGCCACCCCTTCTTGGGGGTGAAATTTTTTTATTGGAAATAAGTGCGGAAATCAATAGATTGACTAATTATAAGCACTTTTTGTTCAATGAAGTTTTTTCTGAAAAGCAATACTTTTCGACTTATTCGCGAGTGAAATTGTCGGTTTTCAGGCAAAAAAAAACACGTTTTCAGGTCCTTTTTCGCGAATAACTGGAAAATAATGCATCTAATCGAAAAACCTGCGGAGAGCAGAATCAAAGCTTTTGAAAAAACAAAGGCGATTGTTTATCTGTGTTGTATGCAAACCCACTACAAACTGAATAATTGCTTGTTAAAAGTTGATTGGTATTTTCAAACGCCAAAATGAAAAGTTTCTACGTACAATAACCAAAAACCAATGCATTTTTCGGGAAAAACTTATTGAACCTTTTCTGAAGTCCTTCGAAAATCCTTCATTTTTGTTATTTATAAAAGTTTCCAGCATGAAAACTGACCGAGGTATGAAGGAAACAATGTTGAATCCTATTTTTTCGTTGAAAAAAAATTGTGAATAACTCATCCTCTCTTCTCCCCCCTTTGAAAAAAATTGTTGTTACTCCATAATTCACTTCATTTATGTTCTTTCGATGAGTTCTGAGTTTTTCATCAATCGAAAGTACGTAGTTTTGGAAAAAATTGAGATTGAAGAGAAAAAATCATATACGTAATTCAGCGAAAAATCACAATTTCTTCGAAATAACTCGAAAACTATTGATCACATGCAAAATTTTCTGGAGTACAAAATTGAGGGCTATTCTTCTCTGAAAATTTCGGTGTTTCATTTTTTTCTGCAGAATGAAAATTGAGTAAGATATGGCCAGTTAAATATTGTAAGGGTTCGCGCAAAGTACCTTTTTTGAGCCCTTTCAGCATGAACCTTTTCAAGAATATAATCTAAAATAAAAAATAATGTGAATGAGCTTATAGCTCATGAAAAAAGCTACAAAATACTCCTTTGGTGGATTTGATTGCTTGAAGATTAAGCGAGTTATGGGAAAAAACCAAAAACAATTTTTGTAGAAATTAGAGTGTGTACATTAGTATATAGAAGAATACACATAGTAACTATATTTTAGGCCTAGTGGAACTATATGTATATCATATAAGTATATATACATATAGTTCCACTAGGCAACGATTTTTTCCAAAGAGGGGGGAAAGAGAGGATGAGTGATTTACAATTTTTTTTCAAGGAAAAAATAGGATTCAACATTATTTCCTTCATACCTCGGTCAGTTTTGATGCCAGAAACTTTTATAAATAACAAAAATGAAGGATTTTTGAAGGACTGCATTGTTTTTTGGTTATTGTACGTAGAAACTTTCCATTTTGGCGTTTGAAAATACCAATCAACTTTCAACAAGCAATTATTCAGTTTGTAGTGGGTTTGCATACATCACAAATGAACAATCGCCTTTGTTTTTTCAAAAGCTATAATTTTGCCCTCTGCAGGTTTTTCGATGAGATGCCTTATTTTCCAGTTATTCGCGAAAAAGGATCTGAAAACGTGTTTTTTTTGCCTGAAAACCGACAATTTCACTCGCGAATAAGTCGAAAAGTATTGCTTTTCAGAAAGAACTTCATTGAACAAAAAGTGCTTAGAATTAGTCAATCTATTGATTTCCGCACTTATTTCCAAAAAATTTTCAGCCCCAAGAAGGGGTGGGTGGCATCCACCCCCAGGGAGGAAGCAACCCTCGGCACAGGGTAGATTTTGAAAAAGAGTGTATGTAGATCCTGAATCCAAAATTTTATGCGAATCGGTGCTGTATGGGATAAATACACGGGAAAATGGTCATAGACTGGACTATCAACCATTCTTAGAATAGGGAATTTAAAAAGGTTGATAACGATGCAAAACTCATTTTTCTCAACGGATTTGAGTAACAATTAACGATAGAATGCTATAACAATAGCAAGTTTCTTGACGATGGACTTTTTTCAACAATAGAAAATGCTTATTAATGACAGGATATTATTGAATGATAGTTTAATTCTTGATTATGTGGTTATGATTTCGTACAAATGTTTAATGAAAGCACCGATATCTCGAAATCAATGCACACCCAACGACAACAATGTAGAATCAAAATTGTATTTGGTTGACTAATACTGAACACTGAACTGACACTTGAAACAATCCAGTAACAGCGTGAAAAATGATGTGAATTTCCTAGCAAGCAACGCGCAACACCGGAGTTGTGACAGGGAACCTACAGCAGTACCTACTACACCCCAAAATATCTAACACATTGATTTTCAATTAGGTTATCCAGATTGTAAGAGAAGAGTGATTTGCGAAAGAATAGTAAGAACTTTAATTTCAGTCAAAATATCAATTACAAATAACATCCTTTTCGAAGTTTGGGAGGGGTCGTGCCTTGGTGCCCCCCTGGGTACGCCAGTGTCTTCAACAATAATAACTTCAGGGTCCAGTTATAAAGATCAAGTTTATGTCCAGTGCAAGTATACTCGGTTCAATTGCTAAACATCAGCCAATAGAATCGTTTGTTGTTCGACAACTGATCTGAGTTTACTTGAACTATAGTTTGTTCATCTGTTCCTTTGGGCCAGTTGTGCATACCTCATTAAACTGTGGCTCAAGTGGAAGGAGTTCAGTAGCATTAGCCAATAGATTTCTTTGTTGTTTGACAACTGAACTAGGTTCACTTGACCCACAGTTCACTGGAGTATGTATAACTGACCCTACGTATTCACCAAACTCTGAAGTGAATGCATTTTGGTCCGAATTAGCTTTCATTTTTTCATTTCATTCACACGAGAAATACATGGAAGTATGTTACCTATTTAATTGGTGACTAATAGAGTATAGAGAAAAGAGTAGTAGCACTTGGCGTGACAGAAGTGGATGGATGCGTCGAGTTGCTGTCTAGTGGAATGTCATTAGGGGTTTTCTGGTGCTCTTGTATTCGAAACGTATTCGTCTCTCCATCTTCCTCTCATTATTTGGCTGGCCGTGAGTGAGAGAGGAGACAGACGAATACGTTTCGAATAAATAATGCGTCAGAAAACGCCTATTGATCGATGTGTTCAATTAATACATCATTGTCATTAAAAGCATTTTACAGTTGCATCGATAAAAACTGAATCAATTGATGCATTAATTCATTTCCATGATATCTGATTTGACCAATTCATTTATACATTCGTCTATCGACCGGCATATGACATATAGCTGAAGTATCTGTCTGTACAACGACCACTACACAGCTTACTGCCGACATCCTTATGAGGGGTCTTGGCATGAATACAAAGATTTCCACGTGTCAGCAGTTGTAACCCCATCTCTTATGGGTGAAGGAGCCTATGTTCTTTTTTATGGACAGGAAGACATCAAATGACTCAATTGAATTTTTTCATTCATATATAACTGTTTATTTTATTTTAACATTCTTTCAGTTCATTGTTGTATGTGAGGAGCTCTAATCATTAATTACTTTGGAAAGGTGAAGAAATATATCGATTGAATTATGACAATACAATCTCATTAACAATAAAACAGTTGGTGCACAATGTCTATTACAGAAACACATTATCTTTAGCTCACGGGAATGAAATATACTCACTTTGAAATTAGGCGGCAGCTTGATTGACTATAATTTTCTGAAAAATAAAAAACGTGTTTTATACTACTGGAAACTTTTCTCAAAATAATTAGCATATCCATGGAAAGAAAAGCAAATCCATCGAAAAAGAAAGGCAGTAAAGGCATCGAGATCTACATCATACCAAAAATTCGGGAAAATTAACGAAAAGTCTTTATCAACAAGAAACTGCGTGGTCCTTTCTTGGTCATAATGCAATTGACTTTAAACTCATTTTGAAAGCCGCCACACTCCAAAAAATATTTTATAAGTTTTTTTTATTTTCCGTTGATTCAACGTTTGAATCAAGTTGTTGCAAATAAGGCTTTTTCAACGAGACAACCTCCCCCTCATTTGTGATCTTCAAAATTCGAATCACGAATAACTCTAAAAATATCAATCTTTCGGAAAAACTACCGAAAACAGTTTTGACTTCAAATTTGTCCTTTCATTCATCATTCATCACCTGTATTATTTGAGTTATATTCGCATTCTCATGAAACCTGATTCAGGATAAATTCAGAGCAGTTGGGCAGTTGTACTGTGGCAAGTTTCACGCGAATCCATTTGCAGTAGTTATATGGTCGATTATTTTTGACTGGCCGGAAACCGTTCTTCATTGAAAAAGCAAACAAGCCTTTTGAGTGAACTCTTCTCTCTCCTTTAGGAGAGTACGTGTATATCATTCGAAGACGTTCGATTCACCCAAAAAAAAGGGAGCAAGAGTCCGTCTGAAACAGCTACTCCTATGCTTATATAGCACGACTGGCACTGAAACATAGAAATAACTTTTTTCTTCAAACGTCAAATAATGATGACATTACTTATCTAACTTGATCCTGTCAAAGTTTGATGTCTCCGCCGGCAGCAGTTTTTTTTCCCATTTCTTTACGGCGGAGGGAAAAATGTTGTCATGGCAACAATATGAAACATGTCACAAAGCAACAATACAAATGTCATTAACAACAATTAAACATCATTTTTATTTATAGTAATATTAAAAGTACAATTAGTTAATGAAGCATTTTCAAAATTGAAACCGTGCAAAAATGTTCCCGACTCTTGATACGCATTGGTAATTGTTGATGATACTGATGGTCGAGCACAACTTTCAGCAATCATTCCCGATGTTGGCGAATCATGAGGGTTTAAAATTTTTTGAGCATTATCGTTCTTATTTCTTATTGAATCCTCTATATATCCTTCGGCAACCGTGCTTGATTTCCAGCCCCCATGTCGTTTGAGGCATTCTAGATTTCCGCCTCCATCAATTAAAAGTGTTGCTGAAGTTCGTCGTAAACAGTGACCCGTGTATGCGCTTGCATCGTTTAAATTTAAATAACTAGCTACTTTTTGGGCTACTGCGCTGATCGAATGTATTCCCATGACGCTTCGGTAACACTTTCCATTTTGGTACTTTATAAAAAATCGGTTTTCTGTGAAATTTTCAGGCCGCAGTGATGCATACTTTTTATACAGTTTAATGTAGTTTTGACCAATTATCGTAAAAGATCTAATTTGTCGTGTTTTACTGTCTGGGATTTTGATAATTATTACATTTTCTTTATCCTCAATGTCCACAGTCTTCATTTTTACCAATTCGTCGCATCGACAGGCGCCGGTAACCCCAATTAACAAAACAATCTGAAATATTTTTATAATTTAGTAGAGTATACTACATGCTTTGCAATATAATTTTTTTTACCTTTAATCCTAAATACAACTTATCTGGCGCTTCAAACAAAAATTTATCAAACTCGTCTTTAGTGAAAACTTTAGACTTCTTTGCAGTATATCCTTCGCTTGTCTTTTTCAGAAAGGCACGTAACTTTAAAAATTTGCTTATATCCACATTTTTTCTAATAACTAACTCGGATTTTATCATAGAGTATCGTGACCACATTGTAGAAGATTTCCATTTATTTTCATTTTCCATTATATTAAAATATGCCAGTAAAACGTCTTCGGTAACTTGCCGTACTCCTCTTGTATCGCACCACTCTTGGAAGTGCTTGTACGCTAACCGATACTTTATTCCGGACTTGGAGGGCCCCAAACGTGCTACTGCATCATTAGCCGCGGACTCAATTTCGTTTAGGTTTTCCATTTTCGCACTAAATTTGCGCTTGCGGTTGCAACAACAATAAGCTGTCTTTAATAACATAAAATAACTGTCAAACAACTGTAACCAGGGAGACGCAAATCCCACCGACGACTTAATTATTTTAATTTCTAACATCTAGACGACTTTGATAGTTGTCACAGTTAATTTCGAGTAAAAATAGCGTATGAATTGTACTATTTATGGTTGAAAATTGCTACGTTTGAAGAAAAAATAGTATACTTTATTCGGCAAAGAAGCGACTTTTCTTGACTTGCCCTCTATTACGCGCCTCACTTCGTTCGGCGCGTAATATCGGGCGCGTCAAGAAAAGATAATCTTGCCAGATATGTTTCAGTCGCATAGTTGTATTTTTTTTCACAACATTCTGCAACCACCCTTGAGGCTATGTGAGTACTTTTTCCGCACTGAAGAATGTTTCAAATTGATGTAACACTTGTGATATTATTGTAGCTTTCCATGATTATAACTTCAAACTAATGTTATCTCAAAAAGGAGCAGCAATCCTTTTGAGAAATTCAAATAGCACGGGAGTTTACTTAAAAGGCACAATTCCCAATCTCTGAAATAAATTTAATTTACCTGAGGAACTCTCGGAATGTTAATATTGTTTTATAATGAACAAATGAAAAAGAAAATCAACAAACTTTTTCATTAACATTGTGTCATCATAACGTTTCAAATATTTAGAGTTGACCTGACAAAATCACCGAAATTCTAGTGCATTTATACATTGTATTTACGGCCTCATAGTCATAATGTTAAATAAAGATGAATCAACTGATTCTGAATCTGATGTTGGTCATTCAAAAAGGTATTCATAATTATATGCTCAGCACAAAGTACAGGTTACAAACGGCTAGCTTTCGTCAAGAAGGCGAGGGCGTGGATCGGTGCCACTTGAAAATTCCTAGAAAGCCAATATATGGCACTGAGAATTAGTCTGGATTAGAATTGTTATGATGGCACGCCATCTTTCAGAAAGAGAAACTATACAAACTTATTCTCCTCAAGCCCATCCCTGTGGAAATATATTATTGCACTGAATGAGAGGCGCTCAAACATACAAACAAGCACATTATCATTATATGAATATTTAGTTCCAGACTATAATATTGCATGAATATTCGATTTTGTTGTACGATTTTTCGCGAAGAGAAACTTCAGAGGATTTGGGAGTATATATACCCAACCCTAGTGTGATATCATAGACGATCATGATAATATAGAATATAAATGCATTCAAACACGTCACATATTTTTGTATTTTTAATGATAAAGTACGCCCAACTTCCTTTGAACGGCCATAAATCTGAACATCGGCAATATGCCCATCGGCTTTTTTTTAGCTGCTGAAAGAATAGAATGATCACGTGAACGGCACACACTCTTTGAATGTTCCTCTCCCCAATGTTTAAAGTCCGATTTACACCACTCAACAAAGACGTCGCCGCGTCGTCCTCCCATCAACTCTTGGGATGCTTTTCTATAAGTGTTTTTTATTACACCTTTTTCCTGTACAGTTAAATGTCTTTTTTTTTATCTTTTTCTTTTAAATAGAAGAATGTGTCCATCCATATTATTTAATTAACGTAACACACGTAAACACAAAGCACAAATGAGTACAGTACAGTGTAAACGGCTCTTCATTTATTTCAGTTTAGAAGGCAAGGCTATGCAGGCATTCACTGTTCATCCGTCCATGTAATTAGATTTTTTAAAGAGAGAGTGTAGTAGTATAGGATCCCGCTATAAAACGACCTTCACCGAGCTGGTTAATGGATGAAAGATATTTTTTATCAAATAAAATATGTCAATAAATATATGGCAAATGGGTTGTCTGAAAAATTTCAGTCCAGAATATGATTAATTAACAATTAATTTTTTTTTAAATTACACTGGTTCGGTTAATGAACAAATTCCATTCCAATCGAAAATAAGAAAGCTATAGAATATACAAACGTTAGGTTGACTATTTATTTCCCGTCACAACTCTTGGGTAGGCAGGTATAAACAGGTGAATCGATACTAGTAACTTACACCGGTCTGATTAATGAATGAGAAAATAAAATAAAAATGAAGATAATTTTATTACGAACACGGTGGTATAGGGCTGTCTGCAAAAAATCAGTCCTGAATTGCGGTTGTCGAATTTTAAAAAGTGAAATATTGCTTCGAGTGAATACGTGCGACAGCGAGGTCCCAGCAAACCATCCCATGCGATAGAAGGGGACACAGCATTGCAGCTGTCTATAGTTTGTCGGTTGAATGAAAGAGAGTGCGCATGCTATTTGTCGGTGAAAACGAAAAGGATAGCGATAGACTAGTAAATGCTGCGCATCATTTTGGAGTAAATTGTCGCTTCATTTGTGATTGAAAAAACGTGCTACGATTTATTATTGTAAAAAATGGCCAAACAGTGCTTTTTGTGTAATTCGGATGATGGTGTTAATGATTTTAATGATGAAACTTTTGAAAACTGTTCATTGAAGTTAGCTTTTCGTAAAATTAAAAACTTTAAATACAATGTTGTTGAAGTGGAAATAAACCTTGTTCAGTGGACAAAGCTGTCTCATAGCTGAAGTTCAAATTTTCACTTCGATAATGTGTTCTATGATGCCTACTGAGGACAACGTGATTACAACTTCGGCTCATCACTGAACCACTTGTTTGAATTTGTCAAACGATAAATTGCTACTAATTCTGGGAGATAATACTTTCCACCAATCTGAAGCAGTTATTCACTGGTCTGAAGACCGCAAGTAAGGTACGATCTAATCGCGATCAACATTATTGTCACACACTATCCGGAAGGTTTGCATGTCAACATTTATCTTCTCATTGAACTGGCTGATACTTGATGGATATATATATATATATATATATATATATATATATATATATATATATATATATATATATATATATATATATATATATATATATATATATATATATATATATATATATATTAACAAAAAATCTTCAGAAATCCTGTACGATTCTCACTGAGAATGGGTTTACAAAACCGCAGCAAAGTAGGATAAAAAATTATATCCTCCGCGAGAATCATACAGGAAAATATAATATTTTGTACCTAACTTCTCTCACTCTGTCAGTTAATGATAACTGTTATATTATTCAATGACAAGGGCTCAGGAAAGTATGTTGTTTGATTTAGAATGTATTCAGGTGAAGAATGATGTATAAATCTTTGATAATTCTGCCTTTTGTTATTTGTATTGATTGCCAACTTTTGAGGTCGTCTGTTCCAGTGTTCGCTGAAGCGCTTTTCTATACAGTCCTGACAGTTGTAGGTAGTTCGATAGATAGAGATAAATATATAGGTTTATTTTCCTTGAAGAGAAATTTACACTTGTATATGAATCGTCGATATCAGTAACTGTCGGCATTAGTGTACAGAAAAGCGGTATATGACATGCTGGAACGTATAATAACTATGAAATGTTCCTATCAAAAACAATACTTTATGGTAGGTATTTTTCCTTGTTCTAGTATATTCTGATTTCAGTTGAATAAATGGATATTTGAATTGTTTCTTTCATAATTCCCGAGAACTTGAAGATCTCCATTCCTTAATTTCAAGAACGATATATTATTATTGAAGTATGTTTCGAGCCCTAAAATGGGTCTATCACTCATGCCTGTTAATCTTTGCAAACCGAAAAAATTATTGAATCTTCAATTTTTATACAAATTTGAAATTATCTCATTCATCCATTCTCAATTATTTATGATTACCAATCAAAATGTCTAAGTAAATGACCTAAATTACTTGGGATTCAAATTCATTTTTGCAAATATTCAATATTCCACCAAATAATATAGATATACAGGGTGTCCCATGAATTTCTGATACCTATCTCCGTTACTGACAGAGTTAGAACAGTAATCAAAAATCATATTTTTGAACATAGAACTGCATTCCATAAAACGCACTCAAAATGATCTGTTCATGTTCATACCCTTAAAACTTCAGCCCCACCCCTTTTCAAATAGCCCCATCAATTTTTTTTCGCAAAAATATAATCGTTACGTCATTGTTTTTATAGCAACTTATATTGAACATCTATTGCTCACTTATTGTCATTTTAAAAATCTTAATATCCTCCTATAAGCAGCAATGCTTCTCGGGATTCATGAGTGCAACCACCGGTTTAAGAGAATAAAATGGCATTACCTGATGATTTTCTAGTTAAATGATGAAAGATAACGACTGACCTTGAGAGGGTTCATAACATGAATAGCTTGTAATCCCAGACTTCTCAGAAGTACGAGAGGGGTGAAATTCGAGTTGTACAGTCGATGTAGACCCTCAACGGCTAACATGGTCGGTACATTGTGTCTCTGTCTTTCCGTTTCATACTCTTTCAAATGGCTCAAGCTACCTGAAAACAAAATTGCATGAAAAGAGAAGTGGAGAAACACAAGATCTACGGTCACTACTCGACCGTTATTTCTAACCGAAGAAAACAGTGCCGTATTCTGGTAAATTTTCAAGGGTGAAAGTTATTTTTACACGTTATAGTTTCTACAGAAAGTGTTAATCATTCGATATGACGATGTATCTATGATTCACTAATTATTTATGAAAATCCTCATGGGAAAAAGTATTCCAATATTATCACTCTAATCATCTGAAGTGAAAAATAAATTACCCAACAAATTGCCTTAATAACTCCAAATTATTCTACTCGACATCCAGTCGTCTATAGGGATAGAAATTTGATATTTGAAACACTGGCGGATACAGAGGGGAGGGCATCCACCGACGACTCATCGTTCTCCCTAGCGGTGACTCGATGAAAAAATATAACTTCTCCATTAATAGATACAATTGATTGCAACTGTTCTGAAGTCGAGGTCCATTCAATTGAAATCTCCAATTCATCCGACTATATAATTTTTTTTTAGTTTTAGACCGACAGATTTTGGTGTCCCATTTTTGAATATGAGCTTTGATTAGGGTTGAAAAGTATATTGATGTTGAGAATAATGAAGAGAACAGATATAAAATTAGTGTCAGCTCTTTTTCCAACGAATGATGTGTTTCATGTCCAACACTAATACTTTTTTCAATAAAGGGTCTCAAAATCACTTTTTCTGGGTTTTTGTGCATCTTGTTCTAAGCATATGCCAAAGGGCTTGAGTGGTGAAATGATGGACATTTATAGAATTTGGTTCTCAGTTCTTTGTTGAACAAATTACGTATAATTTAATTGATGACCATATCCTACACTCAAGCCTTCTGTTATATAGCCTCGAAAACACTTTTCATACACATATCCCGAAATGCTTGTATGAGAAAATGGTGGAAATTTCTGAAATATTGTTTTCCTTCAAATATATCACGTATATTTATTACTATAGCTAGGTCCGACACTGAAGCTATTCGTTCTTTAGCATAAGAATCACTGTTTCTGAGCATATGCCAAACGGCTTGCGTGAGAAAATAGTGACAATTTCCATGCATTTCGTTCCAGTCACATCCGATAGTTATTCCAATTTTATTCAGTAATAATATTCTATATATATATATATATATATATATATATATATATATATATATATATTGTTATGATATGGAGTATGATGAATGAAAATGCAATGAAAAGAAATGTATATTTGATCACAATACTGACATTCCAGAAATTCGTGCTAATTTGTTTGGCTATGTTTTTGGTGTTGTACATTTTGCAATCTGCAACCTTTTTCCGCTTTGATCAGTTTTTCACAGTACAGAGGATGGCAGCGTAGTTCGTCCATTCTCAACATGACATGAGGTGTAAAACCCTGTGCAACCTAGAAAATTATCAAAATTGTAATCTTTTTCAAAATTAAATCTCAAATCTATTTATTTTGAAGAACATCCTATATATGATTTCGGCAACAGAAAGTAGAATGATAGATCAATGTCAGATGTCAGGAGAATTGGGAATTTGAATTGGCTTGAAATAGGAAAGGGCAATAGAAATGGTGTTATAATCCTTGTTATTTAACATTGTTGTAATTGTGTAGTATATAGAATGAGAAATCGAAAATAGAAAAAGTGTCATAACCAAGAACCTAAAATGAAAGTGCTAATATGTCATGATGACAGTTTTTTAAAATGTGTGCTTCAAGAGAAAAGAAAAGACTACGGGTTTCCAAGGAAAAATGTGGTTAGAAAAAGAAAAATTTTTTTGAAAAGATCATCATAGTAAAATTTGTAAGAAAAAGAAAGATTTTCTTAAGAAAAACAAGAGTTGAGAAAGAGAAAAACGGAACACAGAAGAATGAACTCATTTCACTAGTATTGAAAGCTGAAATTTGGAAGAATAACCACTTACCAGGAACATTTACAAATCCAAAATCCAAATAGAAGGAAGGCCAGGAGCGCTGTAGAGATCGTTGGACTGCAGATTAAGGAACTCCAGGGTAAAAATTTCATCGTCAGAAGAACACTGAAGGTATTTGCTGAACTTTAATAAAAAACAAAGAGTGATATAAACTGAACAGATTAGAAAAATAAATTTCATTGGACACTGATTTAGGTCAATTTCACTTTTTAGGATCACCACTGTTTTTATATCAATTCCAAATTTGAACAGAATTATTACATCGATTAAGTATTAATCGGTGTTATCTACGGTTGCTTTTCGCAGAGCACCGGACAGGGCAGCGGACCCAACTTTTTTATTTGAAGAGATAGACCCATGGTTCCTTTGGAGAAAATGATCAGCGTCGAAAAATACGTCGATTGAGCCCAACTTGATTTTTTCTCTGTATGTCTGTCTGTCTGTCTGTCTGTCTGTCTGTCTGTCTGTCTGTCTGTCGTTGGAATTTATGTAACACGATATCTCTCGA